>OU015493.1:126461569-127029069 GCA_907164885.2 Dolomedes plantarius | reverse complement strand
CTATACATTAGTGTTGAAGGGCAGTCTATAAAAATGAATTTGAATAATTAATGAATTGAAAAGAGAATGCACGGGACCAGTGGTAAACAGCTAATCGTTTCTCGAATTCTTTAGTGTGTTTTAAAGAACGTTTTATCACTATTTTCATGGCATAATATAATTTTTGAACGTCATTAACATTTGCGCATTTTCTGTCTGGAACCTGGAACCAACAAAACCTTTAATTGATGTTCCACTGAACTTGGCCGCATATATGTTATAAAATACCAATCTAACACAGGTACACTCACACATTTAAGTTTCTGCTGCGAGGGCGGAAGATTTCAACACCAACTCCTACACACATATATGTAAGTGTATATATATATTTATATATATGTGTGTGTGTGTGTGTGTGTGTGACGTCCTGAAAATTAAACTAATTGAAAACAGATAATTACTACGAAACGGAATAGTTAACAAGGAAGCAGATGGTAGCACCCATCAAAGCCCTTTCGAGATTCAAGATAGCTGGGTCACGCAAAATTTTACATAATGGTCATTTAGACTTTACGGGGATTTTCGGTGTAAAGGCACAGGGAGAGGGATAAAGACTTCAGAAACTGACGTGTTCTTCGATGAGGGAACTAAGAAAATGGCGAAGTTTAAACGATTTAGTTAAGGTAAATTTTACTGTTTTAGAAATAAATGGAATTGGTTGTAACTTAAGAAGTTTTCATTATCACTGGCCTCTAAAAATGATTGCACCCAGAAAAGATGATCTGGAAGTCTGACAAAATGTCCGATTGAGCGAAATGAACTTGGACAACCATGAGAGGGAGAGTCAGATCTTTAACCCTTTCTTCTTACAGAAACGCATTGAAAAAAATTATTCAAATTCTATAACATTTATTGCAGTTAGCAAGTTTTCTTATTTTTCATAACAATCTTTTCTAGAATTTAATTATTATTGCCCACTGAAGGAATGTTCACTGAATTTACGGTAGAAAGCCGTATAATAAAATTACGGTATTTTTCTGGTAATATTTGGGGGAAAAGGCCTTAAAAATGATTGCTTTTCAGTGTGAGAATGGATGATAAAAATTATTTAAAACATTATAAAATTATATAAATAAGATCGGCCTGCATCTGAATATGAGATATAAATCATTCAGAAGAATTCTTCCCCTCTCTAAATGCAGGTTCGTGTACCAGAAACATCACTGGCAGTTTCTTTTAGTAGAGTGTATATTTTGTTTCTTCATCTAAAGAAAGCAGATTGCATCGTTGAAATTCACAACATGTACACTGTAAGAGGAAAAATTTTTAAGGAGAGTTTTAAGTGCAGTTTACTACTATACACATTACGCCGCCCTCATCTTATAGCGGCTAATAAATCTACCTTCCGCTACGTCGACGATAGTTAAAATCCTCGTTAAGATGTTATGTACTTTCATGCATTATTCCTTCGTAGGGAGGAACATGAGTTTACCTATTGGTTGCATGACTAATAAGGTAGCCAATGGTAATAGATATGTGTATGGGTGTGTGTTTCATGTTAAAAGACAGCCTGCCTTATTCGAAAAAAAAAAACTCTTTGTGAATTCTGCACTTATTTGGGAGTTTCTAATAATCTTAATAAAAACGATGTTTCCAAGACAGTTTGATATTTTACTTGTCGTATAATAACTGAATAAGTAAAGAACACATCTCTTACCTTTGATTTTTTTTCAATTCTCATAATGTTTTATGCCTTTATTTTCAACGTAGGATTACGTTCCTCCATAACGGTCCTCCAAAAAGCAAAATTTCAGATGTCCTGCTTCGCGAGTTATAATTTTGGCAGCGCGCCATACTCAGTCTGTATCGCTTGGGCAAGCAGTAAACAGTTAAACAGAAAAGTACCAAAATGCGTCAAAATTTATATATATATATATATATATATATATATATATATATATATATATATATATATATGCGTACATACATATAGATACATATGTGAATAAAACATACATACAAAAGAGGTAAGCAACGATAAGTAATCCTACGTTAATAACCCGCGGTAGTTTCGTTAGAAGAGACTACCTGAATTTTTTTTTAGGTATTACTAGGCTCGCTACGCTCGCTTTTCGAACAGGGCCTTTGGCCCCAAATAAGACTTACTCGTAAAAAGGCTTAATAAGGTATAAAAGGGAATATTTTATTCGTAAAAGGCCCCTAATAAGGCTTACTCGTATAAAAATATTTGTTATTGCAATGTGATATTAACGTGACCAACTACGTTGAAAACATCGATTTTCGACATTTGGTCGAGTTTTTTTATTTGTGTTTCTTATATTTTAGACCTTAGTCTTTCCAAAACTGTTTTTCCTTTTTCTCTACGTGATTTAGAAGAAATTTTATAGCCATTATAATACATATCGTTTGATTCAAAATGAAACCGGAAGTTGTCCTAAAATTGCACTAATTTGCTCAGCAATTAAATTTAGTTTTTTTCTAATTTGAAGTTTCAATAATGTTTTTGCAACATCCTTAATACTTTTTGGCAGTTATATTATTAGTTTATTTTTGAAAACCTGGCAACAATTCAATTCTCGTGATTGCTTGTTTACGTCGTCACGATGATATTTCACTGAAAACAAGCAATATTAATATAAATTAATTAATTAATTAGTAATATATAAATCAATAAATCAATTAAATAATATAAAGATATGTATTATAAATATAATATAAATTTCAAACGTTTCTTGAAGTCAGGTAACTTTCAAGAACAGCAAAACAATGTTTGAGAGTTTAACCTTTGTTGCCACTCTCTGCTTGTGTTTAGAGTCAAAAACAATTCAAGAATTCAGTATAAAAATAACACTCATGCATGAAGTATTTATTTTAATAAAGATACATTTCCGTTTTGAAAAAAAAATAATAAACTGAACAAATGAACTTCTAAAATGAAAATGGCAACAAAGATCGTTTGTTTAGAATCGTGAATTTGAGTTTTGGAATAATTAATTTACTAATTTTTGACCGATTTTAATTAATTTAGGCTTTTTCAGACCGCCTGAGGGTGGGTAAGGAGTATTTTGAATTTGATTTTAGTTTCTTTTAAGTTATTTTTACATCTTTCCTCTGTTAGGGCTAATAGCGAGATACATAGGGGTGATTCTCGGACAATGTAACAGCTTCCATCCATTTACTGTTGTCACCCTTATGCGAAGGGCTTTTCATCACTGCTGAATTATCAGCTTTAAAATTCAATTAAAAAATCGAAATTTTAAGATAGAGACTCGAAATGAGGTTTATATGAATAAGAAAGCTTTCAGCTTCCAGATGATATAAATATTTTCTTTGTAAGATGAAAATTCGACGAGCATCGATATTACATCCACATATGGGACGATATTTCTTGAAAAACCGTGTTTCGTTTTTTGATGAAAATATCAGTCTATTTTAAAATATTTTTAAACAAATGAGGTCTAGTTTGAATGAAAAATGTCTGTAGTCTTAGATTGTAAAAAGATCAAAATTCTACGATCATTTTTTGGCGAGTTATCGTAATCTGAATATGAAAAAGTCAATATTTTCCCCACAAAACATAGAATAAATAAAAAAAAACTTAAAGTGCGACGAAGATGAGACATGTCTTACTTTGTTCTCCCCTTTTTCTGCATCCATTGGTATCGCTCTCGACCCCATAACTCCAGCGGTTTTGGATGAGATAGCGGGACAAGCTTTTGACAGCGGCGGCGGCAGGGGGAGTTACTTTTTTTTAGAATAGAGAGATTCATTCCTTACTTTTGAAATAACGAGTTACAAGGGATTTTCAGCTTTCTATTTAAACATTATCAGCATTAAAGCAAAGCAAAATCCTAAAACTTATAAGCTTTAAAACAGTCATTTGATCAACAGTTATTATTTTTAAAAAAGAATAACGTCTGGCAAATCTCGATCTATACTAAATTTTATTACATTTTATTAGCATCATCGCTTAATAACTATTGACTTTCCAACTCCAAATTATCAACATACTTTGAAAAATCCAATTTTTTTATAGTTTAAACTGTCTTGGGTTTGAGGTAGCCAAGTGGTAGCGCATCGGCTTTCGGTGCCGTGGGTGCTCGGATAGAATCCCCACAAGCGCCACTAAAACATTCCGTGGCTATGCTGGATGTGGGCACGTTAAATTTGTAGACCGGTCCATACAATTAACAATCCTGGCTCACCTAAAATATTTTGGCTTCCATACTTAAGAAGTCAAGAAAAAAAATGTCTCACGACAAGTGATTTCACGATAAGAATTTTCCCAATGCCTCCGCATTGGGAAAAAATATTAAAGCGCTAGGAAAACGTCAGTTAGTATTAGCATACCAAACAAAAGAAACTAGAATTAAAACAGAATGGAAATGTAGTTGGACATTTAAAACTTTTAATGCATAAAATAATAGAACACAAATTTAGACAGACTGACTAAGATCAAAAGATATATAATGTATGTACATGGAGGCTTTATTCAACAATAAATAAGAGAAATAAATTCCCGTGCTTACGTCTTTCTGAGCCTTTAAAAAGCAACCCGTCGTACTTTTATCGATAACTTTTTTTTTCTTTTTATTACGTTAAAATAAATTCGTCCTAAAACACTACATGTAGTGTACTAAGGAAAATGCAAAAAAAATATTTATGTATAGATAAATAAATAAAACTGCTCATCAATATAAATATATATAACTTGTCTGCAATATTCTGCTGAATAATTCAAAGTTCATACAAATAAATTTCCTCCTGAGTATAATATACTATGACGAAGTCTAGGATATATGTTTGTACGTGCTTCAAATATGGACGCTGAAAAATTTCAAGGCCTAAAACAAATTCAGGTACGCGCTCTCGTTTACAAAGAGTTGTTATCGTAGCTTACAGTTAAATGCCCATCTTTCGCTCTGTCTATAAAAAGAGCGACGCGTTTATAGATAATTCACTAATATAATTAACCCCGCACTAATATGGTTATCACTTTTTATTAGAAAACAAATTTTTATTGCATTTCACACGCTTTACAAGTTTAGTTTGTGAATAGTAAATAACAGCGTTTAAAAATGCAGAAAAGATAGAGAATAGCAATTAGTTTTTAACTAAGGTATATCTTTTCTTCATACCGTGTTCAATTTGAATGTGTCTATCAACAAATCTCCAATAGAAATTCAGTCCTTCCCAAGCCAATTGTGCTATCATACCTTTATAAAATGTCCAATGTTATGATGATTTAGTGGTTGTCGCATTTTATTCCGCCCCACCGCATATTGAGTTGGAGAATAACAGTCTCATTTTAATGTTAAGATTATCTTCAAATTCATTAAGAAAGTCATTTAGAAACACTTTCTCCCTGTCCAAAACCCTATACCTTAGATTCGTATACGGGACGTGTGTAACGTAATTTACGGCGGCTGTAAAGTGCCTCATAAAAGACAACCCAAACATGCCCTTGATATGCGATGAAATAAGATTTCAGGGTACGGGAAAAATTAAATCCATCTCTCAGTCCATGATAGCTAAACTTTTGTGAGAGTCCAATCACAAACTGAAATTTTCTGACTCTACAGATATTCAACACACATGTAAACTTTACACCTTTTGCAAGAATTTTTAACGTAGGATTACGTTCCTCCATAAAGGTCCCTGGTAAATCAAAATTTCAGATGTCCTGCGTCGCGAGTTATAATTTTGCTAGCGAGCCAAACCCCTTCTGTATGGCTTGGGCAAGCAGTAAACAGTTAAACATAAATATACCAAAATACATCTAAAAAGAAAAAAAAGGGTAAGCAACGATAAGTAATCCTACGTTAATAACCCGTGGTAGTTTCGTTAAAAGAAACTACCTGAAAATTCTCTTTTATCTTCATCAGTTGTCTAGAAAACATTTATGTTAAACACTCTTATCTGATTTTTTTCTTATTTGATGTTATTTCTATTTAACTATAAATATTGCATACACATTTTCTACTCGTCTCCTTTTATTTGTTTTCTACATTTGTGATTTGCCCATGATTTCAATATAATTGCTATTTTTAATTCTATCGGGAACTTTAAAATGTTTATACCCCTCCATCGAATCTTGCAACAGCTTTGGACCTAGGTTTCGTTCTTTCCATGGTTTCGTCAGTAAGGTCCAGCAGATAAGAGCGTTGAAGGAAAAATAATTCCATGAAATTTCTCTTAATTTTTACTACCGACAGACAAAATGCAATCAACACACACACACACACACACACACATATATATACGAATATATATATATATATATATATATATATATATATATATATAAGCCCCGATTATCCGCAGAAATGGGTGGCAAGGGCACAGCGGATAGCAGAAATCGCGGATAACCCGAAAAAAAATGAAAATTAGGTGCAAACACGAAAAAAAATATTTCAACATAAAAACTATGTTTTGCTGTACAAAAGCATACCATAACTTTAAGAATACATACATATGTACAATACAGCCGAAACCTTTGATCTACGTCTAAATCACTAAAATGAAGAAGAATAAACAAAAAACAATACATACATACTGTATGTACAAAAAGTGTTCAGTTACACCTTTTTAAAAGAATCAGTCACTCGTTTTTGCTTTTTGCTTTGGAAACACCTTCTCTTTATCCTAAATTGTACTTTCCTTAACATTCTCACCACTTTTTTTGTAGTTCGTAGTTTTAAAAAAAATTTCGACCGCGGATCATCCGCTCGCGGATAATCGGGGCTTTACTATATATATATATGTATATATATATATATATATATATATATCACGTATTGCGGTATAAAATTAGTGTGCTAGACATCAGAATTTATTATTATTATTATTATTATTATTATTTATTTATTTATTTATTTAATTTAATTTTTTTTTTTTTTTTTTTTTTTTTTTTTTTGGGGGGGGGGGGTTGGCCACTATCAATAATTTCAGATAATCCACATTTTGGAAGCTTTTCCCGCCCAGCTTACTTTTCTGTTATGCTTTACAGAGGACCCTTAAGAATTGAGAATCCTAGGTACAATGCCATTGGGTACTCTGTAGGATTAAAAATTTGGAATTGTGACTCGTCCCACATTGGCATTTTACATGCATTTCGTCATAATTTATCTGTTATTTACAGAATTTTCTTTCAAGTAAGTCAAATTTTCGTTTACCTTTGGTTATTAATTTTTTTTCATTTTCTAAGGTTCCTTGGATTCGATTTAAATCTGAGTGTCGTATTCTTTTTGTTTTTTGTTTTCGAAATACACTGAGTTTAAAAAATAATATTTCATGTTTTTTTTGTTTTTTGTGTGTGTGTGTGTGTCCAGGGATGAAAAATAATTTTATTATTATTTTTTTTATTTTACTTAAGAGTGAGATGGCCTGAAACCTGAGGAAAAGAAATGAACATATAATATATATTGTTTTATTACTTAAAACTTTATTACTTAAAAAATAACAAGCATAAAATTAATATAATGACTAAGAAATTTATTATTTTTAGCAATATATGATGCCAGATTGCAGGTGTAATTTCTAAAACAAATCGTTATCAATTCAACAATGCGCATCTCACAACAATAGAACTAATAATATTAACGTAAAGCCATCAATGTAAATAGAGTTCATCTTCAGTTATCCTTCTGAATAATTCAAATTCTATGGCGATAAAGATTTTTCTCTAAATTATAATTCAACTACGCCGGGATATATGTTGAATACGTGCTTCAAATATCGACCTAGGGAAAAAAAAACTTTGTTGATGAAATTTCGTGGGCGGATGTCTTTATGGCAGGCCAGGGAATAGGTTATTCTTTGTACAGGGGGAATGCAAAGTAGTTACATGATTATTCAATTGATATCCAATAGGTATTATTTACCAAAGAAAAGTATTCGAGCATTTTTAACATAAATTCCTACAGATTAATATGATACAACTAATCGATTAATACATCTTACTCATAAGACAAAAGTATGATTTTGACCCAGTATTCAGTTCTCCGGTATAACCAGCTACATTCCACGCTTGTAGTTTTATATAAGTTCGTTATCAGAAAAATATTTGCTTTTGCTCCTTAAACACAAATCATTTGCTTATTCAAGTATGCATTTCAATATGTTTACCCATATTACTATATTTTTATTGTATTTTCTACAATATTTCACTTTAAATGATATAATCTCATTATTATTAATAAGGTTAAATATTGCTTTCGTCTTAATACCTGTTAACATGCATTATTACTTTCTTGAAGGGCTCGAGGTAGTGTAGCGGTACCATGCAGGCTTGCGGTGCTGAGGGTGCTCGGATCGAACCCCGACAAGTGCCGGGACTCCGTATCTAGGCCAGATATTGGCACGTCAAATACGTAATCCGGAAAGTTTCTCTATGAGGTCAGAGAGGGTGGGAGAGAGTACGATACCCCCAGACGCCGCCACTGGGGGTGCTCGGTCAAAATTAAGGTGGCACCTGGCTAAATCAGACTCCGACCCTTGTGGTACCATTACAAACCGGAAACGCACTCCGCAGCCCTCTAGCCTATATGGACCTGGTCTGGAATTAATTCCGGCCAGGGTGTATTAGAAACAACAACAACAACATTACTTTCTTGAGGCTTAGATCTCAGCATTTAACACGCTCATTTCTCACCTTCATATGAATTAACACTATAAAATGAAAATTTTGATACTATGACTCTCGACCTATATAGGTTGATTCAGTTGAAAGAGGTCCCGAATATTCTTTATTAACTCCCTCAAGGGTGAAGCAGTCTGAACCCCCCCCCCCCAAAAAAAAAAAAAAAATAAATAACAAGCTACATACCCTGACGAATCTCTCATCTATTGCATGGTAGAAATAATCTCCGTTTTCAGCCAGACACAATTGGATTCGATGCCTCATGTTCCTGGATATATTGGCAAGGAAATCGGGGGAATAGCAATAATTTCACATTGGATGCTTTCCTTCAAATCTTCCTCAACGCGGGGCTTGTTCCAATAAACTTTTCCCAAAGGAAGATTACCCTGTTACCGATCAAATACTCAATTTCCAACATGCTCCTTTCCGATGTGTGACACGTTGTTCCATCTTGATGGAAGTAACCTTCCGTTAACTCACGATCATCCACTTAATTCTCAAAACGTTCAAAAATGTTCAGATGTAGAGGTCTATACCCTTTTTTTCTCACTGTTGGGGGCAAACTCCACAAGTAAAAGTTTCACAAGGTAAAACAACAAGTTCTTTAATAAAGGATTAAATCATACGGCTAATTAATATAATAAGCTTTACAAACTCAATAGCAAAGTATCTTTCGGCTGTTTGTACGTACCTTCCCTGCAACCCGCATACTGAAACTTAAAGGCTGGATTCATCAGTTGTGGGGGATGCTTCTAGTCGAAGCCGGCGTCAGCAGTCGCTTCCTGCTTCCCTCGTTGAATCCATCAACCCAGATAATGAAGTTATTGTTGTTTTTTCCAATCCCCTTGGTGTAGGAAAGCCTACACCAAGTCCAAAAGGCCTAGGTCCTCAAATCCTAGGTCCTTGGAGAAGGGTAGTAAGCAGCTTCCCTTTCAGGAGAGGTACCACTAGGGCTGAAGAATGACTTGACCTCTAAGAACATCTGTCCCGTAATTTTGAACCGAGTCAAGTGACGAGACCTGAACACTTGACCCCGCAGCTCCAGAGGTAAATTTGAGAACTTGGAGGACATTGTAGCCACGAAGATAATGAAGTTACAAGCATAATTTGCCGTCTGTTGTCTTCTTCGGATATCTGCGAACCTCTTTGCGCAGCCTTTCACCCTGACGTCGCCTCTCATTAAGCATATAACTGGTCTCTTCTTCCACACATGATTCTTAACTCGAGATATGATCCGCCACGCAGGTACACATTGCTGTCAAAGAAAATGGGGCCTAAGATTCGAAACCGAGACACCACGCACCACGCACCAACTTTTTGATCATGAAGCGGTGTTTGATGAGTGGCAAAGGGATTTTCAGCGGCCCATATAGGGTGTTTTGCGCGTTAACATAACCCGAACAATGGAACCACTTCTCATCTGAAAACCACGTGATGTGATGTGACAACAGCACATTGTGCGTTGTTTTGTTCAAATTGCTTCGTCCTGGCTAGGGTTATTACAGAATATCCGGGGCCTTTCTCGAGTGATTCACCTTATATCATTTACTGATTTAATCTTAAATAATATAAGATGAACAGTAGCCATCATTATGATTTCATTCCATGCATATGTTAGGTTGGAAAGTTAGGGCCTGTTCATATAGGAGTCCGTTGCGTTGCGTTAAGGAAAATATGACGTCGAGACGAAAATAAACCAATCATAGGCGTTAAAAATTTCATTGCTAATCGTTTGGAGGCATATGATTGGTTTATTTTCGTCTCAACGTCATCTTTTCCTTAACGCAACGCAACGGACTCCTATGTGAACAGGCCCTTAGTTCGTGCAGCAAAACATGATAGAACTGTTGTCATGTTTTGCTGAAAGAAGGTTAAATAGACTTACACCTATATTTTAAAGCTGATCCCAAACCCCTATAAACAGTAATGTCGACCGCTAAACGCAAACTCCAAACTCTGATGTCCAAGACCAGTTCTCGAGTCGTTTGAAGACCGTTACTATCCGAACAATTTACAAAACCGAATGAAACAGGACTGTATAGATTTTAATATACCGCACGATTCTACATACTTGGAACTTATGAATTACATTTAAAAACAGGGTAATATATATCATTAAGTAAAAACATGAATTAAAATCCACAAAAACTAAAAATAACGATTGTGATATTTTTATAAAAATATTTGATTACTCAACTACTTTAATTAATTATAATAGTTATAAAATTAAAAATGATGTTTAGTTAGGGCTTACTGTAAAAAATTTACTTTTTCAGCTGCATTGATTATTATAAAAAGATCTGATTTCTCAAGTATTTTGATTTTTTATGCTTGCTACAAAATTAAAAATGATCTTCAGTTATAAATTATTGTAAAACATTGAATAATTCAGCTGCCTCTGATAGCGACAATTGCACCTAATGCTTTGCAACCCGATGAGAGACTTTACTTAATTAATTCATAATTAGTTTACATTTTAATTTTGTGTTGATTTTAAAAGGCTGTTATTTAATGAATAATTTTGCTTTTTCAATTTGTAATTTTTATTGCCTTGCACACGGATTATTGAATTTTCAAAAATATTTATATATGCTACCGTTAAAATTTTACTTATACTCTTAAATATTTTAGAATGGTAGCGAAATAGAAAATGGTTACGAAATATTAAATACTATAGAATGATTACGAAATATAAAATCATTTCAAAAATCAAAATCTACAAAATAGCGAAAATTTAACCAAAGATCGAGATATGAAATCAAATTCTTTATTTACTAAAAAAAACACATTTCGAAAAAAAATTACATAAAAAATCAGAAACAGTACAAATAGTACAATGGTTTACATTAAGGAGAACTGAATGAATTAAAGTCAATTATTTTCGTTGTTTCATTGCTCAGAATGGATTTTTAAAAGGATGTAGAGGTCACTAATGACTATTTTATATAGATATTAACTTCCTTTTCATTAACATTAAGAAGTAATTTAATCGTTCTAGACAATTTAGAATTTATTGATAAGATGAATGTAATGAAAATGCGAACAGAATAATAAATTATAGGTACTTCAATTATTCATGAGATATGTCTAATTATTTTCATGTTAGCAATAAAAAAATAGAATTATGTTTATCAAGCTTAATGGTTTACTGTTTCATTTTTTAACCTATATGTCCCCATTTTTTAGAACAGTAAAAAACATATAATTTCTAATTTTTTAACGATGAATAATCAAAAATTAAAAACAACAAAAAATTACCTGAAAATATTTTTTTCCCAATCTATGTTCTTCATCTGACAAAAATTTCTGGAGAAAAAAAGGTTTAATTAAGATATAATTGGTTCCCTACCTATAATTATTTGATATCAAGAACTGAAGAATACTTTTTGACTTTTTTCGAAGTGTTTTTTCAAAAATTTGTTGAATTTCATTTTTTTGGTAGGAAAAAAATAAGAAGTTTTTATTAACATGATTTCGAAGTCTTGACATCATAATTAAATTTTCTTTTTTTTCTTTCTCCCTCGTGCCCCAAGTGAAGACTCTCTGCAAAGTTTGCCAAAGAGGAAAAAAAATCCAAAGAAAGTTTTGACGTCATCTGGAAAATAAATCCAGATTTTTCAATTATTATCCCTTTTTTATAATTTCGTAAAGTTTTCAAGCTGTGTATTGATAAAACTCAATTACTTTCCATGTTTTATTAATTTATATTACAGTGTCTTGATATAAAAAAAAGCTTTAATGTTTGTATTGACACTTACGTATAAACCCTAGATAGCATACTTAACTTTAAAGTGCTTATTAAATCGCAAAAGTGTTTTAACCACATTTTGAGAGTTAATTATTCGTTATAATTTAACAAGTGTTTTTCTAGGAATACATAAAAAAATGTTCTTTAAATAGAATAATATGGAGAATTTTGATTACTGTTTGACTCCAAGAACATAATTTTGTTAAATGCTATTTGATTACTTTTACATTATTATATATATAACTGATTTTTGACAACACTCGTTATAATTATTCAAGGAAAAACTTTCCCTTTAAATACTGAAAAAATTCCATACAACAATCCCTCGGGGGAAGGTATGCAAAGGTATAGATCTGAATATGAAGCATTATAGAAATCCCATGACGAGAAGTAAAACCCTGGTACATGGCTTCTAGCTACATTAAAGATGTATATCTTTACATTTCAATTATATTTTCTTAAACCATATATATATATATATATATATATATATATATATATATATATATATATATATATATATATATATATATATATATATATATATATATATATATATATATACACTAAAGTGCCACTAAATTAGGGATACCTACCTAGTAACGAGTTGGGCCTCCTCTGGCCTTGATAACGGCTGCCGCACGACGAGGCATAGATTCAACAAGTTTCTGGAAACGTTCCACGGGAATGGCTTGCCAAATATTGGCTAAAGCTGTCCATAATTCAGTAAGGTTATTTGGTGCTGTGTGATGGCCTTTCACGCCTTGTTCCAAAAGATCCTAAAGATGCTCAAAAAGATTTATGTCTGGGCTTCTAGGTGGCCAATTCATGACAGAGAAGTCAGAGGAATGCTCATCCAACCAGCCAGTAGCCAACCGGGACTTGTGAGAGGTACAGTTGTCTTGCTGGAAAACTCCATTACCATGCGGATAACAGAACAGCATAAACGGCATAATCACCCACCAACTCTACGTACCGAATTGCATTGAGGGAGGTTGGTACACGAACCAAAGACCCCAAACTGTGCCATGAAAAAACACCCCAGACCATGATTGAGCCACCATGCCCTTGTACAGTTCCAGCCAAGCATGCAGGATCCATGGCTTCATGTGCCTGACGCTATATTCTAAGCCTCCCGTCGGCATTAAGTAGTCGGAATCGAGACTCATCACTCCATGCTACTCGTTTCCAGTCCTCTACACTCCAGTCTCTGTGTTCTCTTGCCCAGGCAAGACGTGCAGCCCGATGGCGAGTATAGAGCAATGGTACTCTCGTAGATCGACGGCTCCCGAAACCCATACGGTGAAGCGAGCGTTGCACAGTCCGTTTACTGACTGTACGACTGGCAACGTCATTAAACTGGGTGGTAATTTGAGCTAATGTTTGGCTTCGCTGGCTACGTACAATAAGCCTGAGCCGTCTCTCACCACGCACTGTCATGGGTAATTGTCCTTTGCAGTTTGCCCGATCGCTAGTTTTTTTTCCACCATCCATGTATTTTTAGTATACTCTTGACACTGTCGACCTTGAAAATCCTAGCTGTCTGACGATTTCGGAAATTGAATGGCCCATGCGTCGCGCACCTACGATTTGTCCGCGATCCAAGGCCTCTAGATCAGGCAGTTTACCCATACTGGCAATTCCAACAACTAATTCAGAACAACCATAGTACGCGCTATATATGCAGTTACCACAGCGCCCTCACTTGCGCATACATGATGCGCAGCGCTACAAAATTTGCATAGGCTTTGCTATCCCTAATTCAGTGGCACTTCAGTGTATATCGAAAGGATGTTTCTTCTATAACACTGACTCTCTGCAGTCTTTCATCGGTTCTGAGCAAAATATGGCCGTTTACAGGGGTGGCGTGCTAGAGAAGTTCCACTATATATATATCACATAATGAGTATCTACTCTTTATTATTTTTCGACACATACACACAAAAGTGCATACATACATACATATATAAATATATATATTAATAAATAAATGAAAAAATATGTATATATATATATATATATATATATATTATATTTTTTATGTATTTTTGGAAGTCTATTAAAATTAAAATACATTTTAATGATTGTTAGAATTTTTATTTTGAACAAAAGTCTGCCTTCAGTTCAATTAAGAATTAATGTTATTTTAAAGTTTCATATGAGGAATGGCAATATAATTATATTATTGTTCATTAATTATAGTTCAATTTGTGCTCTTTTTATGATCAAAAGCAAAATAAAAGGCTTGATTTCTTATCGGTTGTGTCTCTAATTTAAAAGAAATTAATTTAGAGGAACCATTAATCTATTTCCCTTTTTTACACTGAAATTAGTGCTAGAGAAATATCTTCAAGTGTAATATCCATAAATAATGTTCATTTAAGAGTCTAGTTTTTAAATTAAATATAAAAATATTTTATCCCTTTACGTAAATCTGCTATTATGCGATTTACTGAAGGCAAGGTATTTCTCTAAGGTATTTTAGTAATGATTACAGCTTAGAGAAATAAATAGAAAGGTACAGCAGATACTGGTCGTACAGTATATAGGTATATATATATATATATATATATATAAGTTTCGGAAACAAATTTTATTGTCCTCTTTCGGAATGCTCTTTAATGTGGACGTCGGCGTTTTCTTGATGGCTTTGACATCCTAAAATCTTGTTTCCTTCAGATTCTTCTTGACCCAGCATGAGGTCGTGGAAAAGCAACATCCTCCATACTCTCCAAACTTAGCAACGTCGGACATTTTTTTGTTTCCAAAACTGAAAGATCTGCTGAAGGGAACAAGGTTTGAGGATGTCGCAGCCATCAAGAAAACAGTGACGTCTACATTAAAGAGCATTCCGAAAGAGGACTTTAAAAGTTGTTTCCAAAACTTATACAGCCGAGCACAAAAGTTCATTATGGCAGGTGGGAGTTACTTCGAAACATATTAAATGTGTATGTATGTCATGTAAAATTTTCTGGAGTTACTAGATCAGTCCTCAAAATTATTGGCCGTACTTTATATATATATATATATATATATATATATATATATATATATATATATATATATATATATATATATATATATATATATATATGCAAAACTAATGGACAGATTTCAATGAAATTCGGTATGGATACACAGTTACAAAAGAGAAAAAATTATACTACACAACAGTCATGGTACCCATCAATGGTCATCATGAAGTCTCACCAGCACAGCGGTGTCAAATACACACGTTGCAAGATCGAACATAAGACAACTCTAATATGGGGTACGGACTATTCTCAAAATCATACAGTTCTCAAAGCGCGATGTCATACCGGAAATGTGGCAGTTTGATCAGTCCCTGTGGCACTCGGCTCCCTTCCTGCATCAAAGCAGTTTTCAGTAGCTGGATAGTTCTTGAAAGGGGATGGTGAGCTGCAATTGCCATCCCATGAGCTTCCCAGACATGTTTAATACGGTTTAGGTCCGGATATATGGCTAGCCAAACCATTCCGCGAATATCCTAACTTTCAAAATAATCGTCTACTAAATAAGCCTTATGTGGACGAGCGTTACCGTATTTCATCAAAATTCGTTCCCTAGTATTCCAGATATTCGACAAAATGTACAAATTCTCTTAATTCTAAACACTAGTATATATATATATATATATATATATATATATATATATATATATTGTGATATTTTCAGACTCCGGGTAGATAATGAAAATTCAAAGTCCGTCTACTACATAAATTACACGTTTATTAAAAATTCATTCGATGACTTTTTACAGATTATTTACAGAGGATTTGTTCTACCTCTAGACATAGAGAGAACTGGCCGTCTCAGTAGCCCAATAATTCTGCTAACAAGATGTCAGCTATTATAGTCACTAAACTGAAAGCTCTAAAGGTCGGCACACAGGCTATAGAACAGGGGTGGGAAGACTTTTCCAGGGTACGGGCTACTCCTAATTTTTTCAAGGTATTGCGGTGCACCCAGTAACTTAGGTGTGGTGAGCTTTAAAAAGACGGTCTACAATATTTATTATAAGCTAATAATAAATACGGAATATGTACTTACGTACATAACTACAACAAAAAAATCTTACTCTTTTAAAACCGCAATTAAAGCAAATCGCGTCGGCGTTACATAAATATGTTTCTTTTTGTATGTGTGACTTAGGTCTTAGTAAAGGCGGTCACCCCAAAACGTCTTGGCGGTCCACCGGTCTATCGCGATCTACTTAATGCCCACCCCTGCTATAGAGCATGCAGTTCTGAAAGTAGAGAAACTCCGGGATGGAGTAACGTGTTCGGCGAGAAGCCTCTAGAGCGTGCAGCCCTGTAAAAGTTATAACTCCGGGATGGAGTCGGTTGCTCAAAGGACCTCTGAGACTAAGGTGCTCTTTGGATGAGATCTCGACCAAGTCTGCTAAAAAACTGGATTTTTTTCCCGGCTCCGGAAACTCGTGCTCCCAGTCACGTGACTGGAATTTTTCTAGATTGGACGGCCAAATTTGTGACGTCATGTTCGTTGATTCTGATTCGCCTGATGACAGCGCCACGCTGCCAGTTCTTATAATCAGCTGATCAGAAAATCATAAGTTCATGTCCAATAAACCATTAGTCCACGTCCACCCCAGGGGCGGCAGATAGATGTGACGCTTTTCTCTGCTTGCAGACTTCTTGGCGCCGATCTATAGAATTTCCGTAGATCACCTGTTGGGGGGTGTTCGCGCTGTCTGTGATGATTTATTCGGAAGGTCGTAACGGATCTTTATATATATAATAGTAGTTTATGTATGTGAAAACTAACTTGATTTTATCTACCACTATCAGGAGGACTACCGTAGAACTACATCTGCCTCTTTATATGTGTGGGAACAGTTATTTTCTACTATGAGTATTCAGAAAAACAGACCCATAGCTTCTATTCTAGGAGTCACAACTTTCTAACCTGAATATGATATGCTTATTATTTTCTAAACATATTTTCTAAGGATAAGAAATCTATTCAAGAGACCCTTCATTTTATGTAAGAAACAGTAATCAAATGAACAAATGTCTCGAAGAGAATTCATAATTATAATTAATTGTTAAACAGGATTTTCTAATTAGATTTACATTTACTTTTTATGTACCCTTTATGACTCTTTATACCTGATTTTCTAATCATGTTTTATCAAAAGTATATTATATATTTTAAATCTTAAATTATTTTTTCCAATTTAAGACTTTTATTCAGATTCTCCGGTTGACATTTGAATTTACCTTTCTGGCCCGAATCCAAAAGAGATTTTACCCCATGTCTGTCATTGTCTAAATTTTCAGCATCTAATTTAATTGTTTTTCTGAAGTTTAAATTTAACATGTGTCTTTTCAGAAAACATTATTTGTTCGGATTCTTATAATTTCAGTTTTAGAAACTGTAAGTAAACTAATTATTTCATTGTATTGTGAATAATCAAATTTATCTCGTATGAACTGCACGAAAGCGGATTATAAGTATACGACCTAGATTACATTTAAAGTAAAATTTTGATTAATACCCACTACCAGTAAATTTTTTATGTAAGAGAGATCGAGGTTAACGTAATAAACAATCACAGAAAGTACTCCATTTTCAACGTTTTCTGCTTTCTGTCTGGGAGGTCGAGTTAAATTGTAACTGTAATTCTCAATACAAAAAATATTGAATTCATTCTTTTTTTCACTTTCTTCTTTTTTATCATAAGTTTAAGCAGAAATTCTCATAACCATTTAATAACTATTGTAATAACTATAAGTAATTGACACGCATAATTTCACTGTATTCACACATTTACATTTCAAAAACAGCTATAATTACAAACTTTAAGTAACAGATTGTAATTGATAGAGAAATATATAACATTCAAGTATGTAAATGCAAGAAAAAAAAGTTATAATGTTTTAAGGTTTGTTCAGTGCCTTTCTTTTTAATATAACTTACGATTTCTGTATATTTTTTTCCGTTTTATTCTTTGTTGTTTTAAATGTGGGTAAAAGGATGGGCGGACAAATTTTAAGAGAGACGTCTTTGAACAGTTTTAAAATAAGTCATCTCGAATATTTTCTTTCTCAATAACACGTGTGATTTAACATTTTCAGTTTTAATGAAATATAAAGGAAATTGACGATGCTCGTTTAAAAATTTGTTGAGACTTTGGATAAAATAGTATTAATTATAATTTCAAGAAAAATGTTGCATGTAAAGTTATTTATCCTTAAATTAAATATTGATATTAAATGCAATAGTTTTCCTTATCTTGTGTGGGCACTAAGAATGCTTAAAACAACACCAAACAGGTTTTTTCGGAGAAAAGAAAATTTGAATAGAAATCACCAGAAAGGGATTTAAATCGCTTATTCAGTTTTTAAAATTCTGCGTACAATATTAAGCTAAAGATTTGAATCTAACGAAACAATACATAATCGTCAATGTCTATATTTCCATCTTATATTTCACGTAATATCTCTCTGATATTCACTAAATTTCTAAGACATAGAAACATACAGTTATATCATATTTATAACATTTAATGATTTCATTTTCAAGCAGAAAAATATCAAAAGAAAAAATATGCAATATTATTAAAAGTTTAATGATATTGTGCACTTTCTCTTATTCTATGTCATCAATATTCTTTAGTATCTTCAATATTCTTTGCGAGGAGGAATTTTATCAGAAAGCGAAATAGTTTAGTAATTATCATACACCTCAGACAATGATTTGTCATTTTCTAACGTTTATTACCATTTGTTGATATTTGATTTGTTTAAAAACTGAAAAGGATATATTTCTAAAAATTAAATGACATATAGCTATATTATTTTATGTAATTTTTCATTAAAGACATAGACGTGCAACACTAAATCTAATTTTCCTCCAATTCATAACAAACATTTTCTCTCGAAGTTTTAACAGGTCGTTTACTTTCACTATCTTTTAATAACACCATATTCTACACATTTCGATTCGAAGCCCCTTTGTGAAAACCTTTAATTTTTTTTCAATATGCTTGTTTATTCTACATGGAAAACACAATAAATTATTGGCATTAAATTACAAGTATTTTTCTAGATACACGCTGAAAATCTCTCTCTTGTTCGACATACCCTAATTTTTTTTTTTATTAAAAATATATTTTTCCGTTCTTTCTCAAACAAAAAAAAGCAAACAAAAGAATCAAAAGGAAGTGAATCCAGCACTTAATCAAAAGTTTTGTTTGATAAAAGTTTTAAACACAAAAATTAATTGTTATGTCAGTTCCTACGGAATTAAAAATAGCTCGCTTGAGATATTTTTAATACCTCTGAATTAATCTTCGCACTTTTTGTTGTAAAAAGCTCATCATAAAGTAACGACCCACTTAATAAGCAATTAAGTTGCTGCCACGTGTTGTTTGGATGCTTTTGAAAAAGGAATTTTAAGTGTTTTCTTTTAGATGTGTCCTAAAGAAGAGTTTTATGAAAAGAAATGCTTTTCTAGAAACATGACTCTAATTTTCGCAAATTTTTTTTCATTAATTTTGATCATATTGCATGCAGTAAACATGAAATATTTAAATAAGTTAAGAGTTTCAAGAGAACAATTACCAAATTATTTTTCCTTTAAAGACTTAAAAATTATTACATTTTATGAAGAACATATTTACAGGTCACAACAATGTGTTCAATAGTCTCTTGTGTTTATAGCCTCTATTCCCTCAGAGAAATGCCAGTTATGTCGTTAAATTCTCGTTTGTTTCCAGACAATTTCAATTTCGGCGGCAGGAAATGGTCTGATAAAGGTCTTATAATGACTAAGGTGTCTTGTTAGGTTGGAGAATATTAAGAACAATCAATTCAAATAGAAGAATCAATTAGTTGAAGTCAGTAAAAGAAGAGAAAATTGGTCTTGCGACTTAGTCAGTCTTTATTTTGTCTTACCGACATAATTTTATTTGGTGCCGACTGATTAGTTTGATATTTTTCAGTGGAAATTTACGATGCACCATGATGACATGTCAACCAGGTTTGATAAAATCAAATTCATATTTTTTCAAAGCATCTGTTTCACCAAAGCAATAATAACCTTTGAAATTCAAAAATTATCCATTATATTTTTAGTTGTTTATTTGTAATAAGAGAAATAAATTAATACAAAAGAGAAATTAGTATTTTTTACTCTTACAAGTTGGTACCCGTCAAAACATAACGGCTGGATAGTAAATAAATGTACTAATACACAAATTATACTCAACACATCATTTCCAAATGTTTAAAATCATAATATTAAGAATAGAGAAATACACTTTAAAAAATTTCTATTGAACCCAGCAAAAAGAAGTATGGCTACTGAACAACGCGAAATAAACAGTTTCTGTCAGGTTTAATTCTATATTTCACAAACTTAATTAAAAATAAAAATGGCCGAGAGAGATATAGAGAGATTCTTCGGATTAAACAAATTAACATGTTTGGGCAGCCTCGTGCTTAGTAAATATCTAAAGCTAGATTTAAATATATCACTGAGCATGAGCAGAAACAAATTTATGTGTTTATGCGGCATCGTACTTAGTGAGTATCTAAAGCCAGATTTAAACGTCACTGAGCATCTGCAGAAAGCAAATTTTAATTGTAAATTATTGCTAATTTATAGAATTTGTAATTACAAAAAGCAAATTTGACAAATCTACAGATTACAATCTTTTGTTTAAGACCAAAATGAAGTAAATTGATGCAGTAGTTTTCACTCAAGGACTGCCCAAAAAATCGCCTTAGCAACTTAAATATATAGATGGTATATGAGGAATGGAATTGTGTACATTAACAAAAAGAAAACTGGTGACTCGAGAAATAAAGAAATTTTCCATTAAGTTCAGAAACCAAAATAGAAATTCAAAGGATTCATGCCTTTAGTATTAAATGCAATTATTAAATTCCAACCATGGTAGACAGTGGAAACTAGAAAATGTTTTTGTTACGAGTCGTAGATTATAGGTTCTTTTAGTCAAATCTTAAGAGCTGCTTTATTTTTCTATGTCTGGAATAGGATTTCTAAAAGAAAAGAAATTCCGTTTTGAGAATTAAATTATTTCCACATATACTTTTTAAGAATAAAGCTGTTAATACCTTTTTTCCATACGGTCTTGTATATTCTTTTCATTTCTCAATAGAATTTAAATCAATAGAATGGAAATCTGATAAATATCTGAATGCAGCATGCAAACTCAATAACAAATGTTCCTGAATTGCAACTGTGAAGTTTTAAGTTTGTTTTCAGTATACATGCAGGGATAATTTTTATCTTTATCGTTTATCGTATTACTTTTTATCCTTAATGTTATATAAAACTATATTTTAAGTTTTTATTTCTTACAAAACTTCTTCAAATAATGCACTCGTAAATACGGCTTATCCTCTATTTATGAATTTGTTCTATACATGATATCAAAGATTAATTGTATCACATGGGGTTCAAGAAATTCAATTCTTTAATACGGTCTCTTTGTAATTTTATTTGCTTGATCTCTACAGTGTTTGTCTGCAGTAAAAGAAATCAGTTTAAGTTTTCAAAGAAAGATTTACATAAAAATTATACCCTTGTTCAATAGGATTTTAGTTTTTCGCATTATCTTTAAAATTTATATATATATATATATTACATGTGTGGATAGGAAGATACTTAAAAAAATTTCAAACCTCTTTATAGAACATACCTGTTGTAAGAAAAAAATTAGTAAAACATATTTTAATTATAGCCAAAATCCAATGAGATCAAGTTTTGATCAAACATCTGGCTTTTGTAATAAAGATAATACTGACGCGAAATAGGAGATTTCGAAAAAATATTCACACTTAGAATATTCACTATCAACAAACGGGCACTTTAACTGAATTTGCGAATTATGGAAGCTAATTCATCGCCCTTCGTCTGAAGCTGACTAGGCTAGCGTGTACGACTTCAGTCAAGGTAAGAAAAAGACAATATTTCCTCCTCTGTGTCACTAGTTTTGGTTCTATATTTGCTAGTAACACAAAGTTTTTGCAGTATCTATCAGAAGGTTGCATCCACGTAAATAGAATATCAAATGATGGGCAAAACATCCAAAAATTGCTATTAAATAGAGGGATTCAGAAGTCTAGAATTTTACGATGGAAAATTGGAAGCTAAATTTAACTGGTAGGGATTTAATCCCGTCTATTGTTAAGAAATGAGATTATTAGTCTTCATCGTTCCAACATTTATTTTGTCTCTTTTCTCGGCACTGAACACGATTTGGAACGACTCATTCAACAATCGATGTTACTACTATAAAATTTGAGCTTAATTGTTTTTGCTAAAAATAGTTTTATGGACCAATAGTTGATTTCATTATCAGTTGGAGTTCTTTTAGAATCGCACTCGTAACCGTACATCGACTACTACCGCTGAGTTTCAGTTTTCAACCTGTTATTGGTCTTGGCTTATGTCATCTTCCAGATTTTAAGCTTTTGTTTATGCCTTTTGAGATAGTTATTTTTTACGCTCACTTCTATCCTGTTGTGTTTATCTTTGTTATAACTGCAACGGAGACCAAAACCCATATTCAAAGTTTAATGGGAGAGAGGGAGGGTAAACAAGAAATAACCTATTATTTATTATTTAAATACATTTCTTTGTGTCAAACATTTTACAAGTTAGCTTCAAATAAATTTTTTATATTAACTAGAAAATGGTATTTCGTATCCATTCTGCCAAATTAGAGAATTTTTTTTGTGTTAATTTGTGTACTTCTCTTACATTCCCCATCATTTAAATAACGCTTAAGATATGATTTAAGGGATATACATTCAATATAATTCAGATAAGACGAAACTTGTTCCAAAAATATTATGCACGACCAAGAATGCATTTTAACGGTAGTGTTCGTATTTAGACGAGACTACATACTTTCATAACACTAAAATAGTTAATTCATACTCAAACTAAATTATTATTAGATAATAATTGTACTGAAACAATAAGTAAACACCTAAATAACAAACTTATATAAGGGAAATAAGAAACTCAACATTTTTATTGCATTTTTTTATCAAAATCGTTCTAAAAGACTTGAGTGAAATCTCCTCAAAGGAAATATAAATTTATCTGCCAATTTTACATTTAGTAAGTTCCTAAAGTAAAACCGTCCGACCCGATGGCATGCGTCATGTTTGGCTGAAAACGCAGGGTCCCTGCATGCAGTCCTGACCGCACAAGAAAGTTTCGTGTTCAGAAATTAATTTAGGGTCATTGTAATCTTTTAGTACTTACTCCATAAGTAGTACTACGAGATAAGTACGAGAAGTAGTACTAGGGAGTAAGACTACGTCGTTAACCCATGCCCCTCTTGGCCTGGTAAACTTGGATAAGTCCAGTTTCCAGGCGAACCACGGGGAAGTGGGGGCAACCAACTCTGATCACAGTGCATTCTACAACTGCAATAGAGGATTCAATTTCTCTAAGAGAGTCATAGTTACTCCCGCTATTACGCACACTCATATGAATTCTATCACTACTGAAACTTAATGCTCTGGGTAGGTTTGAAATTAGGTAAATACGACAGATACTGTATTTTCTGACCATAAGACGCAACTTTTAACATAAAAAAATCGACTTAAAATTAGGGTGCGTTATATGGTCCGAAGATAACATTAAAATAAAATGAATATTTTATACATGTACTAGCTGAAAACCCTCACATCGCTACGGAGTACATTCAAATTAAATACAACGGTCAATCTATGCAATTAATGCCATATATATATATATATATATATATATATATATATATATATATATATATATATATATATATATATATATATATATATATATATATATATATATATAAATCGTAAGGAATATTTTTATAGACAAAATAATGTAGAAGAAAATATTCAAATTAAATCTAATAGGACATACTAGAGAATAGAGTACAGTTTGAGGAACATATCTGTTAGTGTATTTTAATATTTTGGGGGATAAAGTCCAATCGTCTGCCGCATTAGCAAGAAAAAAAATTATTTTTGTCCATTTCGTAACGCACATGACGATAAATTTATTTAAAGTACCAGAAAAAGAAATCACGTGATCAGCATTTAATAAATTAAATTCTAAAAATTAATCTTTAAAAAATTCACCAAAAATCATAAAATGGAGGTAAAGATTCGAAAAATATTTCATTTTAAAGGAATTTTTATGATCTTTCGCGTGATATAAATTTTATAACCCTCAAATAAATATTTTAAATGCAAACTTAAAAAAAGTTATTAAAACAGCTTAAAAACTTAATTTAAAAAAACTAAGAAGAACTTTTCAAACATCTTTCTTAGTGCACCCCTACACTATAAGAAAAATCGCCATGCAAAATTTCAGCACTTTAGGTCCAGCGGTTTGGTCTGTGCGTTGTATGTCAGTCAGTGAGTCAGTCAGTTACCGAACAGTTTTATGTATATAGATTATAAATATTTATATATATTTCATACATATTTTATATTTATTATATGTATTTTTTATCTTTATTAAGTGAGAAATTGAAAATATCTTTATATACCTAGCAAAATATAAAATATTCTTTTCTAAAAATCCTCCCACTAATTTGAGGTGCGTCTTATGATCCAAAAATTGTGGTAATTTTAAATGTTTTAAAGCGCTTACAAACAACCTTATATACAGGCGTTAATTTTATATTCATTAGTTGGTGCTATACAAACGAACTATCTATTCGCAGTATTTTACCCGTTGACTGAGTAATGTAAAACATTTTAATGATTTTCTGAGTTGTAAAAACATATATTTGGCATTTTCTAGGGAACAGTCCGTCTAAAAATAAGCAGTTGGATTATAATTTGAAATTTCGGTTTTCATTTTCATAGTGCTTTCTCTATTCAATCTTTATGTGAAAAAAAATATATTTCTGTTTATATTTATTACGAAATGGTCAATCATAGGAAATATATGACTATTTCCGTCTAAAAATAGTTTCAGACAATGAAGCTTAGTATTATGTCATTATGAAATTATTCTGCAAAATATATGTGTCGATATTTTTTCCCACACTTCATATTTCTCTCGAGGCCTATAATCGACATCGTATTCCCATAATTTTCAAATGCATCGTATTAGTTGGCCCGGTATTAAAAGAAATTCCGGTTCAAATCACGAACCAGATTTTTTTTCCCTCGCAGCTTAGAATTTGGGAATGTCACGGCAAATTTTACAGCCGTCAAGATAAATATTTCTTATCAGAAGTTCTGATGATTTTATTTATGTTGGTGATTTTTTTTAGGGGAAAGTCTGAAATTTCCTTCAAGGCACAGCTTCCTCCTAGAAGAAAATATTATTAAAGGTTATATTACCGTGTCACCGCCGATTAATAGGGAATTGGAGCGTCTTATGAAAAATTTATCTCTCATATCATAACTGTTAAAACTGGTTTTTATTCACTCTCCTGCCGTGACCGCAAATTAGATCACGCGATCGACTGTTTTTTAAATTCGACTTTTTAACTATCCGTAATGCAATAACAGAGGAAGAAATGCCTAAATTTATCTCAAGCATAAGAAAGCGCGACAGCTGAAGAAAGATTTTTTTAGTTTTAAATATTTTTTTTTTTTATTTTGTATTTCAAACCCATTTGATCTGAAAGTTTTTCCCTTTTTTATAATTTTTTTTAAATCTTAAATAATTTTGTTTATTTTCCATTTCAAGCCCATTGCATGTAAAAGTATTTTTGTTTTCTCATATTTTATTCAATACAGCATGAAGTCAAATTAAAAAGCTGATAAGTTTATTAAAATGGTCTGAAAAGTAATACAGGGTGTCCGGGAAAAAGGCATCCAAAAGTTATGACTTATTTTTACGTAACTACCCATGAGAATTTTAAAATATTTATTTAAATAGAAAGAACATCTCACCAAGTTTTAATATCAATCATAGATTTCGATCATAGTATCATAGATTCCGATGTGTACATCTTTTGTAGCACGGCCAACGTCTAAATGTTAATCCAGTTCTCTCCAAGTGTTTCGTAGCATATCACAAGTTATTAGACTTTTTTGTTTGGTAATTCATTAAATCCGTTTTGTTTAAACAAAAGAATTGAAACTGTAGAGGAGTTGAGGAAGCGTATCATTCAAGCAATTCGTGTAATAACTCCTGATATGCTACGAAACATTTGGAGAGAACTGGGTTATCATTTAGACGATGCTACAAAAGGTGCACACATCGAAATCTATGATACTATGATCGATATCTATGATTGATATTAAAACTTGGTGAGGTGTTCTTTCTATTTAAATAGTTTTTTTTTTAAATTCTAATGTGTAGTTCCGTAGAAATAAGTTATAACTTTTGGATACTTTTAGCCAGGGCACCCTGCATATAATGTTTTACCGCCATGCCTTGAAAAATGCTTCACTGGCTCTGAAATTATTCTTGAGATTTCATGCTTTCCAGACAGTCATGCTTTTCTATAATACTAATAGTTCATTACGAAGTCCACAATGTCACCCACTAGTTATAGAGACGGTAACTGTATTTGTTGCTTGCGGCAATGACAACTGTGGAGTTCAAACCGTAGCTCCTGGAACCCTACGATAACAATATGGTACGTTTGTACTTGGTACTCTGGGAGGTACACCTGATGAATAAATAGAGTTATCAATTAAATGTATCATAAAGGACTCTACCATTTAATATACAAATACGTTTGGGATACGTCAATGGTTTATTATATGATTGTACAGATTAGTTGTACACATGACGTAAAATTCTCTGACACGACAAGCATTTTTCGCCGATTAAATTCACGGTAGCAGTTTTATATATAAAAATTGTAACCTTTCTCTGTTTAGCAAAACTTACATAATTGTTGCGATATTAAATAATATATTTGAATGTATAGGAGTCCCTTTTACTTAGTATATGTCAAAGGGCTAAATATTAAAAATCAAGTGCTTGAGACTTGTGGCGTCATAAGGCTCCTATGTGTTAATCCTATTGAATTCGCTCACCTCAATGTTAACCTATGGAGAAAATGTGTCCAAGGATTGCCGACTTGGATTTAAAGTTTTTTTTAATTGTACTCCGTAATACAGAGAAAAATTTTACACCTTGGGGCATTTTTCGGTTTTTTTTAATGCAAATAATATTTTACAATTTAAATTATTCGGGGAAAAATTCTGGTATAGTGTGTTTTAAACTCTTAATAATCGTTTGGTGGACGACATTTATAAAATGAAACCTGTTGCAAGGTGTAGAAAAGTTCATGATATATTAAAATACCATTTTTATTCGATTAACAGAATTAATGTAGCTGTAAATAGTAGACACATTTTCTCCATAGGTTAACATTGAGGTGAGCGGAATCCAATAGGGTAAGTACATAGCAGCCTTAAGAGTTCATGTAGAGTTGTTGTTAAAATTGTGTAGTAATTTTAGCAAGAAGAGAAGAGTTATATAGTCTATTGAGGTGCTTTATTCAATTAAGTATAAAAATCTTAGTTTCAAGGGTCAACTACAACGAGTTTATTTCGTCAGTTACTTTCACGGTTATCATCCAAGTTAAAAGGACTTTAATCCAAGTACCTTCGGAATAGTTAAAGGTATCATAAATGGCTTAAAAATTGAAATCGAGAACATGACAGTTAATAAATCACGTGTATAACTGTCATTGTATCATACATGTTTAAAGCATTGAACTAGAGATTATGACGTTGCAGGAAACAGACTTTACGACAACTTAGGTGTCATAAAGGGAATAAGCATTATATTTCAGTGTCTACATTCACTGATTTTTTTTTCAAATTTCATTACTTGTGGTACTCTTAGGGTCTCTTAGCAAACTACTTTTAACACATTTATAACAGGTTGTTTTATAAAAGTAGATAAATGTCAACTGTAACAAATAATTTATCTTATCTTGACAAAAGAATCATCGCTTTTAAGATATCTAATGATCATTCCATTGCAACTGCTTTTAATAAATTAAATGCAGTTATAAACTAAATTTGATGAATATTAATTTAATATAACATCAAAGCTCTTTAACGAGAGAAATAAAAGTAAAAATTTATGTCATGTAATCATATGTGTCTTATATATATAGCAAATGCTGTCCAAATATATCAACAATGAAACCTAAAAATATTAAAATTGCGTTATGGAATTAAACAAAATGTGGAGGGGCAAATTGGATAGTTAAATGTCGAAAGAGATAAAAGTAGTCTACCAACGTTTCTAAAGAACTGTGTTGCGGTAACTTTGGGGATATTTATTTAATCTCCAGATGGTTAAGAAAAGAGAAAACTAGTCACGTTTGGTACTGCAGAATTAATGCGTTTGCTGAGCATAGAAAAACTTACAAAGGAATTTAGTTTGAATTTTAATATGGGAATTTTTTTTCGTCATGGACGTACATTGAGCTTTTTTTTTACTTTTCACAAATCAGTTTTGCAGATGAGATTTTTTTTATAATGAAATTATAATAATTAACTATTTTCCTTATGCTAACAACATTTTATTTTTCAATTTTTCTGAAAAAAAACCTATGTTTCGTATAAACATAATAGTATTGAATATTATTTTCTTAGTAATTTTTTTCATTTCATCAAATTTACATTAATATAAATGATGAGCTTTTCCTGGAAAATCGAGTAACGATAATTTTTTTAATTTTTCCTAAAAGAATTATTTATTCAATAAGTTCGAATTATATATTATTTTATGCACTTTTGTACGAAAAATTTTGAATATTAAATGATTTTTTCAATTACTTTTTTTTACTTAGTCGATTTAACGGTATTTCGAAACTGACTGAAACAGAAAGAGAAATAACATTATTCTAATCCAAAATAATATTAGATAATTATTTGCATGACAAAGTCATTTAAGTGACTGTAGCAATAAATTTTATGGTACATGTTTAGGGTAATTTTCACTTACTGTTTTGCTGAATAAATTTAATGATATTTATGATATTTAGAAATTGACTGAAACAGAAAAAGAAATAAAATAATTACAAGCATAAAAATAATGTTACATAATTATATGCATAAAATAACTCATTTAAGTGACTGTAGGAATAAATTTTACGGTACATGTTTAGGGTACATTTCACTTACTGTTTTGCTGAGTAAATTTAGTGATATTTATGACATTTAGAAACTGACTGAAACAGAAAGAGAAATAACATAATTACAAGCATAAAAATAATGTTACTTGATTATATGCTTAAAAAAACTCGTTTAAAAGGCTGTAGCAATAATTTAGGGTAATTTTCACTTACTGTTTTGCTGAGTAAATTTAATGATATTTATGATATTTAGAAACTGACTGAAACAGAAAGAGAAATAACATAATTACAAGCATAAAAATAATGTTACATAATTATATGCATAAAAAACTCGTTTAAGTGATTGTAGCAATAAATTTTAGGGTACATGTTTAGAGTACTTACTGTTTTGCTGAGTAAATAAAGTGACATTTATGATATTTAGAAACTGACTGAAACAGAAAGAGAAATAATATAACTATAAGCATAAAAATAATATTAAATTATTATATGTATAAAAAATCTCATTTAAGTGACTACGAATAAATTTACTGATAAAACAGTAAGTGAAAATGACCCTACTTTTCACTTAACCTTTTTTTATTGAGTACATTTAACGATATTTAGAAACTGACGGAAACAAAGAAAATTAACATAGTTATAAGCATAAAAAATGTATTTAAGGGACTGTAGAAATAAATTTTAGGGTACTTTTCACTTAACACCTTTTTACTGAGTAAATTTAGTGATATATAAAAACTGACGGAAACAAAAAAAAATAATAACATAATTATAAGCATAAAAAAATTTATTTAAGAGACTGTAGAAATTTATTTTAGGGTACTTTTCACTTTACAAATTTTTACTGAGCAAATTTAGTGATATTTAAAAACTGACGGAAACAGAAACATAGCATAATTATAAGCATAAAAATAATATAAAATAGTTATAAGCATTAAAAAAATACCTTTAAGTGACTGTAGAAACTAATTTTAAGTTAAAATAATCCTTTTCACTTTTTAAGATACGTAAAATACGTAAAAGATTTAACACTGCCAAATGTGAGAAAATAATAAAAATAATTTATTTGTGAATACAGAGAAATGGAAATAGACATGCAAAAGAAAATATTTCAATACTCAGTCCTTAAATATAGCCGGCGTATATACCTCCAGATTTCCGGGCAAATACAGCGTCAGCTTACATTCCAGGCACGAAGCTTGCATATATTCCCAGTGTTGTCCGGATTAGCTCTAGGATCATATTTTTCGCGAATAAAATGTATGGGAACACAATATATTCTGAACAAACCTGCTGCAAATATTTTTTTAAAATTTCTTAATCCTAAACCTTAGTATCTCCTTTACATCGTTTTCTGCTGATTGTTAAATCAGAATGGTGAATGGAGGCATAAAAATTATAAAGTGTATTCACATAGAAGTTAATATATTCATTAAACAGTTTAATCTTGTTGGAGAAAGACAGTATGCGGAAAGACAGTACAAGAAATTAGGTGGAGATTTTGTTGTTGATATTGAAAAAGTAGTGTAGTCAAATTTCAAACTTTTAATATTGTCAATGAAAAGGAAACTTTTTAAAAATGCCTCTAGTCTGCGTGTTCGGTTCCTATAACGGTGACCCATCTAGCCATGGATGGATCTAAGATTGGCATTTAATCGAATTTACATTTGCATGTACGTTCCGCGCAACCGCGAACAGTTTGAATTCTGACTTTAGCGGAGAACGCCCGTTCTGTGTTAGCTTTTTGCCGGCAGGGTATGATCAACCATTTTGGCCGTTAGACACACTCTTAGTGATAATAGTATATACACTGGTGTAATAAATTAAGAGAATTTGCAGACTTGGTTGATTATCTCGAGAACTACTGTACCGATTTTAATGAAATTTGATATGTACATACATTGATACAATACAAAACAAATAACCATTCAATAATTGTAAAACATACACATGATCGTGCGTAACACTCGTTAGAGTCGGAAGGTATTAAAAAGCGGTTGCAGAATTAAAAAAATGGGTTAATAGGGAGTATGCTCCCCTCTTACAGATATACAGGTCTCGCAGCGTGATTTCATACTTGAAATAAGGCAATTTATCATTTCCTGTGGCAATTGGTCCCACTCGTTCAGCAACGCTGTTTTCATTCCCTGGATGGTTCTCAGAGGGGGGTTGCGAGTTGCAATTGCCCTCCCCAGAGCGTCCCAGACACGCTCAATCCGTTTAATGTCTGGAGATCTGGTTGGCCAATCCATCCGGCGAATATCCTCACTCTCTAGAAATTCGTCGACCAGAAGAGCTCTATGTGGCCTCGCGTTCTCCTCCATTAAAATGAACTCAGGTCCAACTGTACCCCTGAAAAGGCGGACATAGGGCTCTAAAGCATCATCCCTATACCTCACACCAGTCACAGTGCCTCTTTCAAAGACATGGAGAGGTGTGCGGCCATCCAACATGATGCCTGCCCAGACCATTAAACCTCATCCGCCATAATGGTCGATTTCGCGGACATTGGAAGGTAGGTAGCGGGTCCCTGGTTCTCTCCAGATGAACGTACGACGAGAATCGGTGTTTAGGCTGAACCGGAACTCATCAGTGAAGAGAACGGTCGGCAATTTATTCATACTCCAATCTCTATGCTCTCTGCACCATGATAAACGGATTATCCTGTTCGTAGAAGTGAGCGGGACGCAAACAGAAGGTCTTCTTGCAAACAACCCTCTCTCATGAAGTCTTTTGGAAACAGTCACCCTTGATACACGGGTTATTGTGGCTGCATGCAAGTCACGAGAGAGCTGAGAAGCTGTACCACTCCTGTTACGCCTCGCTATAATCGACAAATGGCGATCTTCTCTGGCCGTCGTGACTCTTGGACAACCTTGCCCAGGCTTTCTCTCGATGGATCCGGTTCCTGGAACTATTTCCGTAAGTTACACACGACGCTGGGCGTTAAATTGTATCCTCTACAAATTTGGACTTGAGATTGGCCTGCTTCTAGCCTCCCCACAATTCGCCACCTCATTCCATCATCTAAACGTTGGTGGTTACTCATTTTTACTGTTACAATTTGAAATTAACCGATTGCTGCAAAATAACACCATCTATTAACCCATTTTTTTGTTTATTCTGCAACCGCTGTTTCATACCTTCCGACTCCAACGAGTGTTACGCACGATCATGCATGTTTATTACAATTATTGAATGGTTATTTGTTTTGTATTGTACAATATATGTACATATCAAATTTCATTAAAATCGGTACAGTAGTTCTAGAGATAATCAACCAAGTCTGCAAATTCTCTAAATTTCTTACACCAGTGTAGTTACTTTTCAAATAGCTAACTTTAGTTTAGTTACTCTAAGTAATGCATATTGCTTGTAATGTCAAACTTTATCATTTATTAATCTCGAAAAACTATATTTCTGTGTTTCTTCATGTCTACTTAATTTTATACAGTCCACTGAAGTAAGATCGTTAGATCAAACCCAACAGTGTGGTTTTTCTGAGTGTGTGAACATCAAATTCACTCCACAAGCTGCAAAATCGCGAAACAGTCCCCTAGAAACAAACGAAGGAAGGTATACTCCTTGAATTTAGTTTAAAAGAGTCTGCTGAATGTAGTTTAAAAGAATCTTATTAAATTCATTAATTACTCTGCAGTTAAAAATTTTAAATACAATAAGTTATTGTGTTCGCAATGCATAAAAAATAAGCATTTATACCTCATGTGCCTTTATAGTATAATAAACATATATAAGAATAATTATCCGTTAGGCCTAGCTCAGTTATGGTGCAATAGGGTAACCTTTTATTCATATCTTTCTGGTTTTACGTAGCCGCTACACGAGAGAATGAAAAGAAGCACTCTACTTTCAATTATAAAAATCTTGCAAGAAATATATAGTACAGAAAACAAAATCAGAAAAAAACCCGTTAACATGAGATCTGTAAACATCCAATAATTTACTGAACAAGAGAACTCTCTTAATTGATGTTGAATATCCCAGCAAAGATCCACGATTTATTTAATTGAATTTGACTTATTTTCTGCAAGTTAATAAATAAATAGAAATCAGTTTTTCATATATATATTTACAAAAGCGCATGCAGAGAGTGAGACAATATTGTTTTAAATAAGCAATCGAAATTCCGAATTTAATTTCCTTAATCGGGTGTTCAAATTCTCACTTCCCATTTCTCCACTAAAATAAATAATCATCATGAATGAATTTCCCCTCTCTCTCCATTCCATTGAATTTTTTTCACCTGTTTCACTGCTCAAAAACTTGACTTCAGTCTTGTGCTGACACGCATTTTTTGACGTTATATGGCATCATACGCTCTGTATTTATGTTCTTCGTTTTCCTCATACCGAGTCTTTTATGAATAAACATAACAATACATTTTTACCTCTCCAAAACATATGAGACAAATCTCAGAATTTGAAGATGTCTACTACTGAGGCCTCTTTGTCCGACAAACGAAAGATATGACTTGATCAACGCTAAAGCAACACGTACGCGGAAGCACTGCCATGTTTTGCTCTCATTAACCATCATAATTCGTGCTCACAAACCCGGAAAGCTCTAAAAACTGCTAAGAGATTTTGAAAACAACAATACGTAGTAATTTGAACAAAGCTTAAATAAAATTATGATGAAAGTTACCTAGATTTTCACTCTCTTTCACTTCTGGAAAATGTCTATTCTATGTTTTTTCGCACGAGAGACTTCTAAGTATTTTGTCTCATAAGTTTTATTTTATTTCATATTCACTGAACCGCAAAGTTTTTATTTCATTTGTTTCTCTTTTGTACCTTACGAATAAATCCTCCCTAGACAAATTGAGTGTATTTAGCTAGCACACACACACACACGCGCACACACACACACACACACACACACACACACACACACACACACACATATATATATATATATATATATATATATATATATATATATATATATATATATATATATATATATACATATTGATATTGATCCGTTTTCCTCGGTTCCATAGGATTGAATAAAATCTCTTCAGAAAGTGCACACGAAATAAAATTTATTATTCTGTAAATTCTTCAGGTGCATACACAAATACGAACAGAAAACACGTAACAATTGTCTTCTATACAACAGAAAACTCTAAAAACACAAGTCAGGATAACAGAGTCTTCAATACAATATACGCCTCACGCACTCTCAATACATTCAATTCTCAGCAGAAAAGAGCACTGAGTTCTAATGCCAATGTCAGGTATATTTGTAGACTTCCAAAGCGCCCTCTATCGGGCAACCATCTTGAAATCTCTAGAACATTCCAGAAAGGTCTAGAAGGTTGGCGACCATTTGGCGCCATTTTTCCAAACTTGGCGACCAAAATAATTCTCCAAATCCACCGCCAATTTGGCGATAACTCTCAAATTTGGAAAGATTACCATAGACACGTAAAATTCGTAACAATATATATATATATATATATATATATGATTTATAAGAAAAAGTATAAATGAATTATGAATTATATATTTTTATACATTGTCGTTCTGACGTATAAAAAGTATGTGATCTCCTTAAGAGATCCTATTTTATGGCTTTTACCCTTATTCTTTAATTTTAGTTTACAATTTTCGTTCTACAATTTCTATGCAAAAATAACTTATGAATTTTTTCTTCCCATTTTAGTCGATTTTTCAAATTTGAACCATAAATAACTTGAAATTATTCCTTGACTAGAAAATTATTACACCTGATAATTATACCACTTAAATCCTTATTTTAAGAAAAAATTCCTAGGAAAAAACCTTTCTCATAACCTTCTTTAGCAGTTAATATGTCATATCAGTTGAGTTATTTAAAATGATTAATTTTATTGGAGATAGAGTTAGTACGTTCTTTATTTTTGTAACTACGTTTTTTTAGTTCGGATACCTGTTAGTTGTTGGGGGAAAAATTCCACGAAATAAATACTTGAGTTTTCAATGTGAATCCTTTTAAATTCTCCGAAGGAATAAAAAAATAAAGATTTTTTCATGGAGAAATGAGAAAATATTTTCACCGCTGAAAAGCTTTTCTGTGTCATTGTTTCAGAGTTTACGAAACTTTAAGGATATCTCGATTAATGACTTCAAGTGAAGAAAAAAAGAACATTACACACATGGATCTAGAATCGCACAACCAATTCCATTTTACAATGATAATTTTCCAGCTTTTGATGACCCTATCATACAAAATTTAGGTAAATGGGCACTTTTTGGAAATGTCATTAACTTGATACTGTTTCAGTCTGGAAAACCCCTAAACACTCACACGAAAAAAGATATTGGTATAAACTTTTTTTTACAGACTGCTATAATCTGTATACGGAAAATCAAATATGCATCGGCTCCCGTACCAACTTTTTTCTTTTAACTCTGTTAATTTCAAAACAAAATATCACCCTCAACTGTATTTAAAGATGAGTATTATCTTGTATTTCGAATGCATTATTAATGTGTAAGGACAATCGTGGAAGGGATTTCAGAAGAACGCTCCGGAGTAACTATGTTAGGTAATCTTAAATTTCAGCTATAAAACGTAGCGGTGACATTTTTGTACAGTTTTTATGGCATAGCACTCCTCTGGCGGCAGTTATTATGTGAATCAAGGGATTTTCTCCAAATTGAATTTTTCTCCTACGAACTCCGTCTCACACAAATATAGGAAACTTGAAAATAGTAAAAAAAGAAGTTTAAAATACAGAGAACGTCTAATTATCCAGGCTACAAATTATGTACGCGGTAGACCAGTAGTCTAAAAATGTCGCTGCATACCATGGTATAGTGAACTATTATGTGGTTTTGAGTGAACTACATACAGTTGTTCATATAAGGATTCATTAAAATAACACAAAACTTACACAGAATTTCAATTTTTCTCTTAAAAAAAGCCACATATATAATTTTTCTGTAGGAAAACATCTCACATATTCCTTTTATTGGGTCCCATGCATTTCTATGGATGATAAACATTTCAATTTTTTTCTTTCGAGATTTGAGGACTATCCTTACTTTGTGTGTGTGTGTGTGTAGGGGGGGGGGGGATCGAACAAATATTCAACAACATTTCGGTCATTGTGGTGGCCAGGATATATGCCTCATCCTCATGCTCTTCAAACCACATGCTGACACGTTTCTCTTGATGTACGAATGCGTTACCGGCTTAGAAACATCGGCAGCTCAATTTATCTGATCCGATGACACATTGTCATTAATTTGAACTTCAGTTTTTATGTCGGATACTTTTTGTTTTGCATTGGTGTCATTACTTGTTGACTTAAAAATTGCAAAACGACCACAAATACCAGATTCACACAGACCCCGAATGACCGTTATCGCCGAAAAAAGATAACGATTCGTATTCACCTGTGCTGTTATTTGCTGTCTTAGGATTTCGTCGTGCAATCCGTAAAAAGTTTCGTTTTTCGTAGCTAACATCCCGCAATGGCATCCACACTTTTTTGCATTTAGAGGCAACAACTTGTGCATTTCTGTACCATGTCATGATCTTTGATACTATACCTCGTGATAAGACAACAATTATTGTTGTTTTAGTTCCAGAAGCCTCACACCAACTATCATACCTATCTGCATAACACTCTGATACGTGTTATACATCCACTGTACTATTCCTACATGATATCTGATACTCATACTTCGTAGTATAATATACTTCTCGCCAATGACTTCATGAACAACATGCGCCGAATCGTACGTGTCTTCTGTTAAGCGGTTTTTCCATTATTTTGATAACCCTCTAACTATTAATCTATAGCAGATTGATATAGTTTAAAGAGGAAAGAGTTATAAAACCCCAGCTACGATAAATGTACGATATTTTTGTGATCAGCTACTGTGATTGTTTCATGATACACTCAATGTACCGTTTTGTACAAAATTTAACTGTAAACAAAGTTTAAAATTACAATAGAAGAGTAATGCTGAAACATCAGCTGATAGAAAGTGTCCAATTCACTGAATGTTAAACTTTGTTAAAATAGCGTGAAAGATACTGCCTTTGAAACCAACTCACCACTGAACAAATGGTCACACAGATAGTAAATCTTTTTCTTCCGAGCCACTTCTAACATGTATCGTTTACTACATTCTATTTCTTTAAGTTAAAATGTTGTTACTTTCGGAGCACACGACGTAATAAATTGAAGGAAAGAAAAGCATTTATCATTAGGTTTTGTGTCAGTTACATTAGAATACCGGGTAAAAGATTTCGAGTGTCTAGTCCAATTTGTTTGAAAGCAGGAGTGCTCACTGTCACAAAACCGGATAGATGAATACTCGAGCCAAGACACTCTTCTTTGATATCTCAAGATTAAAATTCCTCTCTCAATAAAAGAAAACGGATTCTTTTTTGAGTATATTTTCCTTCCTGACTATCTTCAGCCTGAAATGCTTATAGGAATGATAATAGTTTGCATTTTCTTCTTGCTTTTGATTCCTGTGATGGGACACTCCTATATGACACTCGAGAGTATAAATAGAAAACAAATTGTTTCTTTCTCGTGTCCAAAAGAACCACCATCTTTCGCTGTAGATATATTTTCCGATATATATTTCAAGACATATTGCCTGAACTACCAATCAGGAAATATATCTTGAATATACAGTCAATATATATTTTCTGATTGGTAGTTCAAAAAGTATATGTTGCAGGATTACAGAAGTTGCCTAGGACTGGATGTTTTTCATATATTTTTCAATGAATAAGATGAGTTCAAAATCTAATCACTGTAGTAGGAGAAACTTCACAATAAACAAGCACATCCCTCTTTTGTTGATAAGATTGGTTAAACCGATGCCTAGAAATACTACTATGTGTAAAGTAAAAATATTGGGTAAATTCACAAGCATTTAAATTTATAAGAACCTTTTGACGTACGGAGATCAGCTTTTAACAATACTCTTTGATTTATGTCTAGAAAAAGTTATACAAAATGTAATTAATGGAGTTGGAACCATCACGAAGAGAAGTTTCCATGGTTTAGCATGTGCAGATGATGTAGACTGTGTTTTATAAGAGGGCGTGAACAAATGTAATAAGAGGCACTGAAAAATGAACTACAGAGAAAAGAATCAAATTGAAATATTTGTTTTCTGAGATAAACATATTTTTGAAAATACTGAAACTTTTACAGAAGGGTGGTAAAATTTTTCGAGAGCTCATTTTACATTCTTTGATTGAGTATTGACTGAGAGTAAATATGTTTCAGTTGAAATTACTAGTTGAATAGCTGCAGAAAACCGGACTTACTGTATTATTCAATCATTAGTAAGATCTTCTTTAACGTCTTTAAAATTTAGTATCCAGTTACATAAGTTTTCAAACTCTGGTGTCATCATTAACATTAATCAAAAGCGATAAATTTCGGTTACAAGTAAAGAAATAAAAAGTATTGAGGAAAATAACTGACCAAAACAAATTGAAACTGGATTGTGAAGAACACGAAACAACTAACAAATTATGATGAGATTGATATAGGTTCAGAAATAAAAATTAGTGGATTTAAACACCTTTAATGCATTCACCGCTTGAAAGATAGCAGAAATTAAAATGGGCTCTTCTTTTTATTTCCAGGTGGGTCAAGACACCGATAAAGGCTAATCAGAGGACGGTAGGAAGAAAAAAGTATGACGATATACTATAAGACTTTATGAAAATAAAAAGAAGAAATGAGAAAAGCAACACAAAATCCAGGTCTATGTAGACTGGAGGTATATCCGGAGACAGACTCACATCCTTTAGGGAATAAAGTCGGAATAATAGGTTATCATATACATCTTTTATCGTCTTAGAAGACACATTGGTCGTTAACATTTTGTCATTGACTGTACTCACTTAGAAAGTTTGAGATAACTCTGCTGTTACTTTCAACATAAATGCACAAGGAATTGACGTTCATTTTCCATTCTCCAAAGTTACATTTTGGAGAAAATATAACTTAATTATTTAAGCATAAATTACAACTACAATGTCTGACAAAATTATATGCGCCCTACAATTTTCAGCAATTACATACACCTCTTATCACACATACACGTGTCTTTCGGTTAAGTAGAAATACGAGAAAAGGATGAACTTTTATCTAATAACATCGCACTTTCCTTTCCGTGAATTCATTTCTCTTATTTTATATATTTTTTTTCATAAAGGCATCCCGCCTACTCCCATAACTTTCCGAGCTCTCTGCTTTTGGCTGGCATTCAAAGCACGAATGGAGCACATATCCCCAGAGCTGTCGGATTATATTTTGGGATGTAAGATTTATGGCCATTAAATCCACAATATATAGTGAGGATTGTAGAACGTATTCATTGTTATTATTATATGAGGGGGGTATTTTTATTGCGGACTCTTCAGGAGAGGGAAATCGTTTCTAATAAATTAAATATTAGGAAGTTACAGTAAAAATCTATGTAGGGAATTTATTTTTTCAGTTTCCCTGTTTTTTTTGCGCTTTGGTATGCCATGTATACTTCATAATGTATACGCGTGCGATTATTATTAATCGATCTTCAGCTGATTATTTCTGTCGACATGATAGCGATCGAAAATGGTCAGATATGTTCTGTTCAAACGTAACTTTACATGATTATGCGATCACAGCGTGAAAGAATTTATTCCTTTAATGCCCTTGTTTTTGTGCTTTAGATATCCTATGAATACTTCATTACGTATACATGTGCAATTATTATCAATCGCTCTTCAGCTGACTATTTCTGTCGACATGAAATTGATCGAAAAAGGACAGGAATATTCCGTTCGAACGTAACTTTAAATGTTATACCAACATAAGGTAAAGGAATTTATTTCTTTAATTTCATTGTTTTTGCAATCTAGATATTCTCTGTACGCCTCATAATGTACACTCGTGCAATTATCACTAACCAATCTTCAGTTGACTGTTTCTGTCGACATGAAAATGATTGGAAAAGGACAGGAATGCTCTGTTCGAACGTAACTTTAAATGTTATACCATCATAATGTAAAGAAATTTATTTCTTTAATATCATTGTTTTTGTGCTCTAGATATGCTATGTACGCTTCATAACGTATACATGTGAATTTATTGTCAATCGATCTTCACCTGACTATTTCCGTCGACATGAAAATGATCAAAAAGGGACAGGAATGTTCTGTTCAAACGTAAATTTACATATTATACCATCGTAGTGTAAAGGAATTGACTTCTTAAATTTCATTGTTTTTGTGCTCTAGATATGCTCTGTATGCTTGCGCAATACGTGCGCAATTGTCACTAACCGATCTTCATTTGACTATTCCCGTTGACATGAAAATTATCGAAAATAGACACAAATATTTTTACAGCATCATACGATCATAGTGTAAAGGAATATTTAGCCCTTCCAAGCGTTCATATGTTATATGAATCATCTAAAAGCTCTTGTCCTAAAGATTTCAATTGTCTTTATTAATCCAGTCGAATGTCGTTATAACAAACTTCAAGGGACCATAGGTTTCGTTCGCTTTATCCGGTGGTTCGCTATATCCGAACCGTTAAAAAAGTGCTAGAGTTCACAAAATGTATAGCTCATTAGTTGCAATGTGTATTCAATAATGATGTATTACAAAAAGATAAAATCTATTAAAAATGATAAATAATGAATTAAATCGACTAAACTGGATTACATTAAACTGGCATAATACTCATTAATTTACTTATAATATGAAAACGACGGGACCAAAATTTTCGTTCGTTATATACTGGGTTCATTTTTTCGGGATTCGACTGTATTTAATTCCTTTACTTTAGTTCTTAGTATGGAAATTTTATACAGTGCACATAAATAATTGATACATAAGTTCATCATAAAAAAAGTTTACTTTTACATAATAAATATATTATCGACTTCGAAACTGCTAACAGAATTACTATTGACTACAAAGTATTACAATGTTCAGGTTTTGTTGAAAGGAAATAATTACTTTGTAGTAAAAAAAAAAAAAACTGGAGATTTTTAAATGTGCTTAGTTCGTTTGCTTTAATATGATTGCCTTTTCCTTCTTCCGGAAACTTTTGTTTAATTTTACGATGGAAAATAGCTTCAAAATAGCAAAAAAAATTTTTTATAGCATTCACAAAGGTAACTAAAAAAAGTTCAACGAAACGAAAAATTGCAACAAAATATTCGTTTTTAATATGGCTGTGAGAATTTACACGTTTGAAAGAAATGTAATATGTTTAAAATTTTTTCGCAATTTTTGTACTGCTCGTGTTATTATCTGTTTTTGCCTAGGCTTTTACCTTACGAATATCATTTCTTAAAAATTATAATTTGTTGTTCGCTTATACAACGTTTGTTTTATCCTAATTATGAAGTTTAAAAATGCAGGCATTCCACTGAAAAGAAGTAAATCCAAATAAGTAAAAAGTTATGAAATTATTAAATGTGAGTAACTTTTTTACATAATTTTTGTTTGTCTCAGAAAGTTTTCTAGATCTTTAGAGTGGAAAAGATATGGAATTATTAAATGTCTGTTGATTTTTTTCATATACATACATATTTATTTTTTTTGTTTCGGAAAGTTTTCTAAATCTTTAGACTGGAAAATTGCATAAAAATATCAAAAGCTTTTTTTTGCCTCATATTTTTTTCCTCGATGGGACTAGAGGAACTAAAGAACATACCAAATTATTCATTTTTAATATAACCTTTACATATAAGAATTCTAAAGGAATGCAATGTTTTTTTTTACTACACTCTAATGCATGTTACCTTGGCCAACCTTTTTGCCATATACATTTCATTTCCCCGAATTAAGAAAACTTAAAGAAACATTAAAATAGAGATTAGTATGAAACTTTTAGAGATTAGTCTAAACGCTATACATAGACGATTCAGTGGTGTATCGATATAACAAATCATTTAATAACGATATCTGTCGTAACGTTTTGCATTGCCCTTTAAAACTATTTTTTTCATATGGTATTTTTCCCCTGTGTGCTACTCTCATCACATAAAAATGTGGACACTGCCCCTTAACTGTGGCACTTCATTCAACGAAAACCTATTTTTTAGCGCTAAGAACGCGCCCCTTCGTTATCAGTGAAATTCCGATCTGCGGGGGAGAAGGGGTTGGTATCCCAGCAGCACCCAGCTTGGCTGGTGTATCGCCTTCCCAGACACACACACGTTCTCCCTTGTCTTTGTCGTTCACAGATTTTCTCACCGCTTGGCGAGCGCTCTTCGCCAAATTTGTCGGGCTTTCTCACAGGTGCAAAACTCATCAGGGCAAGGGACATCATCCCCGGAGGGTAGGACAGGACAGAGAGCAGAGAGGGCGATTTTCAGGATGCCTAATACTACTTCCACACACATCTGCACTGCACAGTATTCTAGGGTAAACGAGTGATTTATTGGGACGCTCTGCAGTGATTCCTCTCCATGGTGGTTTTTTTGCACAGATGATCAAAGGGAAACGAGGGCCCTTGGGAGCGGGGGTTGGGGGGTTTGATTAGTCACGGTCCTGGAGCGTGACGAATCTACCCCAAATGTGTCAACAAGTGTCGGGGGGGGGTACGTACTGCAGATGTGTGTGACTGCAGCATAAGATAAAGCGAGACTCTTGGAGATCAGTGCTGTCAGCGTGGGAACTATAGAATCATCCCCCTGTCTATATATAAGTGTAGAATGGCGAACATTCTGTAATCTTTTGGGCCTTAAGCCAGTTCTCTTAATATACCCTCAAAATAAATATGTTCCATCGATCATCTTTTTTTTCTTTTTTTTGTGGGGGGGGGGGTTATCATTCCTCATTTTTTCCTTTATTGGTGTCATTTTCTATTCCAGATGACGAATTCTCAACCACTTTACTGTTTATGTTAGCAACCTGTTTTTAATATCACAGAATTCTTATTTAATTATTTCTTATTCTTGTTATTGTTAATGAATTCTTATTGTTGTCGAATAGTGCAGAAGAAAACGTTTTAAATAGGACCAAAAGCCTGGATAACACCTGATGCTAGATCAGGTGCGTGTAGGCTATAGAGGAGTTCTTGTGGTGACAAAACAAGTTTGAAATGGTCTGCCACAAAGATTGGACAGTCAAAGATATGTTCTGGAGAAAACTGGGTTTCTTGACAATTTTTACAGTTGATAAAGGATCTTGTGCAGTCAGTGGGGATTTTTAAACCCTTAAAGTGATTAGTTTTTAGTCTATCTATTGTAGAAGCAATTGTTCTTGGACAGTTAAAGTCCGAAATTAGTGGTTCATTTAGACGCTGGTAAGATAATCTGCACCTCGCCACTGCAGTGATTTCTTATTACACACTTTATTTAAACTTCGTCGTAAGGAATTTTGATTGAGCAAATAATTTCCGAACTTCCATCAATATTTTAAACAAAATTCAATTTGTTTAGAAAGTTAATGCTTCTTTGTTTGATGTACACAAGAAACAGCCTTTCGTTTCTTAGATAGACTCTGGAATTTAACCAAGGAGGAAGAAAACGCATCCTGTTCTTAATTTAAAAACTTGTTGCACGTTACGTGTCAGATTCTTCTAACAAAGGTTGCAATTAAAAACTAAATTTTCAACCCAAGCAATTATGTTTCCGATTATTCGTGTGGTAAGAAATAACACTGGAATTCAAATAGCAAACCATAATTTCTAGATTTTCTATTTGAACGCCAAACTAAACAGTGTATGAGCACAATTTTAAACTAACAAATAAATCGATCGACACTCCTCACCCCACCAAAATAAACTAACGTTAACAAAAAAAATCTCTAATACATCCCGCTCCATCTTCAGAGGGCTACTCCACTCCACGCACCATTGATTGGTGGTACGCACTTAATAAGAAACTCATATTTTGAACTAGATTATTATGGGCAACTCCTGGAGGGAGGGAGATTACAGGGACGAAGAAAAAAATAACCACAGTATGTAAATCTGCGTGTTTTTAACGTAGGATTATGTTCCTCCATAACGGTCCTTCGGAAGGCAAAATTTCAGATGCTAAAACCGTCCGTCGTCCTGAGTTATAACTTTGGCAGCACACTAATCCTAGCCTGTATCGGTTGGGCAAGCAGTAAACAGTTAACCAGAAAAGTACCAAAATGGGTCAAAAGTTTTATATATATACAGTCGAACTTCCATATATCGAAGCAGCAAATTGCCCGAAAAAATTTCGATATATAGAAATTTCGATATATAGAATTGAGCTTAGTTTTATCATAATTCTCCTAAAAAAATTAAAGCTAATTTTCGTATACGAAACTCCATTTCTAATTTATATGCGAATCCCATTCAATGAAAGTTAATAACTAAAATATGAATTAATATGAAAGATTTATTGAGTACTACATACCTTTAAAAAAAACAATAATCCAGATAGTGGTTACAATGATCACAGTTACATTCTTTAAAAAAAACTACGAATATCTTGCTGAACAGCCAGTTTTGCGGAAAGTTCAAAGAAATGTTCGTATTTATTCAGTCCACTAAAAACTTAATCAGGGACATTTTCCGCGAATTGAAGTCCACGACAAATTGTTTCAAATGCCAAAAATTGGGAGATTTTATTCTAAAGTGGAATAAAATCTCCCAATTTGTCTTGAAAAAGATTTCGATATATAGAGATTTTTTCGATATATAGAAAATTTCGATATGTAGAAGTTCGATATATGGAGGTTCGACTGTATATATATATATATATATATATATATATATATATATAATATATATATATATATAATATATATTATATATATATATACACTGCTGGCCACTGTAAATGCAACACCCTGAAGGAAACATGCAAATAACATGAAATTTACAACATGCATTAGCGGAGGTGAAATATGCAAATGATTAGAATTTCAGCGCAAACGCACATCACGTGCGCCTGTGGCGCCACTTCAAAGCGCTATTTAAGGCTTGGAGATATCGACGATTTCAAGTTCGGCAATTGAGTTTTTCTTGTGGTTTTTTCAAAAAAACGATCAATTATGCCTCGTCGAAAACAGCGATCATCTTTTGATCAAGTATCCGAGTTCGACAGAGGAAGGATAGTGGCCTACCGAGATTGTTGATTATCTTTCAGGGAAATCGGTAGTCGTGTTGGACGAAACCAAACAACTGTAATGCGGATATGTGATCGTTGGATGCAGGAGGGTACGACGGACCGGCGTGTTCGATCGCATCCACCTCAGCGCACCACTTCACGTGATGACAGGCAAATTGTGCGTATGGCAGTGACGGATCGCTCAGTCACATCACGAACCATAGCACAGCACATGCAGTCTGTAACGCATCATCCAGTGTCTACGCGTACCATTCGACGCCGTTTACAGCAGAGTGGTCTGACCGCAAGACGTCCATTGTTTTGTCTACCCTTGACGCAGAACCACAGACGTCTCCGCCGCCAATGGTGCGATGACAGAAGGATGTGGACGGCAGAATGGAATGAAATTGTCTATACGAGTCACGCTTCTGTCTGCAACACCACGATGGTCGCATTCGAGTCTGGAGACACCGTGAAAACAGGATACCGAACAGCTGCGTTATGCACCGCCACACTGGTCCTGCACCGGGTATTATGGTATGGGGCGGTATTGGATATCACTCTCGCACACCTCTAGTACGCATTGCCGGTACTTTAAACAGCCAGCGCTACATCTCCGAGGTGTTGGAGCCAGTTGTCCTTCCTTACCTTCAGGGCTTGCCCACAGCCATATTTCAACAGGATAATGCGCGACCACAGGTGGCACGCATTGTCCATCGGTTCTTCGTCAATCGCCAGATTGAATTGCTTCCCTGGCCGCCTCGCTCTCCGGATCTTTCGCCGATAGAAAACATGTGGTCCATGGTTGCTCTACGATTGACCCAGATTCCATCCCCAGCTACCACAGCAGATCAACTTTGGCAACGTCTGGAAGCTGCTTCGTCTGCTGTACGCCAAGAACTCATCCAAAGTCTCTTTGAATCAATGCCGAGGTGTGTGGCAGCGGTGATCTCCAACAATGGCGGCTACTCTGGCTACTGATTTTGGCAGGAACCACACTGCACAGAAGTCTATAAATTTAATCATTTGATACTTGGTCAACATGTTATCTACAAAATAAATTTTGTTGTGATATCTCTTGTCTTTCTTGGTGTTGCAATTTGGGTGGCCAGCAGTGTATATGACACATACATACATATATACTACATACAAAAGAGGTAGGCAATGATAAGTTATCCTTCTTTAATAACCAGCGGTAGTTTCGTTAGAAGAGACTACCTGAAATTTAAAAAAAAAATTAAACTGTTGTTCTTTTCACCATGAATGAAAGTTTTATAATTTTTCAATAAAAAAATGAAATAAATAATAAACAGACACATAAATCATTAAAGAAGAGGAGGATGTGAGGTATTTAACCATTATTTGTATGGACTTAGAGTCATAATCGAAGACATCCCATCTCAGAAAATAGTCTGTGTGTGCCTAGCGAGAGATGACTATAGCTCTGAAACTCAGCTTTGTAACTGCCGTTGTCTCAGCACTGATGAAATGTAAACCAGAAATGGTGGAATATCGAAATGTCCGAATTTTATATTGGTTCTAACTTCTGAGATTCGGTAAAATAAAAGAGGGACATTTATGAGAATGGTTACACAGGCTGTTCACACATTATTTAGACAATGTATATTGCATTCACAAAACTAAATTACATAAAATTCTTGTGTTTTAAAGGTTCTATTTGACATCCTTTATTCTGAACTATCTTTCGACACCGCAATTTCCAGGATAATAATGCCTTTTGAAGTGTCAGAAGAGGTAATCTATCCCATTCCTCCTGAACAGCTTTCCATAGTCCCGTAAGGGTTTTGGGACGACGTTTGGATAATGCAGATTTTAAAAGTCCGAAAGCACAAAAATCAATAGGTGATACATCGGGAGATATAGTAGGGATATCAGTGAAGGGTATGGCCTTGATACCAGTTTTTTGTTCCATTTCTTTTAGGAAATTTACAGTGGATTTTGATGTGTGACTGCTAGCTTTGTCCTGATGGAGTCTCACAGATTGATGACACTGTGGGTAAAGCGATGGTATTTCATTCAGAAAAATTGGCGATAAAATATGTTCCTGATAGTATTTGGAGTTAATCTTGACATTTTTTTCCACTCTGTTTATTTTTAACTTGCCATTATAAGAAAAACCAGCAACAATCGTGAATCCCTTAGAAAAACATTCTTTCGATTCTTTGAACCATGTACTTAAATTTTTTTCTTCCCTTTTATGATAATAAATGACTCTTTTTTGTTGAAATCATTTAAATACACCCATGATTCATCTATTGTGACAATTGTTTTCCATTTTTCTTTGGATAAGTGTTTCTCATATAGAATTCTGCAGCGTGTCCTGCGTTCAGCGATATGATTTGTAAGAAGACGATGCATATTGCGTTTTTTCGCTTTCTTAAGATTTAAATCAACGTTTATCATTTTGTTTACAGTGGACACCGAGCCTTTTAATGATTTTGCAACTGTCTTTTGACTAGGGGGATTTTCTTTTAACATTAAGCAACGTACCTTTGCAATAGTCGAAGATGTCCGTTTTTTCCTTGGATACTTGTTTGGAATTGTTGTCCCCCTTGAGGCTCCAATTTGACGTTTTTTTCCTGTCTTCTTGACGATATTACCAATCGACGCTTTAGATATCACAAAACCATGACTCTCACATCGTTTTTGGATAACGTAGTATGCATATTTCTCTTCGGAAAGAGCATAAATGTAGCCTTCGAACCACTGCTTTGTTAAAAACGCCATTTTGAATAAAAACAAAACTTTCAAGCCGCAGACGATAATTTTGACTTTTAAAAACATAGTACATTTGCAATTATTTATTTTGCAGGAAACGAATTTTTTTTACCGCTTACCAAAATCGTATAAAAAATGTGCGAACAGCATCTGTATTGTTGGTATATAGGTGTATATACAGCAGTATAGTATGACGGGCATTAGTGCGTTATACTTAATTTAGCATAGATTGCGTCTTTATTAGAAAAGTGAAGCCAGTTACTATTACTTAGAAATAAATTTCATGAGAACGGTTTCTGTTGAGAAATTTATATTCGACGTGAGTACGCGAAGTATTTGAAAAGATAAGAGCCCATTACCTTTAGTGAGTTAAACCGCTTAGAAATAGAAGAAAAATGTAAATGCTGTATGTGGCAATGATTCAGATGTGAAATGAAATAGATCTCAAACGCCACATACTTGAATTATGGTAGATGAAAAAGGTGTCTGCTTATGAAATGTGGATAAAAAGATACACAACCCAGTACAACAAATCCCTTACTCTTTTGAGGCCAGAATTCAATCTTTCTATCAGTAATGAAATGACGATTTTTTAACGACCTGTGCAATTATTATATAATCTTGAGTTATACGATTAAAATTAAACTGTATATATTTACATATCTTAAACTAAATTGAATATTGTATGTAATGTAAATATTTTCTTCATATGCTTATGTTTAGAAGAAAAATTGATCCTTACGCTTTTATATAAGGACTGTGTTGACTTTAAGACATATGTTTAAATCGGAATTTCTCTTTGTACTAATTCATTATAATGTTTAGATGATGTTATCTGAAGTTACATGGTTAATTGTATTCTGTCTATTTTCTTAAATTTTATAATTTAATTACTTGATTTCATGTTTAAAAGGATTCTTTATATGATAACTTGGTGATTATTTGATATACCTGATTTATGCATGTAAAAATGTTTTAAAATGTTTGATGAACCTCCTGTTCATCGGGGGGCAAGACGTCGGAAATTGAAAACATATATATATATTTTTAGCGTACTGGTAGCGCCACCTGGCTGCTTCTTGTGCGAAGCGTGTATTTAGTTGGTATTCTTGAACGAATAAAAGCCTGAAGCTTGAATTCTTGGTGATAGTACATTTCTTGAATTTCTTCCCTCTTCACTTATTTATCAGAATCACAGTGTTCTAACGACAGGTGACAGGACCTGTTATATAACCAGGATCTCCAAACACTAAGGACGGCATTTTACTGAGTGAAGTATTGTGGTGATGAGAAGAAATGTCATAATCAGTGACTTCCCTAGCTAACTCGTATACGGTTTTGCTTTTGCAGACTTGCGATCGCTAATACAGGATGTTACCCTGCATTTATTTTCTAATGTGGAGGGGCTTTGTCGTGAGACATTCACCTTTTGTTATTAACCGCAGGCTTGCTGGCTACATTAATATAGATGCACCATTTAGGTGAGCCAGCTTATGAGGGGATAACACGGTAATGACCAGGCCGTAGTCGGGAGTTGAGCCTAAGCCGACAGAGTAGAAGAGCACGACTCTGACCACTATACAATGTGGGTCGCACTCTGCATTTTAAAAATTCCTTATTACTGAATTTTATGCTTTTAGTTACCTTTTAACGTAGGATTAAGTTCCTCTATAACGGTCCTCTGGAAAGCAAAATTTCAGATGTCCGGCGTCACGAGTTATAATTTTGGCAGTGCGCCAAACCCAGTCTGTATCGCTTGGGCAAGCAGTAAACAGTTAACCATAAAAGTACCAAAATGCGTCAAAATTTTGACATATATATAAATATATATTATATATATATATATATATATATATATATATATATATATATATATATATATATATATATATATATATATATATATAGGTGTGTGTGAGTAACATGGGTACCCTGCCCCGGAGGAACGAATTAAAAAGAAGTTTGGGTTCCCCATGTCTTATTGAAGATATAAAAATTGAGGTAGTCTTGACCGAGGAATAAACCGCGACACAGAGGATTTTCACCCTACATTTTATTTTTTAAGAAACACGGAAACACGGCTTCTCGGGGCAGTTGAGAATGACGAAAAGCTGTACATCTACATGTGCGAGGTTTTTTATAGACGATCTCGTCATGTGATCTTTGTACTGGTGTCTAATTGGTTAATGTTCAAAAGTGACGTGATAATGCTCAGTAGTGTTTAATTTAGGTACCCAAGGTACGCAGGATGAAAAACTGAAGCAATCTTGGGTTTTTTGCCCAAGGGAATTTAGAACTTAGAATCGAAAGTTAAATTAGCTCGAACTCCCAAGGAAATTGAGAATAATTTAGAATTTAAAAGTGTTATGGGATTTTTAATGTTATATATATACACACAAACGTACATATATATAGATACATATATACATACAAAAGAGGTAAGCAACGATAAGTAATCCATGTTAATAACCCGCGGTAGTTTCGTTAGAAGAGACTATCTGAAATTTCTTTTTTGCTTATTTTAAAAATGGTTCCGACATTTAGCATGAATTCTATTATGAATATATATCACTTTTTAAATCTGTTCCAATCCACAGTCTGATGTCATTGTAATAAATTCCACTCACCAAATACGGGGTTCGAGCCCGGTATTTGTCCGTAGAGCCCGTACTCCACCTACTAAACTATCATGGCAGTACGGGGAAGTGATAATTCTATTGGCTCACACAGTAACTAAAAGAGACAAAAATTTATTTATATGATTAAAATTCTACATTTGGCGACGGTTTGCTATGGAAATATTCTTTACGAAACGTGGTTATTTACCTCACAAGATTTAATTGTGCGTGAGTGTAGATAAATTTGAAGAAAGAACTACAGCTTCTATTCATCCCGAGAGAATAACATGGAAATAATTAATACCAGGGAACTAAATCCCTTCCATGTATTTATCATTTAATTACTCATTTGTTTAGGGATTTCGAAGCTAAATATATATTAAAAGAACATAATTACAATAAAGCGTTAAAATTTACAACGCTATTTGTCGGAATAATAATCTTCTACTCAACTTATTATGCAAAGCGCTGGGTTGCATCATAAAAACATAAAACTTCCGCCTTTTTAAAAGAGAAAAAACTTAATTAGCAGTATCATAAAAGAAATTCTTTTGTCACTTAAGTTTACCATCTCTTTTATAGCGCAGCGCTTTACACGCGTGGTGAGAATTCTTTAGAATAATTGGTCCTCGGATGAGAATTTGATTAAAATATTAATAAAAACGCTACATTTTCTTGAGACAACCGTTTTCTTCAGAATATTAGGATAAGTTCTTTCAAAATTAGTCAAATTAGTTTTCAATGACTACCAGTAATGTAAACTTGTGTTTTAAAATTGTATACAATGGGTTCTCCATTATCGAGGTAAAAGAAGTGGCAGGACGAACTAAACCTTTGTTAAGTAGTCATATAATAAAATGTCTTAATTATAAAATAATTAAAACGTCGCTTTAGAGGTAATGCTTTAAAAGCGTATAAAAAGAAGTGGCGAATTGAATACTTTATTTCTATGAAAATATACCCTTAAGCAAGTACGGTTTATCTCCTTGCACCCATCCTTTAATGTATACCTTTCTTTCATGTAAAAGATTTTCAAAGGAAGAATCTCATTATATATTTTAGCAGACCATGTCTCAAAATATTAACATTCAACTTTATTGAAGCATGATGATACTATTCGGGAGCAAATTAGTATGTTGAAACATATTTTTTTTTACTAACTAGTCACATATAATTAGCTGGTAAGGCCAAGCATTTCTATTAACCCTTCAACGGGTGCGCCAATTTTTGGAACACCGGCAGGCACGCGTGGCACAAAGTCAACCTTGTGCACAAAGTCAACGCGTGGCAATTTCAACCTTGATTATTCCTTTTGTAATAAACTTTTTTTTCAAATTGAAAGTAACAATTCTGCGTTTTATGACCAGTTATAAAATGTTGATAATATTGAGATATATTTATCATTAAAGGCCAAAGAATGCTGATGCAATCGGCTTATTTCAAAACTGTCCGGTTTATTGGATCTAAGGACAACTTGCGAATGGATTCATATTATGTCCCAAAACCTAAAAAACAATGAGAGAGTCCATCTTAGTGATATGCGGGATACGGTGTACTAATAGCTGCACGTTTGATAGAATACATCAACTCCTGCTTTTATGGTATTGTTATCCAGTATAATCGCTGGTTTACCACAGTTAAATTCCGACTAAGAATGAATAGAGAGGAATACAAGGGTCAGAAAATCAGAACTGCATTAGAAAGAGTGTAGCTATAAGTACAAACAGCTTAGAACATTCAAACCTTACATGTAAAAATTACGAAAATGTTTCACTTTGTACACGGGCACGCCCGCTAAAGGGTGTGTGTGGCTAATGTCCCTGGGGGATTACAACATTACACCCCAGTCCGGTGTACATATGAATATAAGACATAGAAACAGACAAATGACACAATCACAGAAGAATTTTATTGACAGACGATGACACCGGCGATGGACGATGGGTTGCAACTCCCCTTTCTAGACGGGGTTCCAATTGCAGGCGGAAGACTGACCGGTTCCCCAGAATACAGCCAAGTCTTATGCGGGAATCGAACCCACACCCCCGGCGTGGCAGGCTTATGCCTTATCCACTTAGCCACTGGGCTACCCGCTAAAGGGTTGATGAAGTTTGTGGGAACTGTGGCATGAATGACAGCACATGAAGTGCTGATTGCATTATTAAGTCTATAAACTTGACCAATTCTTCGGTCAAAACTCTCATTTCTTCCACACTCTCTTTTTCCACGACAAGGCTGCGTTTATATGTCGCCTGCCACCCACTCTCCTCCGGCGTTAGCGATCAACCTTTCGGTTGACCCCCAGAGCCCACCATGTGGAGGTGCCGGAGGTTGGAAAAATTAGATTTAATTATCAATAACTGATAAGGAATAAGCACTTTCTAATAACGCAGTTATCACTAACAACTCAGTTTAAATTAGCTCAATAACTCACTAATAGCATGGGGTGGGTCCCCTGAATAACCTTTGAGTTTGACACCTCGGACCCCTAGACCATTAATGTCCATCGTCCATGATACACCTGAAGACCAGTCACTGCGTAGCAAGAGCCTGAATACGCAGTAGAGGGTTAATTTCCCAAGTTCGGTGGCATTTTCCATTGCTGTGGGGCTGGAGGATGCCGGACAAACAGTACAGATCTGTCATCCCCTCAAGGCACCCTTAGCCCCCTCGGTCCCCTGAATAAGCGTAAGCTTATCGTCGTCCCACCTAGAAGGCATCCAACTCAGATTTTATGAAGACTGGCCGCCGCGAGGGAGCACATCCCAAGCTCCGACACTCAGCAACATATGCAACTTTACCGAGTCACTCCACTGGCCAACCGCCTGCAGAACGACTTTTCGCTACATCACAACACAGATTTTATTAAATGTTACAAACAGCAAACAGCAAAAAACATACATCGAAAACTAGTCTATGGCAATTGGACATGTTCGTCCATGAGCCTTTTAACGATTTTGTTTACTACTTTGCAAAAGTAGTAATCGTTATATAGTTTGTACTTTGTCCATTGACTTGCATTCCCTGGCAGGTCGGCCCGCAGGTCAGCAAAGTTTATGCAGTCGAATAGACAGTGCTCGACTGTCTGGATCTGGCCACAACTGCATCTGTCTGACTTCCCGAAGAATTTGGCCTGATACTGGCCAAAGCTGCCGTGCCCAGTAATCACCTGGTTCCTCAGGAAGTCACATTGGACTCTATCCAAGCTGACTTTCTGGAATATCTCCTGCGTCCGCCTGCCTTTGGTGGACTCATTCCACCTTTCTTGCCAGATTTTTAAGGCATCTTTCATAAGAATGCCTTTAAGCTGGTTCTTGGTCACCTTATAGTCATTAGTAATGGTGGGAAGCTGAGTCGCTCTTTTGGCGATCTCATCCACCTCTTCATTGTTGCTATTACCGGCATGGGCTTTCACCCAATGCCAAGTAATATATAAGCCGTTATTATTGATACTCCTCTTTAGGACCAGCCTTCTCCACCAGCCGACATTTAAAGTTCTTTGCTCTGAGCGCCTGTAGTGCGCTCATGGAGTCCGTGAAGACATCGAACTCTTCGGTTCGCGACCTTATTGCGTCCTCGATTACCATCTCTATCGCCCTTAACTCAGCCTGATAAGAGGAACTGTGATCTGAGTTCCTCTCCATTAGGTCATAGAGCCTTACGTTGTGGTCATACTTGACAACCCCTGATCCGACTTTGCCTTCCATCTTCGAGCCGTCTGTGTAGTACTGGGTACTACACCCTGGCTCTAGATTGGTCGACCAGTCAATGCTGCTGATATCCTTGATGGAGTGGATATCGAAGTTTCTCACTTCACAGCTTTCCCCATCGAGCATAAGACCGTTAAGGTCATAAGCTCCGTTCTCATTATGAATCAGGTGTAGTGTCCTTTCCATTTTGGCTCTAATGTCCAAAGTCAAACACCACGCCAGTACGGCGAGAGTGTCCGTAGCTACTGTTTTGTAGCACTTTGTCAAGAGCAACAGAAACGGTCTTTGGGTCTGCAAAAGCTTGTCATTGAGCCTCCTTGTGGTGTTGTACCACGACGGCACTCCGTAAAGCAAGATATTTTCAAAGACCAGCTGATAGATTTCCTTTGCGACGAGTGGTTTAATGCCCCAAGTCTTCCTGGAGTATCTCAGGAGCTTGTGCATGACAGCCAGAGCCCTTTCCTTGGCGTTATCCAGGTGGGCGTTGAAGTTGAGTTGGTTATCAATGATAACCCCCAAATACTTCACCTCCTTCTCATACTTGATACTTTGTCCACACAGCTTTAGGGTTGGTCTCCTTAGATTTCTGGTGCTCGGCCCCACTACTGTGAAGTTGCACTTACCAATATTGAACTTGAGTTCATTGTGGTTTGCCCAGCTCTCGCACTTGGCTAGCGCAGTGCTGGCTAGGTCGGTAAACCTGTACACGGCCTTACTACTGATGAGGATGACCAAGTCATCCGCGAAGGCTTGTATGTGGAAGTCCACATTGTCCTCTTCTGCCTTGAGGAGGTCGTTGATCACTAAAAGCCAGAGAATGGGTCCCAAGGAGGAACCTTGGGGCACTCCCACGTTGTACTTCCACTCCCCTTGACCCAGCTTTATGCTGCGGTCTCGGAGATAATCAATGATAAGGTACTTGAGATTCATGTCCATATTTAAGCTCTTTATGGCCTCTATAACCCGTATCGGGTTGATAGAGTTAAAGGCGTTTTGTATGTCGAGCGTGATCATACAAGTAAAAAGCTTGTTCCGCTTATTATCGCCTATGATCCCAAGTACCCTTTTGAGGGCATCGTTAGTGCTCCTATTTCTTCGGAAGCCATACTGCTCTTTAGAGAGTACCCCGTTCGACTCTAGGAACTCCACTAGTCTGTTTGTGATCAACTTGTCCAGCACCTTCCCCATAACTGGGAGGAGGCAGATAGGTCGATATGCGTTCGGCATATTCGGGTCTTTTCCCGCTTTGGGGAAATAGACCACCTTCGCTTTTTTCCAGGTGTTAGGAAACTTCATTATTTTCAGTCACTTATTATATAGGTTACCCAGTAGCCGGGCATCCACTTGGTGCAGCTCCTCCACTTTCGTGAGCGTGAGCCCATCGAATCCCGGAGCCTTCCCCTTAGCCATATTATCCAAAGTCAAGTCGATCTCATCGATCGTGATGAGATCATGAGTCTCTTGGATAGCGACTCTGGGATAATGAACATTGTCAATGTTCTTGAAGTGGTGTTGAGCCAATAATAACTCCACTTCACACTCGTCGTGCGTTAAGTCTCCGTCAGGTTTCTTGAGTTGCACAGTCCCCTCTGCCACTCTTAGGAATTGTAAATGTCACATTGCCAAATATGTCTTTGGACGTCACCCCTTCGAGATAATCTCTGAACGACTTCCTTTTGGCTGCCAGTTTGGCTCGCCTATAGGAAGCTCTTTCCCTTTTGAAGATCTCCATGTTCAGGGCCCTTTCTTGGGGATCACTGATCTTTTGAGCCCTCCTCCTGAGAGCTCTGACCTTTTTGCGTTGAATCGCCAAGCTTGGAGACCACCAATAAGCATTCTTTTTCAGACAGCCCTTCCTCTTACGGTGTTTGCTACACAAATCGTGTAGCTTGTCATTGATGACCATGACAGCCTCCTCGGGATCGAGGGCCTCCACCGTGTCTCTGAGTGCATTAGACTCCTTGCGGAGTTCAGCTCTGAACTCCATCCACTTCATGGATTTAATGTCCCATTTAAGATTATTGGGCTGTCCGTGACCTGTGTCAAGGCCACTTAGCTCGAACAGAATCCCATTGTGGTCCGTCAGCACAAAGTCATCTGAGACTCTCCAGTTGGAGATCCTTTCCTCATCGATACCAATGGTTATCGCGAGGTCGACCCAGCCCATCCCGAACGGTCCGTTATAAGTGGGAGGGCTATTTGGGTCGTTTAGGATGTGTGCACCGTAGTGCGCCACCATGCTCAAGATCGTAATTCCCCTTTCATTAGTTGGCCTAGGGCCCCAGACAGAAGACTTCGCATTGAAGTCGCCCATAATAATTGACTTTGCGTCATTATTGTCCAGGATGGACCTGAGATAACTCATTTGGGGCTCCGTTCTATCGTCATCCCCCCTGGGTGAGGGGGGTAGATAGACTGTGATAGCGTTATACCACTCCCCTAGTAGCTGTACTCGGGCTGCTACCAAGCACTCCGTCACCATCAGGTTGAGCATTTTGTGCCTCCTCTTTACCGCTAGGGCAGCCTTGGGGCTGCAGCTGTGTGCTATTACTGCGTACGTGTTCGGTATGCCAGTGACATGCGCATCCTCTCTGGAATAGTACGGTTCCGAGATCGAGAGGATGTCTAGGTCCTGGGCTACGGCGTCCTCGCCCAGTACCTTAGAAGCCAGATACGTTTTATTGACATTCAAGTGCACAAACTTACAACTAGGAGTGTTACTCTCCATAGTTGGTTCTCTGAGCAATGCGCGCCACCTCTGCTCTGTAAATCGAGCATGAATTAGCGGTGGGCATATGAGAGGTCTCCTGCTTTGTGCTATTTTTCTTATTGTTCTTATGACAATTCACGCATCTGGTTCTGGCTTTGCAGTCACTGTAACAGTGGCCCGTACTGCCACAGTTTTTACACACCCTGTCGTTTTTACACGCTTTGGCTATATGTCCATATTGCCAACAGTTATAACACACCCTTCGCCTTATGTACTCCCTAAATGAGTACCTTTGCCAACCTAGCTTGAGCTTGCACACGCCTCTCAGTCTTAAGAAGGCTTCTCCATTAATGCTCAAGATCCAATTGTGTCCATATTTAGCCTTGTAGCTAGCTACAATGCTTATCTCGCTCTCCGCCAATTCCTGGTTTTGCTCTTTAAGCTTGTCAATGAGCAATTTTTCAGTCATTTTTTCCGCAACTCCGTATATTATGAGTTGCGGATTTCTTTTCATCGGCTTTGAGGCTTCATAGCTGCCATGGAGTTCATCGATCTTTTTGAACTCCGCTATGAGCTTGTCCAGGCTCTCTTCAGTGTCCGTGCCAATTATGACCCCACCCTTACTGATTTTCCGCATCATAGTGATGCCCACTTTCAGCCTGGTAGGGTCAATGTGTGACTGAATTTCATTTCTTGTATCCTCGGAGGCCTGCTCCTTCTTAGGATACACAGTCACCACGTGACGCTCTTTATCAGCCATAGTCGTCTTGGTCGACTTTGCCTTTGACCCGCCCCTAGGGGCGGATCCAATAGCTTGCCCATTACTTACGATGTTCGCGTAAGTTTGCTTGTTAGCTTGGGCTAACTGTCCAGCTAAGTACTGGATATGGGCTTGCTGGTCTCTAAGAATATTTAAGAGCATATTGAGCTCTTCATTCATAGTCCTTCTGCGCTCCAGAGAGCCGCTATAGGCGCAAAGAATATTTTGCACTCTAGTTTGTGCAATGCGCATTCTCTCTTCCGCCTCTCCGAGGAGAGGGTCTTTGGTTTGCTCCTGACACATGGTCGGAGGGCAACCGTACTGATCACAAGTCTGGATAGAGAGTAAACTTGATCCCCACACCTTCGGCGTTTGCAGATCCAAAGATCTCCCAGGGGCCACCACGTGGAGGTGCCGATAGGTTGCGTCAAGTAAATCCGTTTGAGAATAAACGCTAGTTAAGCAAAGCTTCCGCGTTGTGTACCTGATAGACTCCAGGCCGTTGTCAGGTACAAATAACTCGCAAATCTCACTCAGGGACGCTGTGGGGAGGCCAACCGGTCCCCTGAATAAGCGTAAGCTTAGCGTCGTCCCACCTTGAAGGCATCCAACTCAGAGTTAATGAAGACTGGCCGCCGCGAGGGAGCACATCCCAAGCTCCGACACTCAGCACATATGCAACTTTACCGAGTCGCTCCAACTGGCCAACCGCCTGCAGAACGACTTTTTTCGCTACTTCACATCACAACACAGACTTTATTAAAAATACATACAGCAAACATAAAATACATCGAAAATAGTTTCTATGGCAATTGGACGTGTTCGTCCATAAGCCTTTTAACGATTTTGTTTACTACTTTGCCAAAGTAGTAATCGTTATATAGTTTGTACTTAGTCCATTGACTTGCATTCCCTGGCAGGTCGGCACGCAAGTCAGCAAAGTTTCTGCAATCGAATAGACAGTGCTCGACTGTCTGGATCTCGCCACAACTGCAGCTGTCCGACTTCCCGAAGAATTTGGCCTGATACTGGCCAAAGCTGCCGTGCCCAGTGATCGCCTGGTTCCTCAGGAAGTCACATTGGACTCTATCCAAACTGACTTTTTGGAAGATCTCATGCGTCCGCCTGCCTTTGGTGGACTCATTCCACCTTTCTTGCCATGATTTTAAGGCATCTTTCATAAGTATGCCTTTAAGCTGGTTCTTAGTCAGCTTATAGTCGTTATTGATGGTGGGAAGCTGAGTCGCACTTTTGGCGATCTCATCCACCTCTTCGTTGTTACTATTACCGGCATGGGCTTTCACCCAGTGCCAGGTAATATATAAGCCGTTTATAGTGATACTCCTTTTGAGGTTTTCCACCAGCCGACATTTAAAGCTCTTTGCTCTGAGCGCCTGTAGTGCGCTCATGGAATCCGTGAAGACGTCGAACTCTTCGGTTCGCGACCTTATTGCATCCTCAATCACCATCTCTAACGCTCTTAACTCAGCCTGATAAGAGGAGCTGTGATCTGAGTTCCTCTCCTTTAGATCATAGAGCCTTACATTGTTGTCATACTTGACAACTCCTGATCCGACTCTGCCTTCCATCTTAGAGCCGTCTGTGTAGTACTGCGTACTACACCCTGGCTCCAGATTGGTTGACCAGTCAATGCTGCTGATATCCTTGATGGAATGGATATCGAAGTTTCTCACTTCGCAGCTTTCCCCATCGAGCTTAAGACCGTTAAGGTCGTACGCTCCATTCTCATTATGGATCAGGTGAATTGTCCTCTCCATTTTGGCTCTGATGTCCAGAGGCAAACACCCCGCCAGGACGGCGAGTGTGTCCGTAGCTACTGTTTTGTAGCACTTTGTCAAGAGCAGCAGAAACGGTCTTTGGATCTGCAAAAGCTTGTCATTGAGTCTCCTTGTGGTGTTGTACCACGACGGCACTCCGTAAAGCAAGATCTTTTCAACGACTAGCTGGTAGATCTCCTTTGCAACGAGTGGTTTAATGCCCCAAGTCTTCCTGGAGTATCTCAGGAGCTTGTGCATGACAGCCAGAGCCCTCTCCTTGGCGTTCTCAAGGTGGGCGTTGAAGTCCGGTCCCCTGAATAAATGCAGGACGATCTAAATTAGAAATAATGCAGAACGATGTATCAGGGAGTCCTCTAGCACAGCGGTGCGCAACCCTTTTTCGATCGCAACCCACTTTTTTAAATAAAGTAAAAAAATCACTCGACCCCTCTCCTCCCCAAGTAATTATTCTTATGCTGTATTTTTAAAATCAGGTATATATTTACTTTGCATAATAAGAATAGAAAAAGGTCTTGTTTACATTCTGTATTTGTATTTGGCAAATCCTAAATGACTAAAACTTCATATTTAAATGTTAATGGGTATTTGGGTTTAGGTAAAAAATTAACAAAAATTAAAATAAAAATCAGCATGATTTTAAAGGTATAAGCTTCCTGTTAAATGATTGAAAATTATAAACTTCATTTATTTATATAAAAATAAAGAAATTTATAGAAAAAATTAATAAATTAATTTAATTTATTTGTAGAAAAACATTAATGAAGGGTGAGTCTGGACCTCAGATAATATTACTTCAATATTTGGTGAAATATTCGAGAACGCTACTTTCATATCATCGTTGCTTGGTATTTATAGCTACTAATTTGGAGATCCCAATCTCGGACATATAAGGAAACATGATTTACTCCAGGCTATCCGCGACCCGTCCAATTTTTTTCACGACCCCTCTGTGGGTCGCTACCCACAGTTTACGCACTACTGCTCTAGCAGATGGATAGAATGGAAATTAAAGCAACATCTAATAACATTCGGAGATGTTAGCTTCAGTCCATAGGAAATAAATAAATAATTCCACAATTGAAGCAGATGAATAGAATGGAACTTAAAGCAACATCTAATAACATATGGAGATGTTAGCTTCAGTCCAGAGGAAATAAATTAATAATTTCACAATTGAAGCAGATGAATAGAATGGAACTTAAAGCAACATCTAATAACATTCGGAGATGTTAGCTTCAGTCCAGAGGAAATAAATAAATAATTTCATAGCTGAAGCCTTTATAAGTTGATACTTTTAGTTGGTAACCAGATAGACTTTGCTTGTGTTGTTGTGTAGATAAAGTACATGTTAATTTCACATAAATAATAATAATTAATCATGCTGGTAATTGAACTAGTTTTAAATTCGGGTTTTAATTAAATAACTTCAAAGATAATAGTTTTATTTAATTATCCTGTTTAATCCTCTACTCTAACTTGATTTTACTAACTGGTATCTGATTTTTGATTGCCTAGATAATACAAACGGATTGATGAAAAGCGCGCACTTTTACGAAATGTGACTACGAAATGTCTGTGGCATCTACTAAGTTCCAATATGGATATAATTCTTAATAGTAAGAAAGTGACATAAAAGTATGATATCGTAGTATATTGGTTAAGATTTATTTTACAACATATCTTTTATTCGTCCACAGTTGTAGTTTCCCAATTTCTTGCACAGTTTTCCTAAAGCTGCTGTGTACTAACCCTATTGGATTCGCTCGCCTCAATGTTAACCTATAGAGAAAATGTGTCCAAGGATTGGCAACTTGGATTGAAAGATTATTTTTAATTGTACTCTATATTGGAGAAAGAAATTTTATACCTTAGGGCATTTTTCATTAAAAAAAATGCAAATAATATATTAAAATTGAAATTATTCGGGGGGGGGGGGGGGGCAGAAATCTGGTATAGTGTGTTTTAAACGCTCATGAATTCCTTTGGTAGACGATATTTATAAAATGAATCCTGTTGCTCGGTGCAGAAACATGCAGGCTATATGAAAATACCATTTTTATTTGACTATCAGCATTTATGTAGCTGTTAATAGAAGACAAATTTCCTCCGAAGGTTAACATTGAGGAGAGCGTATCCAATAGGGTTAGTATACAGCAGCCTTAACAGTCTCAGGCATTGGCTTTTGTAATAATATTATGCTTTAAATATCGTTTTGTAGATTTTATTAATTTCATCTTCCTTAATCAAAGAGAAAATATGAGAGGAAACAGGAAAATATAATTTTTCTAACGTGCTGTGAGAATAGCGTTTCGATTCTTTGTCCAATTTAAATAATTAAACACCATAATTCTTTCATAAGTCTCAATATTTTTTATTATCCTTTATAAAGATAAATCACTTATTTTTTTCAAAAAATAAATGAATATTTAAAGTACTCCACTATGTTAATTACCTTCCCCATTTAAAAAAAATCAAAATTTAATATTTATGCAAAGAAAATTCAAATTAATTCCATTCCATATTCTTCAGTTATTTAATAAAATACTGAACATTTATTAAAACATTCATCTGTCGAAAGAATTACTAAATGAAGGTATCGAAAATAAGGTATTATTTATTTTCGAATATGGTTAAAAAACTCAGATGAATGTTACAATTTTTTTTCCCACTGGGAATACAGCAGCAGAATTTTAAAATGTTTTCGAGGAAGTTAATGATTAAAATCATAGGTTTTTATTTCTTGAGGAACATCATAATTTTATGAAGTGTACTAATAAAATTATTTTAAAATAGTCTCTTTTATTGAAAAAGATATTAAAATGCCTATCTAAACTGCAGCAGCTACAAAGCATTTCATGTGTTTAGTAATACTAGCTGAATACCCGTGCTTCGCTACGGAGTTCATTCAAATTAAATACAACGGTCAATGTATGCAATTAATGCCCCCCAAAAATATATTTATATTGAATACAGGGGTCAATGTATGTAATTAATTTGTAATTTAAATATCCATAAAACATACTATTTTGAATTAAATTCTTAAAAAACTTCCATGTCAATTAGTCTAGTTGTTAAATTTTATCTTTTACCGTATTTTAATATTTTTTTTCGTCAGTTTATTTCGTTGTTATGCACGTGGCGCAAAATTAATTTAATGTATCACAAAAAGAAAAAAAACCACGTGATCAGCATTTAATAAATTAAATTCTAAAAATTAATCTTTAAAAACTTACGAAAAATCAGAAAATGAATGTAAAGATTCAAAAGAGATTTCACTTCAAAGAAATTTTTATGATCTTTCTCGTGATATAAATTTTATAACTCTCAGATTATTATTTTAAATGCAAACATTAAAAGATATTACAAAAACAGCTTAAAAATTTAATTTTAAAAAATCCAAGAAGAATTTTTCAAAAATCTTTCTTAGTGAAACCCCTACACTATATGAAGAATCGCTATGCAAAATTGCAGCCCTTTAGGTCCAGCGGTTTGGTCTGTGCGTTTTATTCAGTCAGTTACGGAACTGTTTTATATACTATATAGATAAGTAAAAGCTATAATTCCTAAAGCGTGACTTCTCTTCTTCTTCTTCTTCTTCTTCTCTCTTTCTTTCTTTCTTCTTCTCACTTCATAATATAGATTCAAATAAAAGCTATTCTCAAACAATATTTAATTTAACTTTAGCAGTGCTTAGAAATAACTTTCAAGTTTTAGAATTTAGATAGTACAAAATAAAAATTAAAATATTTTCGCTTATTACACCAAAATACTTACTACTAAGCCCTTACATAATATATTTTACAAACACGTTACAAGTTTTTTATTCTTCTGCAAATTTTCCAATAATAATCTCTGAATTGTTAAAATTTTCTTGCAGTAACAAAACTGATGTATAGTCACGTATCAATATATTAAGTTTTTCATGCCCAATTCTAAAGTCATTTAGGCTTTCGGTTTTCTTTTAGACATTATAATCACGCAAATGAACGGGCAAAAATATAAAATATTATCAGGAGAATAAATGAATGTGAAGGAATTTCAATGCAGTTTGACCCCACAAAGTTATAAATTAAATTTTAGAGTCATTTTAAAATGTTTCTAGATCACAAATTTCAGAAGCAAAAGAAACTTCAGGTAATCTCTTCTAACGAAACTACCGCGGGTTATTTACGTAGGATTACTTATCTGCTTACCTCTTTTGTATGTATATATGTATGTATGTGTTATGTATATATGTATCTATATGTACGTATATATATATATATATATATGTCAAAATTTTGACGCATTTTGATACTTTTCTGTTTAACTATTTACTGCTTGTACAAGCGATACCGACTGGGTTTGGAGCACTTTCAAAATTACAACTCGCGAGGACAGTGTGATGAAGCGCTTTCGATTTTAAAGAAAAATTAAAATTTTTAGGGAGATAAAGTGATCGAAGGCTGTTTTCATCACATTTCGGTTAGAATGCTAGGAAGCCGCCTTTGATTAGAGGACGGAACAGTCGTCTTTTACGCATTAGCCAATTTAAAAGCGGCGGTGCGCGATAGGGGGTAGGTGATTGCAGACGCAGATAAGGAGATGGCACCAGGGTTTGACATTAAAGTAAAATACCCTATTGTAAAGAATTTATTGGGCCTGTAGACCGCAAAACACGTGGACTGGACTTTGGGTGGTCTGTTGTATGACGCAAGGAAGGCGTGCATGAGTTATGGGATTATCCAATCCAAGAAATGAAAATGGAGGCTAAGTGGTGGATTTTTAAAAGCTTTCCTGAATGGATTAGGAGTCACGAGAAGGCGTGGACATTGTTATAAAAAATAAATAAATAGAAGACTTAGAGTTTTTTTCGAGGATTCACTGCTGCATGCGGCCCGGGATTACCTTCCCCCGGTGCTTAGCATCGCAGGTGATGAGAGATTGTCGATTAACTGTCGGAGACCGGTTGATTCTTCCCGGTATGCTTGCATCATGATCCCGTTTTGAGAGAGGAGAGAATTGCGCCTTCACATTGGAGTTCCATTTGAGTCGTCCCGGAGATTAGAAAAGTTTTCGATTGAGAGAGCTTGAGGACATCAAGTGCCTGACAACTACCCCCATCTTTTGAAAAGCTCGGAAGAAACGTACGAGAAGTGCCCACGACAGAGCCAAGAAGGCCCACGACAGCCGAAAGATGCTGAATGCCTGCTACCCGAGAAAGAAGAAAGGAGACCCCATGCCAGATGGTGGCATCGACACCCGTGTTCTAGTGCGGTCAGCATCCAATCGAGTGAGTGTCATATCATTTTTGTCTTGTTCAGACCCAACCCCGAAAATTTGAATGATTGAGTGCGGGATCAATGTTTTTTTTTTTTTTTTAAATATAGATTTTGAGAGAGAGGGTAGTTCTTTGCCGTAGGTAAAATAAATAAATTTATGCTCCCTGAATCCAAAAGGTGTAGATTTAATTAAATACATGTCATTCGATATGAATCGAGGAGAAAATGCTAAAAGATTAGTAAAATGTGTAAACTGTGTACGAAGATTTGGTGATTCGGTTTTTGAGTTAAATTGTAAATAGATAAGGTTGTAAATAAATCAGTTTTATTTTTGTTACATTGGAGTCAGTCATCTTTGTTTTGTGTAGTTGATCTAAAGGAAGGTTTTAGAAGCAAAGTTTGTTTGACCTGTTCGGTTGCAAATCTGTCTAGAACTTTTGGGTTGTATTCAAGAAAATAAATAAAAAAAACACAACGCACCCAAATACCTATTACTTATAAATAATTTGTACTAACCCAAATAATTTACGAATCTCGCCCAAAAAAAAATAAATAATTGAAGACAGGCAACACGACAGACAGACGGACAGTTTTTGCGTCTGAAATTTTTCTTGCTGGAGGACCGTTATGGAGGAAAGTAATACTACATTAAAAAAATTAATTGTGAAAAGTTATTATATTTCATAAATGTTTTTTATATCAGTTCTTAAATTCCTCTTTATTTAAACTTTATATGTCTAAATTATAGGAAGTAATTACTTAATTATTCACAACTATTTAATAATTAGTAAACTTTATTGCTAAATAATTGCATATTTCATGTAATCATTCAAGCAGTTTATTAAATAACATAGGTATGAAAAACAATACAGCACCGTGTAATAAAAGCATTGCGCCTTTAAAAATAAACCAGCATTACTTTTCTAGCTCTCGGAAATGATAATTTTTATCATCTCTAACTCCTGAATTTCTAGGCAGAGGTTGAAATATTATGTATATCAATGTCTAACTTTGCGATATCATTCTCAGTCACAATAATCTAATTTTCAGTAAAAAAAATTTTTAATTTTTTTATCGACATTAATGCCATTATGGCACACATTAAAAACTTTCTAAGTACCTTTCATTACAGACTAACTCGAAACGAAACATAAGGACAAATTCAGTGCTTCTGCTTCCTGTAAACCAGTGTTTCCCTACCGTTTTCGAGTCACGACCTTTTTCAATTGTTTCCACGCATCATACGAACCCCCCCCCCAATCCCCCCTGCACAATTTTATTAAAATGCCATCTTAATAAGTCTTAAAGAAAAACAATAAATGCATTTCACCCCCCCATTTTAATACCAAATGAATGTTCAATTTTTAAGAAAAAATTAAATTTGTAAGAAATGGAGAACACGGAGAAACAGTCATTCCTCAGTCAAAGGAGTTTAAAACCAAGAACAGAACAGAGCTGAAAAAAAGTATGTACCTTCGTATTGATACAATTAAAAAAGATAAACTCTTACGTAAATAAAATTTCTTTGTTCCGCTGGGAAAGCTACAATAGTAATTTCAAAAGAACGTCACAGACTGATGATAGGCAAACTGAAGTTTAGAATCTGTGTACTGTCCGTAGTAAGTCACCCCGAATTTTATTTACTTCCCAATAAAGGCGGTAGATTTCTAAAGAACTAGGATTGCGCTTTGCATGAGATTTTTACCTTTAAAAAGCATCACTGCCTTATAGTTTCGTGGTATTTAAATACAGTAAAACCCCGTTTATCCGGACTTACTGGGATCATAGGTAATCCGGATAATCCGGGTAATAAGGGTAATAAGCAAAACAAAATCCTTAACTAAGCAGATTACCGTTTATTACGATAAAAAACTATATTTTGTAACAAAATTTCACTGTTTTACATGACATAGGTTTGCAAGACATTAAAAAATAACTTTTTTCATCATTTCTTAACAAAGAATTAGTATGTCCAGTAAGTTTTCTTAGAGTCAACAAAAATCATTTTATTACCCTAATTTATTGTACAATCTATGCAGTAACTGTACATTGAATCACACTTAACAGCAAATATTTGGCGTACTTGTAGTTACGCTGTTGCTATATAGTTAAAAATTATTATCTAATTGGAACATTAAATAAAAAATAATGTCTACAAATTTGATCCAGATTATCCGGAGATCCGGATCAACGAGGTTTTACTGTACTGACGATTTTTTACAGGTAAAAGTTGCTTAATATTTTTAATAACTGGATAAAATCATGGTGATCCCCCCCATAAAAACACTTTGCTACCTCCAAGGGTGTAGCGACCCACAGGTTGGGAACCCCTGCTTTAAAAGCGTCAATTATTAGTTATTGGCTTAATTCTGTCGATTCTTGTACGGAAAGAAATTTAACGTGCTTCTTTAACATTGCCCATCTTCAAAGATACATTGAAGAACGTCGACTCTGTCTTATCAATCAATAACATTTCACAATCACCCTAACTTTTTCTTCTTTAACCATGTGATAGGTGGTAGAAATCCTTTTCTGGTCATAGTACAGAAAATGCAGATACAGTTTCATGCAGGAGGATTTAATGGACTCACTGCTTGACCTAGCTTCTATCTTGCCGTAAATCTCAATATCTTTGAATTTTTCGCTTCATCCATCTTCGGCTTCTCGAGTGTTTGAATGCATTCTTTCCTTAGGTCAATTTAGTTTTCATGTTGCAAAAGATGCCCGCTCTCGATCAACAATTTTTTCCGTAAATTTCACATTACCCGTAAACATATCCTAGACATTAACAGGAAACGACGGTATTAGTAGATAAATATGATACGGAAAACAAAATAAATAAATAAATAAATAAATAAATGCACAAAGCTAGTTATGAGCAATAAAAAGGAGGAATTACTTCTCAAATATCGTCATTCAATTATCTACAATATAACAGTTCCTTGCAACATATACTGAAGTTATCCGAAATTGAATCTAAAAATAAAATAAATGATACTTTTTTTAAATTCGAAAATAAAATAAATGCATCCTTATTGTTCAGTGATGTCTTCTAAAAGATACTTCTTCCGATTGTACAACTTATTGTGTTTTAAAACTTCATCTCAGTGCGTCAGTAAGGACACTTTTATTATCTTTTATTACCACTGAATGAATCCCAGACTGCATTTCAGCTCTAGATTATAAAATCCATTGAACTGCATTATTGCATTCATAGGCTTCACTCCAACAGGACATACGTTTGTTTTACGATCCTCAGAGGGATTTCTTCCTAGCAGTTGCTTCCACTAGAAAACTACATTGTGTGCCTTGCTTTACAAGATATAAAATTCTTATATCCTGTGTTACCGCTTGAGAACAGAGTAATATGATAAACAGAGCAGAGAACACTGTGCCTCCTAAAATCTCGACCTTTTGGTTTGTCATGGTGCTTTCATGCCTAAGATGGTTTTTCAATCAATATTTCTTATCCTATTTAGAATTTCTAGCGTTTGCTTTTCTTTGATGGCTTTTCTATATTCATCGGTTCTCTTACACGTGTTTTTTTCATTAAACACTGCTTTTATTGGCGTAGAAAGACATGTTTTTTGTTCACGGACAATTATGTGATTATGGAGTTTTTCCAAGTAACTTCAATTACAGCATTATGAATGACTTGGGATAATCAGAGGTCGGTTCTTTTGTAGTGACGCTAAGTTTTAGTTTATCTCTATGGATCTCCTAGATCAGGGGTCCCCAACCTTTTTGTACCTAAGAGCACATTCTAGAATACCGGTAAGGACGGCGGGCACCATTTATTATTTAATGTGAATTTATAGTTGGACATAGTTAATAATACATACACATAATATGCAAAAAAAATTAATTCCACAAATATAATATAACATATAAAAAGTATTGTTAATAATCTTGTGTAAAATCAATTATTACTAAATAATGCATACAAAATCTACAAAGTATAAAAATTCTTTATAAATACATAAATCTCAAAGTCGGTGTGATTTTTGCCATTGCATTTCATTGGCCATTGCTTCGTAATTAGGAGAGTATGATGTTATTCCTCCTCGTGCGCGCGTAAGAAATCGTCAAGGTGTTCATCTGTAAGTCGTGATCTGTACTTTGATTTTATGATATTCGTTGTCTAAAACAATGATTCACACAAGTATATGGAACCGAAAAAGATTTTATTTTATATGCTGCTCTTCCTAAAAGTGGAAATTTGTTTCTGTCAACTATATTCCAGAAATTCTCATTTGATACAATGGATTTTAGGACAATGTCGTTCTGAAGATCCAAAATTTTTAAATCCAGTTCTTCTGTCCTTACTTGAACAAGTTCTGAAATGTATGTGGCTAGTTCGGTTACATTTACTTGGTAAGAGGATTAACGAAAAAGGTGACCATTGGCTCGATGATATTAAACTGTTGAAAGCGCTTTTCAAACTGGTTTTGAAGTAATTGAAGGTTGATAACAAATGTTGATAAGTCAATTTCCCAGCCGCCTATGAATTTTTCATATTTGGAAAATGCACAAGGGACTCCATCTTCAAATGTGATGTCCACAAAGCCAATTTAGCTTTTAACGAGTTTATAGACCCTATCATTGTAGCTATATGTGTGCCCTTTCCCTTCAGCTCTAAGTTTAAATAATTCGGTTTTTCCATTATATCTGCTAAAAAGCCAAATCTAATCCGCTAGCCAACGATGGTCTGATAGTTAAAAAAATTTTTGATTTGGGGCACAGAGATAATTTTTTATTTCTTCAATAAAATTTGCAAATCAAACAAGAACTTTGTCTTTACTGAGCCAACGTACTTCAGTATGCAGAATGAGATCAGGATCTTCAGGATTTTCTAATATGGCCTTAAAAAGGCGGTGTTGCAAAGGAACTGCGAGAATTAAGTTGACTATTTTTGTAATTATTTTTATGACGTGTCCGAAGGGTAGTATTCTACCACATAAAACTTTATCTGGTAACACTAGGTTATCTGACAATTGAGGCGGTGAAAGGCAACGTGGTGTAAGTCAGTAAATCAAGTGGTGAAAGTCAAAGAGTTTAACTACAAAAACTACAAAAAATTCCCCCATAAATTGAACAAATTATATTTCATAACAATTATTACAATATTGCAAATAATAATTATTTACAATTCCACTATAAATTGAACATGGAGATTACATATTTGCCCTCAAATGAAAAAAGTTAAAAATGTGACTTACACCACTTTGCCTTTCAACGCCTCAATTGTAAGTCTTGTATCGCTGACATGATCTCACGTATGTTGGAAAATCCCTCAAATAAGCAATCGTGGCAGTAAGAAATGCTTCTTTTAACAGCTCACCATCCTGGAAAGGCTATTCTTCTTTGCGAGTAAGTGAGAAATTTTTAAAGCAATAGTGACATTTTTAGATCTTAAAAGAGGCCTAATGAAAACTGACTGTTGAGTGGACAGATTCGATTTTAGCTGATCTATTTTTTTCTTTCTTATTTCAGATTTATGTGGATAGTTCGTATTAAAAGTAGCATGAATTGTCAGGAAATGACGTTCAACATTGTGCTTTTTCGGCTCCACGACGCTATTTCCACATAACAGACAAATACATTTGTCTTTTAAATTGACGAAGCAATATGAATCCTCCCATTCAGTATTAAAATTATAGGTCCGTTGTCGTTTACTTGATCCACTCATTTTGGAGTAAAAATATGGAAGTATTTAAAAACAACGAAGGAGGAAAAACAGCATACAAAAAATATGAGCATGTATTTATGAATAAATAATGAAGTAGATACGTAGAATGACTGTTTGTCTCACAGCACAAACCATACTACTGGCTCTCACGAAGTGAGCTTCAGACTTATGTGTGTGTTGTGACGGCAACCATAGAAACGGACCGGTTCATTTCCTTTTAAGTATGGGAAATTAGGTAAGCGAAGATTTGGCGCAAGGTGGATAAAAGATCGGTCGCATTACGCTTTGTGCTTTTATCTGTGTTGGACGTCATTACTACTTTTGTGTGGTTAATCATTAAAAATGAGAAAACTTTTATATAGCATTTAATTGAAAACTGAAATATTTTTATCGTGGACGCACAGCGGTGGGCACATGTAAAACGATCGGCGGGCGCCATGGTGCCCGCGGGCATAGGGTTGGGGATCCCTGTCCTAGATTATAACAAAATCATCAAAACGATGTATCCCTTTGTCCATCTAAATATCTCTCAACAAATCCTTTTTACAATATTATTTTGAGCCCATAAGAAGATGCTTTTAAATGGCATCTACATTCTTTCTTCTTTTAGGTAATCACATCCTATTAGGGGGGGGGGGGGGGGTCCGGGACACATTTAAAATTTTTTTTATTTATTGAGTTAAAATTTTGACTTTTTTGTGATGGTTAACCATACAGTGTCTAAACAATCAAAAGTAACCATCATAAAACTTCTCATAAATTTTTTAAAAAATTTTTTAAATAAAATTTTTTTTAAAAAGTGGGGTAATTTAAAATCATAACTCGAAATATTATTAGTCGAATTTCAAAAATTTTTCATTTAATTAAACAGAAATATTTAAGTTTTAATTTTGGTTCAGCGTTTTTTAAATATTAATTTTAAAATGAATTAAAAATATTCATAGTAAAATTTTTTAAAAATTGATGTAACTTATTTTTAAAAATCATATTTTCAAAAGTAAACATTTTCTCAAATTTGCTGAATCAGAATTAAAATAAAAGAAAAATACATGTTCCAAGTTTGAACTATTTATCTTTAACTGTTCTTGACTTATAACAATTTAAAGACGAGAAATGATGAAAAAACCGACCATGCAGGAAAACACATTTACAGGTTTAAACACAGATTGGCTACTATTAGAAAGTTGAAAAAAAAATTATATCTCCTGTTCTAATTAAGATAGAAACTTGATTTAAACGTCATTTTAAGCTGAAAAGAACACAATTTTTTAATTCAATAAAATATTTTTCCAAAATTTGAAAAATTTTGTTTCCAGGACCCCCTTAAATTTTAAAAATCTTTTAACTGATTCTATTGCCCACTCAAAATTAAAAAATTTTTTATCATTCTTTACTAGCTTCAAACTTTGGTTATGAAAGATAAAATTAAACCTATTCAGGAAATAAAATTTTTGAAACCAAGACTACCCGATCCCGAAGATACATGGCAAAATATCTGATGACCGTTCGAAAGACAGCTCCTCCAACCAAAACAAGCGGAAGCAACTGAACCCAAATTACAAACAGTTTTTTTTAATCCAACGCTCCCCAACGGGAGCAGCCACCAGACACCATCCATAGACACTCATCCTAACGTCCAACTTCATTCAAATAATAGCATTACAATACTAATACTAATCACATACTACAATCACAATAGTATAGTCACAAAATACAAATCATTTCATTTCAATAAGTACTGTGCAATCAATTAATTATACAATTCAAACAACGCTATAGAAATGCAATACAGGGTGATTCAAAACTCCATGTACAAACTATTAGTGGAGGTAGAAAACTCAAAAACAGAACATAATCACATAGGAATGTATGACCGGAAACACAAACCTGATCAGCTAGAGGATAAACAAAGACGCATAAATGAAAAGCCAACATTTCTGCATCTTTCTGCATCTTTGTTTATCCTCTAGCTGATCAGGTTTGCTTTTCCGAATCAGAAAACAGAACCTAATCACATAGGAATGTATGACCGGAAACGCAAACCTGATCAGCTAAAGGATAAACAAAGATGCAGAAAGGAAAAGCCAACATTTCTGCATCTTTTTGCATCTTTGTTTATCCTCTAGCTTATCAGATTTGCGTTTCCGGTCATACATTCCTACGTGATTCTGTTTTGTTTTTGAGTTTTCTACCTCTTTCAATAAAATGCGATATTTCCGGACATCCAGTGGGGTTGGTAAGAGGTATGATTAAGTAAACAGCGCCCTCCAGCGTCAGGTTTATGTTTATGGTCATACATTCCTATGTGATTCTGTTTTGTTTTTGAGTTTTCTACCTCCCCTTAAAGTTTGTACAGGGAGTTTTGAATAATCCTGTATAATATAATCATGTACGCTATACAGTCCAGGTTTAACATCGATACACCTAGTGTCAATAACTCAACAACTAAACTACTAGCATTGGTACGGCATTCAAGAATAATTCTATTACGGCAAATGGAATAAATCTTGAAAAAGGTTTTTCATAAAAAACTAAGCACTTAATTTAGTAGCCGTTTTTCTAAAGTACTGAAATAAATCATTCGCAGCATCAGATTAATCGAAAAATAGGGATATAACTTGACACTCTATAATACTTATAAAAATAACATTAAACTCTACTTAACGTATCTGTCTAACATTTATGAACATGTTCTCGGAACTCTCAAATGTTTCGGGACAATTCATTCATTACCCAGAAAGTGTAAACTACACGTAAAAAATTATTTTACTTTAAGGAAGTGAAAGAAATCAAATATTTAATCACAATATCAAACTTCGGAAAGGAGTCACATAAAATAAACAATATGTCTCATCCTCTTTCAAATATTTATACGTATGCCAAGGAACGAAAGTTGCTTTGAACGGAACACGCTATCAGATATCTTTAAGCGGGTAGACATGTATTATCTTGCATTATTTAGGATCAGGTTGCTTTCTTAGAGCATATACACGATCTTTTATTTGCCATCGTCTCAAAACATTCTTTTCATGGAAGAATAAACAGCACTGGGTAAGTATTATACGATTTTGGACAATATGTTATCTTATTACTCTGATAATTGAGCTTAGATGTTATTAATTAATTAAGCCTTTATATAATCGTAATCTTTATCTTCTAAATGTTGAAAGGTTTTCTAAGTAAGATTTCTCGATGCTTTATAGGTTTGGGAACTGTACACAAAAGAAACGTCATGAGGTATCGAATTAATAAAGGAAAAATCACGGTTACACGGATTCAAAGTAAGGCAGGGGGCGCAGTGCTCCAGTTAGCAAGAACAGCGCGCTATTCATCTGAAAGTCCCGGGTTCGATGCTCATCGCTTACAAATCAAATGCCGTGTACACCAATGGCGACTGGTGCACGTCAAATCTGTCGTGGCTGCAATGTCCTCCAAGTTATCAAAATTACCTCTGGAAGTGCGGTGTCAAGTGTTCTGGTCTCGTCATTTGACTCGGTTCAAAATTACGCGACTGGTCCTTTGGCCAAGTCGGACTCCAATCCTTGTGTTGCCAGTCAAAACAGGAGCCGCACCTTCATCACCCATAGCCTTCGGGACTTAATCTGATGTTGCTGTCGGTCAGGTGGCATAAGCAACAACAACAACAAAGTAAGGCATCTTAAGACATATTTGTGAAGTGGCGACATAGCACTGGCCACCATGATACAATGACGAAATGCATCACTGCCATAGTGGAAGCATTGGGAAGATATATTTTTCTTTCTCGATATTTTAAGAAAAATCTCAGTTTTTATAGGGTTTTAAATTTACATTTGTATTTTTAACTCTTAATCGAGTTTCGAATTATATATTCGAAACTCTTAATTGTTGAGATTGAAGTCATTAGTATACGAAAAGTACAAATTGATGAAGAAGCCATAAACTGGCGTATATACATTCTATTAGCACCAAATTGGAAAGCCAAATGGAACCTAATGGAAGTTCTTGAAACGGGAAATAATATTTTTGAAGAAGTTTCAAGTGGAGAAGCATTTACCTTACAGAGTTACATTGTTCACCAGGAAGAACCAATTTTTGAGCGGTTTTTCAGTGATGAGAACTATAGATGAACTATGTCATTTTAGTGGTGGTACTATATGAGGTACAAGTTTATTTACGTAACGTGCCAGGACCACCAATGGATACTTTATACACAGTCCACGCTCATATACTACAGGAATAATTTTTTTTCTATGCGGAGGCACTTGTCGTTAAACATTTTCCTATACTACGCCGCTGTTTTACTGTCCATTTTATTATGGGGGCACCATATAGGCGGACAGCATTACAGCCCATGAAGGGACGAATACAAACGGAAGCATTGTTTCGTGGCGCAACGCCGGGATTCGATCTGAGCACCCTCAGCACCGAAAACCAGCGCGCTGTACCACTGGGCCGCCACAAGCCCGTGCAGGAAAAGTAAAGGTTTATGTACCCGCCTTCAGCAGTTACAACTTATAATTTTCAGTGGATATGGTCGTATAGAAAGGCATGATTGCATCAATGGAGGCGTTTCCGTTGGAAAGAGGGTAAGTGACAAAATTTTCAAACAGTATTTTTTCACTGATACAAGGGTATTTTCCAAGGCTAATGGCGGGGAAAAGGAGGTAAGTGCCTAGCACGGAACTAAACAAAACTATCTAAGCACTTATCTCCCCTTTCCAGGCCATTAGCTTTGGAAAAAAAAACTTGTATCAGTGAAAAAATACACTTCGGAAATTTTGGCACTTACCCTCTTTTCAACGGCAACGTCTCAATGTATTTCTTATGTGAAGCTAATTCTCTCTCTTTCCCTTACTTTAAGTTTCAGCCATCGAGAGATTCACAGATTCTTGGCATTATAATTCCTCAACATGCAAACCAGGTAGGAGGCTTTATAGTGGGCTTGGAGAAGATTTGAAATGTGTCGATTTGGAAAGTGTATCATGAAACATTGTTCTATGTTTAAAAACCTAGTTTAATCTTTCAGCATTCCCTTAGAATCCTTATTAGTTCTAATAATAGAATTACCACAGATAACATTCCTCTTATCGTATACTAAGCAAAATATTTATATTTAATCTGGCTACTATCTTAACTATTCGGTGTTTATTTTGACTAATGGATCCTTTATCATTTCAATAGTTTTATCAGTGTTGACAAAATAATACTGCTGACTAACCAACTGAAAACAATATAAAATTCTCAGAGCATAATGTTTCATAGAACCCCAGGTATTAGCTTCACCTTCTATTTTCCCCATAAAGATACATGCAAGAAAATAATTGCACCGGGCAGCAACAAAGTCACTCCCCAATTTCCTAGAGCATTACAAATTACTTCCGTCAGACCATCCATATATCACATGCGTATTTGTCCATTCAGCAGGATCAATAACGTAGATGGACGCGCATAAAGGTGGGAAAAGGAAGTATCAATAAATTAGCATGACTTGCGGAAACAAAACAGGATGATGTAATTGCTCCCGAGATGAATAATAGCGTTGTGACATGAAATCGGAGAGTAAATTACATTAATATGTTTAAAATAAATTCATGAAAATTATAGAGAGATGAAATGGCAGCAATAAATATTTTTATGTATGATTATGTAATTAAGTTTGCATTATATATTCACATACACACAAATGAAAATTAATTTAGGAAGTTACAGGGGAAAATATATACTTCACACACGAGAGAATAAATTATTTCGTGACACTTTTAACAGCTATTTCGATTTTTTAAAAATCAGCAATTAAAACTGTGTAACACGGAAGCCCATAACTTATGCGGAAAATAGCTTTAATTACAGTTTTTTTAGAAAATGCCACCTTATCGTGGTTGTTTTTTGAACGTAAATACAATTATGATATCGTTAAACACAGGTAGCTTTCCAGACTATTAACATTGTTATAACCATTATTTTAATTACGTTCTGCTCCAGTTATACCAAATTTCTACTGCAATAGATGTAAAATAACTTATTTGTAGTTAATTTGAATACCTTTTGATTTGCACCCTAATTTCCCGTGGTTTTACCAACCGATCAAATGATTTCATTAATGAGCAAGTAAACGTGATCTTCAGATAGGAAAAAAAAATTGAATAGAAAAATAAAAGAAACCATTATTGTTAGATCTACATATATATTGAGATCTATTAAAGAGTTATTTTTATGATACTATCAAAGGATTTTTATAATACTATGAAATGATATTTTACCATACTGTCAAATGATTTCGTGAGTGAGCAAGTAGACGTGATCTTCTGTGTGACAGGAAAACATTTTTCAATGTAAAAAAAATGGAAATCATCATTGTTAGATCTACATATATACTGAGATTAAAGTGTTAAACTCGATCTTCAGACAGGAAAACGTTTTTCAAGGTAAAATAAAGAAACCATCATTGTTAGATCTACATATATATTGAGATCTATTAAAGAGTTATTTTTATGATACTGTCAAAGGATTTTTATAATACTATGAAATGATATTTTACCATACTGTCAAATGATTCCGTTAGTGAGAAAGTAGACGTGATCTTCAGACAGGAAAACATTTTTCAATGTAGAAAAAGGAAATCATCATTGTTAGATCTACATATATACTAAGATTTAAGTGTTAAACTCGATCTTCAGACAGGAAAACGTTTTTCAAGGTAAAATAAAGAAGCCATCATTGTTAGATCTACATATATACTGAGATTAAAGATCTCTTTTTATGATACTATCAGATGATATTTTACCCGACTATCAAATGATTTCGTTAACGAGGAAGTAAACGTGATCTTAAGACAGGAAAACATTTTTCAATGTAAAAAAAAGGAAACTATCATTGTTAGATCTACATATATATTGAGATTAAAGAGTTGTTTTTAGGATATTATCAAATGATATTTTTCCCTACTATCAAATGATATTTTTCATACTATCAAATGATTTCGTTAACGAGCAAGTAAACGTGATCATAAGACAGAAAAACATTTTTCAATGTAAAAAAAAGGAAACCATCATTGTTAGATCTACATATATACTGTGATTAAAGAGTTCTTTTTATGATACTATCAAATGATATTTTACCATACTATCAAATGATTTCATGAACGAGCGAGTAAACGTGATCATCAGACAGGAAAAAATTACAATGTATTAAAAAAAGAAAACACCATTGTTAGATCTACATATATATACTGAGATTAAAGAGTTATTTTTATGATGAAAATATCAGAATACTCGTAAATATTAAAAATGCTGCTAAAAGTGTAAAAGATTTCCTAACATAGGATCTAATTTTGAAAATAATGATTGCTACAAAAATAAAAATAAATTATAGACAGTATCTGAAATTGAGATATTCCTTTTCCAATGTTTTTATTGGTTTTTTTTGGAGCTGATTTTTGTTGTTGTTGTTATTGTTGTTTCTAATGCCCTTTGGCTGGAAATTCCAGATCTGGTCCATATAGGATTCGGGCTGAGACGTGCGGCTCCGGTTTATATAGCATTATAAGGGTCGGGGTCCGTCTTAGCTAGTAGCCACCTGAATTTTGATAGAGCACCCCCAGAAGCGACATCTGGGGGGATCGTACCCTCACCCACCCTCTCTGACCTCATAGACGGACTTTATGATCTACGGATTTAACGTGCCCATATTCGGCCTAGACACGGAGGTATTAAAGGGCGCGCGCCGGGATCCAATCCAAGCAACCTCAGTACCGAAATCCAGCAAGCTACCACAAGGCTACCTCGAGCCTTTTTTGTTTTTAATAACCTTGAAGCATTCCATGGTTAATTTACATGACAGTTTTTTTGAACAATTAAGACTGACACACTTTCCCCCTTTTTTTATCGACAGGAATAATTTTTCATCCAAAAATTTCCGTGTTTTACCATCAAAACCTATGTACGCTTGTTACGCATTAAAAGTTAATGTATATCAGTTTTATAGTCTAACGAATTAAGATAATGTTGAATATTCTCATCATCCGATCAACTTCTAAAGCGCACAGTTTCTAACAAAATTATGTCTCTAAGATAAATGTGAAGCCTTGTTTTAAAACTTCCAAAAGATCTAAAAAAAGCAGTCTGAGTCATTTGTATTCCTGATATACATTGAAATGTCAGATGTATCACATTTTGAACGCATTACAGAACCCTTGAATCCCAAATCCCCCTTTTGTAGCGGTAACTGATTTCGATTACCATCAAACCATCTAATAATTTCTTCCGTATTGTTTCAGTTGGTAGGACAAGAAATTATGCGTGACGCATAAGCTGATTAATGGCTAGGAATTGTGAAAAATAGAGTCACAAATTTATTTCCCATCAACCTTTGAGACATCCTGATTTCTTCTTTATAAGCGAACATGTTCAGCTTTCTTCACTCTTATTGAAATCGTATAACCTTAGTGCATAATTGGAATTTGTTTAGCAAGTGCATACATTTTTATTATTCTATCTTTTTTAAAAAATAACTTGGCTAAAAATTTGAACTGAATGGTACCAACAACTGGACAGCAATTCATTTACTACAAATAGAGACAGAGAGTACAAGCTAATTACAATATTAAACTAAAATGGGAGTTCATTTTGATATAAATTAAATATTAATCATTTAAGATTAAGTGTTATTTATAAATCAGAGGATTAAATTCAATTATCCTTTATCATTTTGAGAAATAAAAATCTCTGAATTCGTTAAAGTTTCCCTTTCGGTGACTGCATTTTTACCACGTTTTTATTAACTCGCCTTCTCGTTAGTCCAGTACAAATCTTGCAATCGATTTTTAACTAACTTCCCGACTAGCTAGACATTTGAAATTTTAGAATAGCTCATAACTCGATGACAATGCATTCTTTTAACACTTTTAGGCATCTTTAAGCAGGATTGAATTCATTTTCAGTTAATTTTGTTCTTTATGGAAAGTTAGTTCGGAAAAATCCTCAATGTGGCGCTTCGATCGAATTCAATGCTTGCACTTTTGCGTAACGGCGTTTGACGATTTTAAAAAACAGAATACATGTGAATTTAGTTTGTTTACAAAAATATTGTGCTAAAAATTTAAAATATATATATAAGTTAGCAGTTTATAAAGTCTGTGGATAGTGGAAACGACTAAAAAGTGATAAAAATTAAAAACGTGGTATATAAAAAGTTCTTTTTATCTTGTAATTATTATTTGGTTTGCCCTCTTTCAGAGTACTTCAGTCGTTTCGTATCTCCCTGGAGGCACTTAGAGTGTTCATGAAAGTAGTGGTGTTTTCAGTAAATTTTTGTGTAATGAAAAACTCTTTCAGATGACAGATTGCAGCAATGAAATTTGCAATAAACTCTTCTCTTTTTCTTCTACACTTAAACATAATTACGCTAGGAAATATTAAATATACATATGAATCCAGAATTCATGGGTCAATTTCAACAAACTTGTTTTATTCTGTTTCCACTCACACTAGCGGTACCTCATTCATACTACTAAGACTCAAATATTCGAATTTTTTTTTCACTGAAGTGCTGATAAACAAACTGAAGGTTTTAGATTTACATAATTGCTCATGCATCTTTATCTGTTCAAATGTATTATTGTTGAAGAGGAAGGATCTGAATTAACTACAGTATAAATCGTTCTTACACGTTTCTGTGATACAAGGTATTCACAGGAGATTAAATACATTCTCTAGAGCTTCTTAAAACCCCGAAACAGGAATGCTCTTTCCGAATTCTTTTTCTATTTTCAATATTCATTTGAAAACCAATAAACATAATACATTTCAATGCATTTCCTGTAGCTACTTTCACGAAATATATATGCACTTTTCTATTAACCCTTACCTCTCCTCTACACTAATTTAAATATCAAAAAACACCAGAACACGTTCATCAGCTTCTGCAGGGGTATTCACAAAAAAAGATGTCATTAAAATGAAAGATGTCAATTAGATGGAGTATTCTGAACGAGACGAGCAGTTTTACTTTGAAAGAAATGAAGCGAACTTAATACGCATGATTTCAACGCCAGAATTAGACGACGTTCAAAATATACAGCAGTAAGGGAGCATACGTTTTTTTCTTTCAAGAATCTGATGTTTTTGAAAATAATACCTTTAGCCTTTTTAAAACCGTCAAAGGGAAATTAAGATTTAGGAAAATAAACAAAACATTTTCAAATTTCTTAACCGTTATTCCGTCTTCAAGCTGCTGGTAAATGATACTGCCTTGATATATGAATGCCCCAGTTTGGCTGTCATCAGATTCAAATTTTAGTATTCTGGGTCAGTATTCTTGCATTTTTTCTCCATGGTCATTTAGAAGCACGTTTACAGCAGCCATACATGTCTTAGCTGTCCCAGTGGGCATCATATTATCCGAAAGAGAAACTACCTCCCTTGTCAACCATTCATCCTAAGGATAGAATTGCTGACAATTATTCAATAAGCATTGGCAACGACACCTTCAGATAGGTGTCTTCATGTCGATATTAACTGTATATATAGCTCATCACTACTGTTAGGCTATGAGCACATATATGTTAACATTATATTTAACTTTAAATGTAGATTTAATTGTAAAATAACGCAAACTTTTGAATTGCCTTTTCACCTTATAAAAATAATCATCAAAAGTCTTTGAACTTTTAATACATATCATTAAACTATATGGTACTTCAGTATTAAATTTCAAACTGTAATACAGTTGGCTCTCTGTTTAACGTCTTTCAAGGGACCGTGAAAAATCGTCCTTAAGTAGAGATCGTCCTTAAACAGAATTTGTGAAAAGATAACATTTCCCATAACGTCGGTGGGGCCGGGACTGGGAAATATCGTCTTTAAATAGAGATCGTCGTTAAGTAGAGCGTCGTTAAACAGAGAGCCAACTGTACCACAAAGGTTTATAGAATAGTAAACGTTTCTAATGCGTGAATACGAAAATATGCGGTATTGGTGCAACTTGAACATAAAATTTTAAACTGCAACACTGCAAACGTTTATAGCAGCGGTTCCCAACCGGTGGGTCGCGGAAGGGTTACAGGTGGGTCGCGACTCGATCCCAAAACTATCAGAAACCATCGAATAAACCATCAGAAAAGATAAGAAAAAGTGCTTATATTTTGTCAAAGTACAAAGTGCTTATATTTTGGCAACCATTTTCAAATCAGAACACAAATTGTTTATGAATAATCAGTCTGTATCTTCAAAAAAGCATATATATATATATATATATATATATATATATATATATATATATATATATGCAATATTTGATGGTAAATTATATATACATAAGGAAGGGATACGATACAAATAAGGTTTTTTACTCCACCATGGACCGATGGACCGTGGAGGTATTCCGATAAGGAAAGGTGGGTTGCCAGCTGAAAAAAGTTGGGAATCACTGGTTTATAGTATTGTTATTGTTTCTAGTGCATAAATAAGAAAATATACTATACTTGAACATGCAATTTTAAACTGTAAAGCTACAAATGCTAATAGTAAAGTAACTTTTCTAGTACTTAAAAATACGAAAACATGCCGTATTGGTGCAACTTGAACATAAAATTCTAAACTGTAATACCGCAAACGTTTGTAGTATTGTTAATGTTTCTAGTTCACAAATCCGAAAATATGCGATAGTTGAACACTTAATTTTAATATGCAAAAATACAAACGCTTGTAGTAAAAGTGAACGTTTCTAGCACCTGAAAATACGAAAATATGCGGTATTGGTGCAACTTGAACATAATATTCTGAACTGTAATACTGCAAACGTTTATAGTATTGTTAATGTTTCTAGGAAACAAATAAGAAAAAATGCGATACTTTAACACTTAATATTAAAATATAAAAATACAAACGCTTATAGAAAAATGAACGTTTCTAGCACGTGAAAATACGAAAATATGCGGTATTGGTGCAACTTGACCATAATTATCTAAACTGTAATATTGCAAACATTTATAGTATCGTTAATGTTTCTAGGAAACAAAAATAGGAAAATATGCAATACTTGAACACTTAATTTTAAAATGTAAAAATACAAACGCTTTTAGTAAAAGTGAACTTTCTACCACATGAAAATACTAAAATATGCGGTATTGGTGCAACTTGAACATAATATTCTAAACTGTAATACTGCAAACGTTTGTAATATTTTTAATATTTCTAGTACACAAATACGAAAAAATGTTCCTATCACGAAATTAGGTACAAGTTAACAGAGCAGTTTAACATGCTCTTTATTTAAGTATCATTTTTATAATGAATTATTACTGAGCCATACTATGTTATTAGGCCAAAAGAAGCAATTTATCTACGCGCAGGCATAAAAAAACTTTTCATTTTTCATATCTTTATAGAATTAATTGCCGGTCATTGTACTACTAAAATCTCTAGGTTGTGGATTTCCCTATACTATTTTAATATTTTACTATCGGATTGTTATACTTTTTAAACACTCCATGTTTCTACCCATCTTATGTTAAAATTTCGATATGAATGCTAAACCATCCCTTAATGAATTCCGCTTTTTATTGAAGGACAATGTATTTAAACCCAGATATGTCTATTAAGGGTTAAATGGGAAAAAAATACACTAAAAGTAGGAAATGGGCTGGAAGTAAAAAAGAAAAAAAAATATGAGATCGATGTTAATGTTCAAGTAATATCTATTACAATATGTTCCGGTCCGCCGAATTCCTATGGAAATTTATTCATGATTCTCTGCTTTATATTTATGAGCAAAACTCAAATTTCACTCGTGCGATACCTACATATGTCTGATCGAAGATTTTATCTAAGAGACGGGGTCGGGTCGGGTATACCGAAGACATTTTGCCAATTTTGTAGCTTGGTATTCAAGAAAAGAAAATCCTAAATATTTACTTTCATACATGCTTGTAAGTTAATGGAAATTTTGAAAACATGTATACATGTATACTAAATATCCTTATTATAGAAACGAAGTTATACAGTAGATGATAATATAAAAAGAATATGTTTTCTATTTGAATAATTCAAATTTTTAATAAGCTAGCTGTAAGCAAAACGCATTTTACCTCAATGTCACTAAAATGGAATCAAAATTATCCTCTAATCAAAATTCTACCTCTATTATTTATTCTGAAAATTATTTAATATTATTAAAAGAAAAACGTTTTTCTCGTGACCTGGGAAACTTCGTACAACTTTCCTTGAGTTTTAGGCTTATAAGAATTCCCTAAACGGGGAAGTCCGTCAAATGCTTTACAACGACAAAGCATATTAGAAACGCGTCAAATACGACAGTTAAAAAGAATTTTCTAGGTTTGATAGTGACTACAGAGGTGCGAAGTCTGCGAAAGCAGTTATTTGATGTATTTTATTTTTATTTTCGTGTTAAGACACCATAATTAAGTGTGAATAATCAACCCTTTGAAATCGGTAGACGGATTAAAGTTCCATAGTGGATTTTATTACTTTAAGAATTGAGAAATGGCATAAATATGAACATATATATTTATTTATTTACTTACAGTAAAACTTCTCTAGCCGGCCACACTAACGGCCATATTTTGTTCAGAACCAATTAAAGAATGGGCACGGTGGCCCAGTTGGCAAGAGCAACGGGCCAGAGATATGAACGTCTCTGGTTCGATGCTCGTTGCTGCAAATCCACCGCCGTGTACACTAACGGCAACCGGTGAAAGTAAAATCTGTCTTGGTTGCAATGTCCTCCAAGTTCTCAAATTACATCTGGAGGTGCTGGGTCAAGTGAATCGGTCTCGTCACTTGCCTCAGTTCTAAATTATAGGACCGGCCCTTTAGCCAAGTCGGACTCCGATCCTCGCAGTGCTATTAAAAACCGGAGTCGTACCACTCTCCGCTGGACTTGAACTGATAGATACTACTGTCAAGGGATATCAGAAACAACAAAAACCAATTTAAGACTCCATATAGCCAATATTATGGCACCCCTCAAAACGGGCACTTTTTTTGGAGCCACCACTGGCCGCCATAGAGAAGTTTCACTATATATATATATATATATATATATACACTGCTGGCCACTGTAAATGCAACATCCTGAAGGAAACATACAAATAACATGAAATTTACAGCATGCATTAGCGGAGGTAAGATATGCAAATGATTAGAATTTCAGCGCAGACACCTCTAGTACGCATTGCCGGTACTTTAAACAGCCAGCGCTACATCTCCGAGGTGTTGGAGCCAGTTGTCCTTCCTTACTTCAGGGCTTGCCCATAGCCATATTTCAACAGGATAATGCGCTACCACACGTGGCACGCATTGTCCAACGGTTCTTCGTCAATCGCCAGATTGAATTGCTTCCCTGGCCGCCTCGCTCTCCGGATCTTTCGCCGATAGAAAACATGTGGTCCATGGTTGCTCTACGATTGACCCAGATTCCATTCCCAGCTGCCACAGCAGATCAACTTTGGCAACGTTTGGAAGCTGCATGGTCTGCTGTACCCCAAGAACTCATCCAAAGTCTCTTTGAATCAATGCCGAGGCGTGTGGCAGCGGTGATCTCCAACAATGGCGGCTACTCTGGCTACTGATTTTGGCATAACCACACTTCACAGATGTCTATAAATTTAATCATTTGTTACTTGGTCAACATGTTATCTACAAAATAAATTTTGTTGTGATATCTCTTGTCTTTCTTGGTGTTGCAATTTGGGTGGCCAGCAGTGTATATATATATATATATATATATATATATATATATATATATATATATATATATATACAGTAAGTCCTCGACTTAGCGGTTAATTCGTTCCATAACATTCCGCGTATGTAGAAACCGCGTACGTCGAAATTTACCAGGTAACGCTGCGCGTGTGTTCTACTGATTGATCACGAGTGGCCGGCGTCTGTGCGACCCACCGTTGGATTCCTGTATGCTTTTCGACCATCGTCGTGTGGACGATAGCAGTAAGTATTAATGACTAAATTTCGAAATAACATACGTTTTTCAATCATTTTCAGTGAAACACGTTTCATTTAACCCATTAACCGCCAAAACTATAAGGGGTGAATTTTTTTTATACAAATGATACTGGCTATTCATTTGAACATATACAACATTAATTTATGGGGAAAATAACAAAACTGGTCTTAACTTTCGAAAAATCGAGTGTTGTGTTCGCGCAACGTCAGCGGAATAAGAGTATTGACATTAAGTGAGGTCAACTGAACTTCTGCAGGGTTTTCTTTGATTTGAGCACTGGGAATTTTTTTTAACTTAGAAAGAATCTTTACACTTTAGAAAGAAACTTACACTTTAGAAAGAAAAGTTACACTTTAGAAAAAAAATGATCACTTTACAGGTAATTAATTTATTATAAAGATTTAACTTATTTTTCCTTTACAAAATTACTTATTATATCCAGAAAACAGTTTCAATCATGAAAAGCTTCACTACAATCACGATGTAGAGTAACGTCACAAACTATTCATGGAAAAATTGCCCGGCTATGGCATTGTTTACTACGCAGTCTTCTGCTGTCTTCGGACTTGACAACAAAATGTCCACGTTCTCCACGTAATGGCTTTTGCATTCTGAATGTCCTTATCAAGAGATCAGTAAATTTCTTCCTGTGGTAAAGAATAATATCCCGTCGGCAACAATATTCCAATGAACCGTCTCATGTAGGCTTCAGATGCTAAAAAATGGAGGTGATTCTTTTATTGGGCACACGAGTTTGCCTATTCGACGAGAAGGGAAATAACCTCTGAGCCAAAGAGAAGATCAAAAATCTCTGCACTAGTTTTATCTTGTATTATACTTTTCATAGTTCCGATTTGATCTTTTTCTCCATTTTTCGGCTGAGACATATTCAATGGTCCCTTCTTTATCCATTTCAAATCTTCAGTTTTTGTTTTTTTTAATTTTTTCGAAAGACTTGTACTGCTTTTAGGAGGCAAAAACTTCTCTTTTACTCACACTTCAATTTCGACAGGAGTATCGCATGGTAAATCATCATTGTCACTATTCAAAATATTATCATTTCCTTCTTCTTTATCACTAGTCTCTGCTGTCTCTGGTAGAATAACAACAATATCAGCTTCATTCTCGTCATCATTATCTGAATCTTCGTCGAAAATTCTCTGAAGAACTTCTTTAAACGCAAAGTATCTAGTTTTAGGCATTTCTATAAGCCACGGAGTCGAACGCCACATGTGAATAAGGAAACTACCCTTATCCCGCTGACGTTGCGCCAACGCAACACCTGTTTTTTCTTCCTCCCCCACCCAAACAAAAGCAACCGATTGATGGAATGTTCTGATAAACTTTTACCTTAGCTAAAAATAGATCACCCCTAAAGCTCATGTTTGTCTCCCTATATTTCTTCTGTGAAAAAGACCAGGAGAAATTTCTCGTTCAAAAATGCTTAACTAATTGTCAAAGTTTGGAACTCGTTATTAAATTAAAAGAACAGTTGAAGGCAAATATTTTTCAATTCGATTATTAACCCTAATCAAAAACTACTGTTATTATAAAAATCATTTGATAGCTAAATTTTTATACGCATTTATTTTGACCGTTCCATCAACGCAACACCAGCGGTTAATGGGTTAAGTTTGAAAATGGTACAGACATATATTATATTATACAGTACAAGAACATATTATAAAATACTAATATTCTATAAACATAATTATATAATTTAAAATAATATAATATTTTGCAGATATTCATGAGACATTGAAGTATTTATTCAATGATGTTTGTACACTCGAAGCCTTCTGTTTCTCACCGTAAATCAATTGATATCATGCTAAAGCAGTCTGCGAAAAATTGAAATTTACAACCGCGTAACTCGAGACCGCGTATCTCGAGGACTTGCTGTATAAATACATATGGCCACATAAGCCTCACCAGCATAGTAATTAGACAATAACTGTTGTTATTTCACTCATGTTTCTACAAATTTTCTTCTTGAGTGAAAAAATAATGGGATTTAATTCCCAATTGGTGAGTTAAATTGCGGTTGATATGCTAAACAAACTCGTGCTGTGATTTCCGAATTAAGAGAGATTAATCGTTTCTGTTATATAAATATTAAGGCTCCCAATATATACTTTTATTGAATTAATAAGGAATAAGAAGAGAACGGTATGAGAAACTATGTGTGTGCATGATAAAATTAGTACGTTGATTATTTAATAAAAAATTTGAGACCGTCTATATACCAATCACAGAACATTTCTTACCATTAGATGCATATTTATCATTATATTTCTGCTTGTGGGTGGTCAAATTGTTGTCAATTTTTTAAATGAAAATTATAAAATTAATACTGATTCCTATGAAACATTACCGGCAGAATGGAAGTCAGGGAAAATTTGTATTCTACAACTACAGTCATATGACTTCGCAAATAATTGTAATGGAAGTAGGTATGCACTCTGTGAGATGAATTTAAATAAATTAATTTTGATAGTTATATATGAGATAACATCGATAAATAGTTCTGTACATTAAAGGATTTTTGGTTACATTAAACTCAAAAGGTAAACTTTGAAAAAAATCTTTCAGACGGTAAGTATTTGGTGAAATCTGGTGCTAAAGAGAGAACCATCAAAATTTTCCCTCAGTTAGAAATCGGCTAATCTATATATATAAAACAGTTTCGTAACTGACTCATTCATTCATTCATTCACTGACTGACTGACATACAACGCACAGACCAAACCGCTGGACCTACAGGGCTGAAATTTTGCATGGCGATTCTTCTAATGTTGTAGGGGTGCACTAAGAAAGATTTTTCAAAAATTCTTCTTAGATTTTTTAAAATTAAATTTTTAAGCTGTTTTTTAAACTTTTTTTAAGTTTGCATTTAAAATAATACATTGAGGGTTATAAAATTTATATCACGAGAAAGATCATAAAAATTCCTTCAAAATGAAATTTTTTTCGAATTTTTACCTCCATTTCCTGATTTTTGGTGAATTTTTAAAGATTAATTTTTAGAATTTAATTTATTAAATGCTGATCACGTGATTTCTTTTTCTGGTACTTTCAATAAATTTATCGTCACGTGCGTAACAACTAAATAGACAAAAAAAATATTTTTTTTCTTTCTAATGCAGCAGACGATTGGATATTATCCAAATAAATGCATATCCCTTACGATATTTTTATAAATATATATATATAGATAGATAGATATTTTACATCAATTGTATACATTGATCATCGCATTTATTATAAATATATATATTTATTTTTTGGTATAAATTGCATACGTTGACCGTTGTATTTAATTTGAATGTACTCCGTAGCGAAGCGCGGGTTTTCAGCTAGTTATCGCATAAAACTCTTAAGATCAGAGCTTTTGCCAAAGAGTTGCCATATTTTTTTACCAATGGTCTACAATGGCCAATGATACACAAATTCATTTTTCGTCTATAAAAAAAAATTATCATCCACTGAGTATTGTGACCCTGCTTACGTGTTTTTTTTTAATTATTTACCTCGCTCCATTAAACAATACACTTTAGACGATACGATTTAAATGTCAACGTGACAAATCCTACAACTAGATGCTAAAATAATCATTACGATAATTTTGAGTTGTAGCTTGAACAGTACTTTTAGGTCAAAATTGTAAAATGGTATTCAAGTGCACTTGGCACAAAACAGTTGAAAGGGTGTTTACAGGTCCTCTGCATGTGCTTGATATCATGCCTTTCTCTCCGAACTTCTTAAAAATTATTTGTCCAAGTATCTGTATGCCACGCTATCACCGATCATTCTGCAATGAAATACCAATTTTGTCGCACTAATGGTTCCATCTGACATCAGTAAAGCATTGCAGAATCATAAATTTTATTTGACAAACTCGAAGAAAAACGCTACGGAAAATGCGTAATTGCCTGTTATTCATTTCAACAAATGCAAAAGATTTTAGCGCGTAGTTCTCAGATCATAGACAGGAAAATAATTACAAGATAAAAAGAACTTTTTATATACCATGTATTTAAATTTTCTGTTGAATCATATAAACATGACAATTCTATGTATTAATATATACTTAAAAAAATTTTTTTTGATGAATTATACCATCAACTTGAAAGAAAATGAAGTTAATTGGAAGTTAACTTGCATTTAACTTTTCGTTGCCGTTCCGGTCGATAGATGGCTGCACCAGTCTACAAAACAAAATTAACTGAAAATAACTGAAAGTTAATTGAATTATGCTTAAAGATGGCTAAAAGTATTAAAAAAATGCATTGTCATCGTATTCTGAGCTATTCTAAAAGTTTCAAATATCTAGCTAGTCGGGAAGTTAGCTAGAAATCAATTAATTGCAAGATATGTACTAGACAAACACACAAACACACACACAAACAAACAAGAAAGCGAGTTAATTAAAACATGGAAATTTCGCTAAATTACACTTATTTATTAAATAAATTTTTATTTATTTATTTCGTAAATTTTGCTTAAAAACAGAATTAAATTGAATACTTTAGGCAACGAACATTTAAGGAAAAATCTCCTGGTTTGATTGCTTTTAATCATAAATGAAGCCTGAGAGACCATTCTTACTAAAAACCAAAATATTTTCTCACTGAGTGCATTCTATTTCTTTAAAACTGTTCAACATTTTTGAAAAATATAAATTATTTCGCATTTATTGAAAAAAATATCTATAAGTGGACTGTACGGTAAGACTTCATTAAAATTTAAGACTACATTAAATATGAAAAATATAGACTTTCTATATATACTATGGAATATAGGAATTCTGAGCACATTAAGGACCTAGAGTCAGCAAATGTGACTTCTATAAAACACAAAAACTGTAAGCAACTTTATCTCCGTTTATCATCTGCGGGTTTTAAAAGATGTCTGCAAAAAGGGAACAAATACTATTTGATTCTTTATTTTAGAACCTAAAGTTTTTTTTAATTTCCCTTTTGTGCAAATATTTTAAATGCTTCGTAAATTATATTTCCGCATTCAATTTAGAAACATAAGCATAAGAGGGTAAACAAGCCTTCAAGAATTCATCTAAGCGAAAGTAAAATTAGCAGTGTTCAAAAAAAAAAAAAAGACAATGTTTTACTCTGAGATTTTTTTCACGTGACAAATTTATGGCAATCGAATAAACACAGGTATTCCACCTAAGAGATCATTATAATCATATTTCCTTCAGTGAATTATACATCTCACACTCTATGTCTGCTAAATGTGATCGATGAGCTGGGTTGGAAGTTTACGGGAAGCGAAGGAAAAGAGAGATAAATCGAGGTAAATTGTAGAGTATTACAGGTCTCAAATATGAAAGAATTTTATTTTTGCTAGCAATTCTTTCGAATTCTGTAGTGCGTACGAAGAAAAAAGAAGTATATATATATATATATATATATATATATAATATATATACAGTGGTGTCTCGACTTACGAGTTTAATTCGTTCCATGACGGAGCTCGTAACTCGAAATACTCATATCTCGAATCAATTTTCCCCATTGAAATGAATGGAAAAGCCCTTAATTCATTCCGGGCTCCCCTAAAACACCTCAATTTGTTGTTACATGTTTTTAAATAAGAGAAATGTGCTTATAAATGATGAACATTGTATAAAAACGGAATACAAAAGAATGTACTGCAATAAACTTGCATTATTAAGTGTAATGTACAACATTTACCTTGCAGATCAGACTTGAAGATGCTGATGTAAGAGGAGGAGAAAGGCTGAACTGAATAATCAAATCTTATTCTTTCATTTTTAACCAAGGTCATCCCATCTCCTAGATCCCATGGGGGCTATAGAATGGGGGAGGGAATGGAAGCTATTTCCCTGTGAGAGAGTTTGGACGCTGTTCGGTTTCGAATGGCGACTTAAGTGTGAGCAGAGCAAGCTGCACGGGTGATAGTTGCTGAGTGATAATCTCTCCGTTTAAGACTGGATAGTAGTCTTAGAATAATATTATACAATAGTATAATAATTGTACATAAAGGTTGTAAATATTATATACTTTTCGGGTTCTCATTTGATGAACACGTAACATGGTGTTCACAAACTAGTGATGTGGTATCTGAAGCTTGCTCGTAACCCGAATTATAGCTCGTAACTCGAAGCAAAAAACTGCCAAGAGAATGTTCGTATCTCGAAAAACTCGTAAGTCGTGACACTCGTAAGTCGAGGTACCACTGTATATATATATATATATATATATATATATATATATATGATGATTTTTTTAAAACTGACAAAACTCAGAGGCATCTGTGGCGCGATCTATCAGCCGAAATTCCACCAAAACTGATAGAGGAGCTAAGGACGACATGGGAAAGTGCTTCCGAGAAAAAAAAAATTAGTTACAAAAGTCGTCCATAGGGTAATATAGGACGATTTTGTTGTCAACGCACCCGAGAATTTGCATAAAAGGCAAGCAAAACATCAAAATTCAAATTCACAACTATGCAGTCGACAGCAGCGCCAGTAATTCGGGCTATAAAGATAAGGGATGGATACCAAAAAAGTTGAAAGCAGACAAATGAATAACAAAGAAATTTCATTGCAACACCCCTTTATGCAGCAAATTCACTTCTCCCCCCTTCAATGCTACCACAGTCCTGGTGGACGACACATTCCATCCTGAACACTACGTTCTCAGCGGACAAGCGTAACATGTCACCAGGAATGTTCATCAAAGTCCCGGATATGTTGTCCTTCAGGGCCGCAAAGTTTGAGACTCCACTAAGAGACAACTTTAAATAACCCCACAGAAAAATGTCACATGGGTTAAGTCCGGGCAGCGAGGTGGCCATGCAAGTGAAAAAAACGACTGATGACCTTTTCCTCTGTAAAGCGAAGGCGCAACAGATTCCGCACCTTATAGCCCAAATTAGCGGCGCTGCTGTCGACTACGTAGTCATGAATTTACAATTTGATGTTTTACTTGCCTTTTGTGCAAATTCTCGGGTGCTCCAACAACAACAGCGCCATTTCTTTTCCTATCGGCGAATTTTGGAACTATTTTTTTTCATGGAAACTGTTTCCCATGTCGTCCTTAGTTCCTCTATCAATTTTGTACACACTCTGTCACAAAAAAATATATGCACCCTGAAGGAATCGAGCTACTATCACGAAACTTCGCAGGAATGTAGTCTGGTAAGAGATATGCAAATGATTAAAATTTCGACGCTAATGAGACAAGGGTAAGTGCGCAATGGGCATATGAGATGCGCAGCTGGGAGAGTTTTTAAAAGCATGATTGCTCGTAACATGGGGTTATTCAAACAAATATGTCGACTTGGATGGACGGTATTGTGACTAGAGATGCCTCTGAGACGTAACCGGCGACAATACGAACAATTGTTGGACTTTGAGAGGGGGCGTATAGTAGGCCTCAGAGAGGCAGGATAGTTGAACAGGCGTATCAGCCGCCACCTCGGTCGAAGCAATATGGTAGTTGCTCGGTGTTGGCAACAATGGATCACGGAAGGGATCGTCTACCGTCGCGGAGGGTCAGGGCATCCCAGGAACACAAATGCGAGGATCACGGAATAATAACAGCGGCCATTTCCGCACCAACAACATCGCTAGAATCGGTTCGACACCATTTACCACCTTCCAGACATCCGGTGGTATCAAATGAAACCATTCCGAGACGACTTGCTGACGCAGGTATAAGGGGTCGACGTCCATTAAGACGCCTACCACTAACCCCACATCATAGCCAGTGCCGATTGGATTTTTGCGGCCCTCGGGCAAGCTGGAGTGTGACCGACTGGAGGCGTGTGATCTTCAGCGATGAATCTCGATTCAGTCTCAAATGCTGGTGACCAGCATATACGCGTGTGGAGGCGGCCAGACCACTGGTCCGATCCGTCATTTGTTGTCGAGAGGTATACGGCGATTACACAAGGTGTGACATTGTGGAGAGCGATTTGTTGGGATAAACGATCACCTCTAGTCGTCCTTCAACGCATTTTGACGGCACGCAGTTACGTGGACGAGATTTTAACGTCAGTTGTACTGCCTATGCTATCAAGTCCCCCAGGTGCCATTTATCCGCAAGACAACGCTCGTCCACATACTGCGCGACTCTTCCTACAATATCTTCAAGAATATGACGTATCCCCAGGGCCTGCCAGGTCACTTGACCTCTCGCCAATAGAGCATGTCTGGGACGTGCTTGGAAGCCACTGCAGCCGTCCCGGAATACTGGTGAATTACTTGCCAAGTTGCAAGGATTATGGCATGATCTTCCGCATGAGGTCATAGGTGATCTCATTGATTCGATGCCATGGCGTGTTTTGGCTTGCATAGCTGCCAGAAGTTGATTTACTTCTTACTGATTTGTAAAATTTTTCATGCCATATCTTCTTAATAAAACGATCTGTTCTTCTGAATTCGTAATCATTTTCTTATCTCCTCATACACTACATACAAGTTAAGTTTCGTGATAGTAGCTCGTTTCCCTTCTAGGTGCATATATTTTTTTGTGACAGAGTGTATATATATATATATATATATATATATATATATATATATATATATATATATATATATATATACATACCGGGTGTCCCAAAAATGACCGACGATTTGAAAAATCAATTGAAGAAAAACGGATGATTATAGAAATGTACGGTTTGGTGCATTCTGCTTAGGTAACCAGGGAATTTATTCTCACCAATTTTCAAAATTAGTTACAAAGTTCGTCAACAGATGGCGCTGCTGACTGGGAAAAACTATAAAACAATGTTTTCAAAGCAAGAAGCATACGCAAAGTGGCATGGATTGGCCTCCCTATTCGCCATATTTGATGCCATACGATTTTTTCTTTGGGGGTACTTGTAAGACCAGGTGTATCGTCACAATCCACAAACTGTAAATGAACTGGAACAATACATCTCTGCTGCTTGTCAGAACATTCAAACTGAAATGTTTGCACGGGCGTCAGCGAATTTTGACCTCAGACTGCGCCACATTGTTGATGCAAACGGTGGATATTTTAAAAACATTGTTTTATAGTTTCTCCAGTCAGCAGCGCCATCTGTTGACAAACTTTGTAACTAATTTTGAAAATTAGTGAGAAAAAATTCCCTGGTTACCTAAGCAGAATGCAGCAAACCGTACATTTCTATCGCCTTCCGTTTTTCTTTAATTGATTTTTGAAATCGTCGGTTATTTTTGGGACACCCGGTATATATATATATATATATATATATATATATATATATATATATATATATATATATATATTTATTTATTTATATATTCAGATGTCTGTGTACAAATTCTATTCAAACTTGGAGGTAGGGAACATTAAAAGAAACATGTTCGTACATGAATGTATGATCGCAGACGTCCTATTTTGATGCTATAGGGCGTCATTTCAATCAATTACGAAATTTATTAACTGGAACTTTTATCGTGAGCCAGAGGCTTGATGTATCAGCCCTAGATAAAGCGGCCAATATATAAACACCACTATTAACTGATTTTATATATTTTCGTCGATAATTATCATTGTTCCAAAGAGTTGATTATCCTCTCATGTTTAATATCGACAAACACCTATCTCTTGATAATTTCAAAGCCATATTAAAACCAATTAGTAATCTTTTTTATATTTTGTTATTGAAAATCCTTTCTCCCAGTATCGGAAGCAGAATGTTTTTTTCATATATTACGGTGTTCGTGATGAACTGTATGACAAAAGTTCGAATAATTTTGCAAGTTTCATTTAATAAAGATTTATTGTCATCAGATATCGATATCGCTCTTTTGTTTAGGCATGCTTCCGAATGAAGCTTCGTACCAGAACGAGAGACAAAATTCTACTTCGCATACAAGCTCATAGGCGCCAAGGAACGACGGTTGTAGTTTGTATTAACTTTTAACCCGGCGTAAACATACGGCTAATATAATTTATCTTATGCTAGTGACACTAACCTACGACCTTAACTACGTGACACCCTCAAGGTAAGTTTTAGAACTAGGAAACTGTATATAGCGATCTCTAGGTTTTCCTGAGACCTCGGTCGTAAATTTAAATTTTCTCTATGCATCTTCTACTATAGAATATTTTCTACAGAATTTTGCCGTACTTACTAATTCTTTGAACTTCATGAATGATTGATTGGTCTGTCTCATATTCATTTCCAGCTAAAAAAAACATTTGCTCATCATTCACTATTCTATGATGTTCCTAAGTCCTTAATATTTTAGTTTGACTACTTTTAAATTATATTTTATTTTAATTTTCGTGATAGAAATAATTTACGACTGTCCCTTATTTGTATTTTTGTCATTTCCCTTGAAAGATTTTGAATGTTCATTCAGTGGGATCTTAATATCCTTCTCCGTTCATTCATAAATTTTTCCTCTCTCTCCCCCATTTCTCATCGTGGGGGGGAGTCCTTTACCTCGTTCAATATCATATCAAAGACTATTATTCCCTGATTTTATAACTTGTCTGGTGAAAATATCGTATCAAATGCTCTAAACGGCAAAAAGGAGTTACAAATACAGACCTGAAACTTGCAACTGACCCTCCATTAATTTTTAGGGTTTAAAGGAACCTTTTCCTCGTTCAATATCATATCAAAAAGTATTATTCCCTGATTTTATAACTTGTCCGGTGATGATATCGTATCAAATGATCTAAAGGGCAAAAAGGAGTTACATTTAGAGGCCTGAAACTTGCAACTGACCCTCCATTAATTTTTAGGGTTTAAAGGAACCTTTTCCTCGCTCAATATCATATCAAAGAGTATTATTCCCTGATTTTATAACTTGTCCAGTGAAGATATCGTATCAAATGCTCTAAAGGGCAAAAAGGAGTTACATTTAAAGACCTGAAAAATGCAACTGACCCTCCATTAATGTTTAGGGTTTAAAGGAACCTTTTCCTCGTTCAATATCATATCAAAGAGTATTATTCCCTGATTTTATAACTTGTCCGGTGAAGATATCGTATCAAATGTTCTAAAGGGCAAATAGGAGTTACATTTAGAGGCCTGAAACTTGCAACTGACCCTCCATTAATTTTTAGGGTTTAAAGGAACCTTTTCGTCGTTCAATATCATATCAAAGAGCATTATTCCCTGATTTTATAACTTGTCCAATGAAGATATGGTATCAAATGCTCTAAAGGGCAAAAAGGAGTTACATTTTAAGACCTGAAACTTGCAACTGACCCCCCATTAATTTTTAGGGTTTAAAGGAACATTTTATATTTGTAATTCTTCTTAGTTTCTTTTATTTGTTTTATTTTGTCTGTTTCTTATGTTTTCTTAGTGTTTTATACTTACCTCTGTAAGTCCCGTGTGATACTTTGTGGTACACGGGAATTTTATGTGTATTTTTTAATAAAAAAAAAAAAAAAAAAAAAAAAAAAAAAAAAAAAGGAACATTTTCTTCGTTCAATATCATATCAAAGAGTATTATTCCCTGATTTTATAACTTGTCCGGTGAAGATATCGTATCAAATGCTCTAAAGGGCAAAAGGGAGTTACATTTAGAGGCCTGAAACTTGCAACTGACCCTCCATTAATTTTTAGGGTTTAAAGGAACCTTTTTTCTCGTTCAATATCATATCAAAGAGTATTATTCCCTGCCTTTATAACTTGTCCGGGGAAGATATCGTATCAAATGCTCTAAAGGGCAAAAAGGAGTAACATTTAGAGGCCTGAAACTTGCAACTGACCCTCCATTAATTTTTAGGGTTTAAAGGAACCTTTTCCTCGTTCAATATCATATCAAAGAGCATTATTCCCTGATTTTATAACTTGTCCAGTGAAGATATCGTATCAAATGCTCTAAAGAGCAAAGAGGAGTTGCATTTAGAGGCCTGAAGCCTGACCCTCCATTAAGTTTTAGGTTTTAAAGGAGCGTTTATTTTCAAACTAGTTTTGCTTAGTGTTCGTATTCTCAAGCTGTTGAACTCAACCCTTATCCTTCTTCTATATTTTTTAATGATTCCCCACTTGCTTCGGACATGCCCGATCTTTACGGCGTTTGAATTTTAGCCTAACACAGAACTATGCAGATTTATGATCTAAATTCTGAACCACCTCGATTGATGCCCTATCACTTAAGTTGGAGTTCGGATGATTATCAGTTGATTATTCAGTTTATAAATTTCGTCCCCCAAAGGAATTTATGAGCCTTTAAAACACACAACACTAGATTTTCTTCCGTATAATTCAAATTTAAAATTATTAATTGCATTTAAAAAAAAACGAAAAATACCCCAAAGTGTAAAATTTATGTCTCTATACTGAGTACAATTTAATCCTTTCCGGGGCGGTGGTCCATTTTTAGACCGCCATTTTTCTCGTCCTTCTTTCACTTAATTCAATGTATTCCAGTTAAATAAACATAAAAATGACTAGTACCGCCATCTGTTATCAGTTTAAAGAAGTAAAATCATTTTACAACCTTTAATTGGAAATTTTTCAAGATTTTTTAGGCTAAAATGAAAAAAGAGAAAAAAATGTGCACCGAGGTTGTTGCCCCTAAAGGGGTTTTAAATGCAACGAACACATGCTTCATTATTTCCTTATTCGCACACATCTTTTGCGCCTTAGTCGTCAAGGGAATCAACGCTTATTGCCAAATGCGTTGAATTATTGCGCAAGCTGGATATAAAATCATTTTCGTTAAAGAATCTCTGAAATTTAAATCATGATTTTGCAATGTATTTTGACGAAGGGGGAATTTTCTTGCCTGCTTATCGGATTGTTCACTCTTAAGAGTTCAAGTTAAGAGCGAAAAAAATTCTATTTGCGCATTATTTTGTACACCTATACCTCGCTATACGGCCGCTCTTTATATGGCATTTCACTGTAACAGCCTTTTTAAATTATGGCACTATTTCGATTTACGGCCCACAATATTTCGTTATACGGCCACAACAGCGGAAAGTGATGATGGCAACATATTATAGCTTACTGATTCTTCATGTTAACGTTCATCATCAGATTAAAAAAGATTTTAAAATTTTATTTTACGTTTTTTTATTATATGTATACATATGTGCATATTGTTTCTTTTGTTTTTTGTTTATATGTTCATTTTTTAATTTATGTTTATTATTACATTGTTTTGTACTTTTATTTTTATGTAAGCATTTTTATAGGAAATAAAAATAATAAAGTGCTTTTTGAAGTAAGTACTATATTATTCATAAAAAATTGGAACAGATCCAATTAAATTTCTATGGGTTTGTATCATAATAAATTATTCGTTATACCGCTTTTCGCTTTACGGCAAACTTTTCCGGAACGCATCTAGGCCGTAAAGCGAGGTATGGGTGTATCTGCATGGACTCCAATTTTTAAAACCCGAAATATAAGTTTAAAATATATTTTATTTTTATGTTAGCAGTATTGACAGATATATATGCTGTAAATTGTAGTGGTAAAATACTTCTCGTGCAAAACAGTAAGTTACAGATCTTTTTTCAATGCATCAGACATATGTGTTTTCTTACAAATTTTGCACGTAGACTTTGCTCAGATATTTAAACAGGATTTCCAAATAGGGAAACTGAAAAAGTAGTCAAAAGCCTAAAACTTGAAAAAGTATTGATTTCTAAAGAACGCTGATTTGAAAGATGATTTGCAGGGGGCGAAACATTAACACTCTTATGCGTTATTTGATTTCGTGCGGCTCTTTTGATGATATGAGGTACATACTTTCGCAAACTCTTCTGAAAGGTTACATAAGTATAGAATACGATACGTTTTATTTTCAGCATTAAAACTCGTATTATTTTTCCTTTGAGACAAAGATTTACATCGGTAGTGTTCATAGCATGTAACACTTCCATTAAGACTTAAGGCTTCTGTGTACTAACCCTATTGTATTCACCCACATCAATGTTAACCTACGGAAAAAATTTGTCCAAGGATTTCGAATTCGTTTAAAGATTTTTTTGTTATTGACCCAAACGCTCATTTATCTATATATATAAAAGAGCTTGTCTGTTTGTTTGTCCGCTATAGAATCATAGACTGTTTCACCCACCGGGACCAAATTCGGCACAGTTAATGTTTTGGACCCGAGAAACTTAAATCAGGAAAAACGAAATTTGAGGCTCAATTAGTTTTTTTTAAATTAATTTTTTAATGTTTTTTGTGCCCGATAGAGGTGCGCCTACCCCCTGTGGATTCCCCTCGACCAGCTGCGTTAAGAGGGGTGGTTTGAGGATGACGGAGGGGGGGGGGGTCAAATTTCAATGGGAGAAAGAGGGTTGGGAATGACCTTAAAATCAGACGAAGGTCCGCAGGCTCAAAGTTTCTTTCTTATTGTTTGTATATCATTTCAGTAGAAACGTGCTAAGCGCATTCTGTCTGGCCAGATGAACATGAAGAGCGGGACTGCAGCCCAGTATTTTTTTGATGGAATGCATGAAATATTTTATATCTATATATCTACCCGGGCAACGCCGGGCAAAAATGCTAGTGAATTCATAATTGCAAAACTTCATTATATATAAAATGGTGATGCCAATTAACGTTTCAAATCGTAAATGGTTCACATTTTCATAAATGGTTAAAAAAGCTTTATATTGAGCTTAGATGCTTGTATATTTGTTACAGGAACAATATTCCAACATTATAGAGGTTTTCACCTCCCTCACATTTGTTTTGATTCCTCCTATATATGATTAGCTAATCGGTGAATGCAATCTCCTTTATGAATAGAAATTTGATCCAGTGTCTCTCCATCGATCATCCATTGATTCTTCTTTACACATTTAATATGATTAATCGGTCCGTCGTGAATTAACAAGTAAAGCACGCACGAGATAACCAGATATAATCAGTGTAAAATCTCATACCAGACTGATAAATGGACCTGCAGTATACATAGTACGGATATTTCATATAATTCCCAAAAGGACGAATTAATTTTAAATAAATCGGGAGTTCTTATCTGCCATGCGATGTTTTAAGTAAAATTCCGATAACGATTAAAATTATAAACTATCATAATATGTTTTAAAAACTCAGACATATAATTACGAAGCAAAATTATAAATATCTAATGAGAATTTCTATCGCAAATGATTGCATTTTCTTCATCGATTTTTCAGTTTAAAGCGCTGGTTAAATTTTAAAAAGAAATTCAATGGTGTACATTCTGTTGATGAATGCATCTAAATTCGTATCAGAACAGTTCACAAGAAAAAAGATAAAATTACAGTTCATTCCTGTAAAAGAAACCTAAGTGATATAACTCACTGCTTTTATATAATCGCCCAAAAAATTGCGTAGGTAAGGGCTATATAGACTCCCACGTTCAGTAATTTCATTGGTGAATGTTTTAACACTATAGGCTAAGAGAAAATTTCTTTATTACGATTATATCGACTGTGCTGTTGAATTTAAAGATTAGAGTTTACATTAATATATAGATCTAGCTTATTTTAAAATGCAATTGTAGATTATTTAGACTTTATACTTATTAAATCCATTTGCGCAGAAATGCAATGAATAATTTGATTTCTCAAAATTTCATAATTTGATAGAAAAGAAACATCTTCCAAAGAATTTTTTCCCTTAGAACAATGAAATTGGAATAGCTGAATAACTTTATCATATTACTCATTTTAATATGAAAGGTTAGTCCTATAATTTGTAAAATGAAAAGTCACAAAAATGTAGTTTTAGTTTAAGAATTTCAAGGCGGTATTTTTATTTCAGAAAAAGTTGTTCCCTGTATTTTCAGATATCTATATAATATCTACTAATACGTTCAGCAGTAATTAGCAATGTTAAAAATTGTTCATAAAAGTGAGTAACAAGTATTCCAAAAATTTAAGCAATTTGATTTGAAGTAATCTTGCGGAATTTTTTTTCTTACACATTTAATGGGACATTTGCCATTAGCGCGATAACTTGATTTTGTCCTTAACTATACCTTTGGCAACCACAGAAAGCAGTGTTATGCTCTCTGTAGCAGCTGTTGAAATAGTAAACACATGTTATTAAACCAAGGTATCAGTTTTTCCTGTTTCTTGGAACCTAAGGACAACCAATATCAAAGCACAAGGCTTAAAATGGTAAGATGGTGATGAACACAGGAAGTTTTTCTCACTGAAATATATATATATATATATATATATATATATATATATATATATATATATATGTGTGTGTGTGTGTGTGTGTGTGTGTGTGTGTAGGGAATTTCTCTTTATGACTGGCGATGGCATCTTGAACTAAAAAGTTGTAGACGGGTTGAGCAGCACCAAACTCAATCATGAAGTCCAGTCGATGGAATTAATAAATTTAATATCTCTAGCACATTATTAATATTTAGTTCTTTAACATAGATAGTATGTATAAAGAGGAAAGCTATTTACATTTTATAACGAATGCAGTAGAGAGAGCTTAGCGTCCTCTCTATCCCATATCCAAACGCTAAGTGAGTCAGTGTTGCCAACTTGGGGGTTTCCCCCCTAAATTTGGGGGTAAGTTAGATGAAAAGGGGTGTATTTAGGGGCCACATTTTTTTTAAGGGAATTTTGTGGGGGAAACATTTTTTAATATTTTGTACAATCGAGGCACGTTTTTTTTATTAGATTATAAGTTCCATACACATGTCAAATGTAAATAAACCTCCATTTCATTATGTAAGTATGTATTTTCTATTTATTTCAATTTATCTCTCAAATAGGATGCCTATTTGGAACCAGAATTTCTTTAAGAAAGGTCTAGGGTGATCTCAAGTTTGTGTTAGGGGAAAACAGGGGGATTTCGATATGGCGCTAGGGGGAGACGCTTCGTAGAGGTTGGCAACACTGAAGTGAGTGTGCATTTGACTTTCCTATTAGAACAAAGATGCTCCATGCCAGCTAGGCACCAGACAGAAACGGAATTAATTACATGAGGGGAAAGGCAATATTAAAGGTAGATGATTAACGGAATAGAATGCTTGTGGGGCGTTATTATGACATATATATATATATATATATATATATATATATATATATATATATATATATATATATATATATGTGTGTGTGTGTGTGTGTGTGTGTGTGTTGTGTAAGTAATAATAAGTGGAGTATCAGGGTGTAGTCGTGCACGACTACACCCTGAACATCTACCTACCTGACACGCCTACCTACTGAATTCCATGGAATTCAGTAGGTAGAGTAAACAGGGTAGTAGTCGTGATTTTGTAGAACGAGTGGCTGGCATAAGGATGCAGGCACGCTGGAGAGAAATGAACACTTCCTGAATGACAGAGGACTCAACTATATTCCTAAAGGTTTTTATTTGCAATATAGTCTCTAGCTGGACATCAACATTTCTACATCAAACATTTTTACAGTAAACTTATTTCGGGCAAAATTCCCGACAGTGCAACGCTGCGACATAGAGTAGGACGCAAAAGGCACATCATGCGGCGCTAGCGGGGATGGGGAGCCCCCGCCCGCGCAAATTTGACAGGAACGAAAACTTTACATCTGTTCTGGTTGAGAGCAGGCACACAAAGCTACGGAATTATTGAGAAAAGCGCGGATTTTCAGGCGCGCGGAACTTTAATTGGTCAATTTAGGACACCTGACTCTAACAAGTCAGATGAGGTGATCGGTGGAATGTTCTCCAATCTTATATAACTGTTATATAACGGTTCAGAGCGTGCCTTAGGGGAAAAACTAATAGATTACTTTGGTTGGATTTGAGGGGTAATGTTTTATTGCAAAAGGGTGAAAGAATTTAGATTGACGTTTTAATAATAATGAAAAAGATTGAAATTCATTTCATATATATATATATATATATATATATATATATATATATATATATATATATATATATATATATATATATATAAATAATTCATTATCTATATATATGTGGTAATATTCCATTCTACTAGTTGTGCAGACTTAACTCCACTGATCATGAGGATGTAACAGTTTATCCGTAAGTCTGGTTTTACATAAATCAGTAAAGCAATGAAAAACGCATTAAATTTTCTTTTGATTACTTATAGTAAATGTTGAATATAATTTTTTTAACTTGGTATCATTTTAACAAATTCTTTCTAAAGGTTTTCAATAGCTTCATTAATATATATTTCCATATTAGAAATTGCAATTTTTTTTATGAAAATGAGGTTACCACAGAAACCATGGAATTGAAATTTTGTGAACTTAGTTTAAAGAAAGAAGAGAAAGAAACGCTATTCGGGTGATTCAGAAGCGTAGACAAAAATAGTCAGTTTTATAACTATTTGCTTGATATCAAAGAAGATATACGACTCAAACTTTCGGAAGGTATACATTTGTTAAAAAATAAAGGTATTCAATATTAATTGGTAACGATCAAACAAGTTTAATAAGTATAACATTTACTTAATAATATATTTTAAAGTAATGAGAGTTTCTAATGATAAGTCCTAAAATAGTCTAATGATAAGTCATAAAATGTGTTTTAAAATTTCATGTTTGACCATAAATAGGAAAAAATCTAGTAAAGTATATTTTGAACACGAAATAAGATTTTTTTCATTTTTAAAATATATTAATTGGAATAAAAAGTTTAAAAAATCAGGTAATAAAAATATCACTACGACCTTCATCTAATGAGAGAAATTAATTTATAATGTGCTAGTTCTGTACGAATTCGGTCATTGTTGAAGGAATGTGTACCCCTCGTCGTCTATTTCTCTCTTTATAAAGTTTTGTGAAGATAATGAATTTAATTACATGCAACAGATGTATCGTCTGTAAATTATTTACAGGGTGATTTTTTTTTAAACTGACACTACTCAGAGCCATCTGTAGCGCGATCTATCAGCCGAAATTCCACCACTATTGATAGAGGGACTAAGGACGATATGGGAAAAAGTTTCCGGGAAAAAAAAATTAGTTTCAAATGTCGCCGATAGGGGACGATAGGTTGTTGTTGTTGTCGGCACACCCGAGAATTTGCATCAAAGGCAAGTAACACATAAAAATGCAAATTTATGACTGCGTAGTCGACAGCAGCGCCAGTATTTTGAGTTATAAAGATTACTGCGGAATCTGCTGCGCCTTCGCTTTACAGAAGAAAGGGTCATCAGTCGCTTTTTTCCATTGGCATGGCCACCTCGCTGCCCGGACCTAAGCCATGCGGACCTAAGCCCGGACCTAGCAGCGGCGGTGAAGTAGCGCGCCAACTGGATATGAATCTTTCGACCGTTTGTAAAATCTCGCGGAAAGTTCTCAAGTTCTATCCGTATAAGATAATCCACCTGCAAGAAACCCATGTGACTTCTTTCTGTGGGGTTATTTAAAGTCCAAGGTGTGTCTTGGTGGAGTCTCGAACTTGGAGGCCCTAAAGGACAACATATCCCGGACTGTGATGAACATTCCTGGCGGCATGTTACGCTCGGCGTTGAGAACGTAGTGTTCAGGATGCAATGAGTCGTCCACCTGGACGGTGTCACAATGAAGGAGGGAGAAGTGAATTTGCTGCATAAAGTGGTGTTGCAGTGGAATTTCTTTGTTATTCATTTGTCTGCTTACAACTTTTTGGGTATTCATCCCTTATCTTTATAGCCCGAAATACTGGCGCTGCTGTCGACTACATAGTCGTGAATGTGTATTTTGATGCTTTTCTTACCTTTTCTGCACATTCTCGGATGCGCCGACAACAGAAGCACCATATCTTCTCCTATCGGTGACTTTTGGAAATAATTTTCATTTAACTAATTTCTAATTTTCACGAAAACTCTTTCCCATTGTCGTCCTTAGTCCCTCCATCAATTTTGGTGGAATTCCGGCTGATAGATCGCGCTACAAATGGCTCTGAGTAGTGTCAGTTTAAAAAATATCACCCTGTATATTTTAACTTGAAGAAAAGAGCAGTGGCATACCCAGAATTTCAAGGTGATAAAAAGAAACAAAGATTGAAATTTTTTCTCAAACATCTTACTCTTAAATTAAAATCTCCATCCAGCTACCATAGAAAACTTTCCAAGGAAAACGATTCAGGTTTCCTCACTGTCCGATCTCACTTAGACTTCTGTAAGAAAGCATAGATATAGTTTTCTAAATAAAAAAATATATAAGAGACAGTGGCCCCCAAAAAACGACTCAAAACTATGCAAAGTCAATATGACGTCAATTGGTGAAAATACAAAAAATTGGCAAGAGAGCCTGTTGTTAGGACTTTCATCTACGATTGTGCGGAATGTATTCAGTGGCGTACGCAAGGGGGGGTTGATGGGGGTTATAACCCCCCCCCATTGATTCTGATTACATATATTATTTAATTAGGTTTACGCTTTGCACTGATTGCTCAAAACTACTCTTTCATAGTAATAGTCCAGTCAAATTAGATCAAAATGGCGGCAAATCATGCATTAAATGAAGGGGGTTGAGATTTTATCAGGAATGTGTAGGGGATGGTCCGCTGAGCAACGCCTAATAAAGTACCCTCGATTTCAGGCCCCGCGGGAGAGGGGGGGGTGTCCAGAGGTCAGTTTTTGGCGTTTATCTCGAAAACGGTGCGTCGCAAAAAAAAATGTCAGCCCAAAAATTAAAGCTTATAAAATTCCCTTCCAAATGGTATATCCATGTTTGTACCCAAGTGTTACCGTTTTCGAGATATGAGCCGTTGAATATGAAATTTTTCAAAAAAAGTGGTAGCGGTTCAGGTATCTCGTCAAACTTCCTCTTCTAACTCTTTCCCCTTCCATTTCTCAGAAAACTCGTGATAGAGAAAGTTGTAGAGCGAAAAATTTCATTCAAAAATGTATGTGTTATGTTAATTTATCTTCACCAGGTAAATAGTTAGAGCGTTTTGAAGTTTAGGGGTACTTTTCAACATTTTACTTGTAAAATGCTCGTCACTCAAGTTTCGTTTCCATGGTCTGTAACTCTCTTAATCACTTTGTATGCTGTTTAATGAGATACGTATAGTATTCATAACCCATATAAATAATAAATTATGTATACCTGTACGTATAATGCCCATAATATACAGAAGAACACTTGTAGTACAAAGGAGGAAGTAAGAAAACAAACCAAAATGTATAAAAGTTGTTCATATAATCAAAAAATGGTTATCAAAAGTAAGTTCAAACAACAGTTACTTACATTAAATATATTATATACAATTTATTTCATCAACTGCTTTCCTATATATTAAAAGCCGTCAATCTGATACTTTGGAAAAAGTTTCAAACAAGTCTTCACTATCATTTTAGCTCCTGTAGAATGTCCGAATTTTCATGAACTGATTTCCCATAAAGGTGGCATCCCACTATAATGCCACGATCAAAGTCACTAAGCTCCTTTGACTTACTCATCGTCTCACAAACGCATAAATATAACCTGACAAACCACTACCAATACTTTTATAGCTTTCGGATACGCATCAAATTACGTCACCTGCTAGATCCACTTCTTTAGGGGTGTGTCCGGATACTTTTGGTAGGATAGTGTATAACGTATTATGGAAAATTAATGAATTATATAAATTATTAAATTTACTTAATGGGGTCAGTACGAGCAAAGAACAATGAAAGGTACCTGTGGTGATTGAGATCATGCTCATTTGGCGGGGCCTGGAACATGAGCAGGAACATTCGTTCCTCAGCTCCAGCAATGTCTCCTGGTGAAGATTTGGAGTCATAAAACACTTTGGCGATGTTTGTTCTTTCATTGGCATACCGCTGGAAACATTGTACTATTGCTGCTTTGCTTTTACCATAAATCGCTGACGTAGTGTCACATCCTGAGAAACTATGGATGCAGAGAATGTACTGGCTGAATGATATGACCTGAAGATGTTGGGAAGAGTACAGCCTGTCTTCTGTGTTGCCCCGTCCGGCCTTCATGAAAAACACATTCGTGTCTCGTGGGGTGAGTGCCACAAGTAAGAAGAGCAGGTCTTACCTATCTACTATCACCACAGTTGAATGAGAGGTGTTTTGCCACTCACTTCTGACAATACTGCAGTCAACATCTCCTTTGGCTGTAGTAGACTGTATACCTCTTGCACCAACGGCTTGAACTAACATAGTAATGAGCTTGGTTTTGTTCCTTTCATTGGAAAGGAAGTTTTCCTGATGAACAGCAGCCACCATGTTCTTATTGAAGTCAATATCCACTGATGTTTTACTTGATGCTCTCCGATGTTGTTCGTCTCTTTCCGTGGAGTTCGTGTCTTCATAACCATCAAAAACCACAGCTGAACTGCTGCCGTAATGGTTGATTATGTACGATACATATTGATCGCCGATGGAGGCGAAGGTGGTGTTGGTGTTCCACTTTACTTTATGAAGCAGGAAGTCACCATCGATTACCGTGAAACTGTTCTTCACATTGATCAGTTGATTAAATTTTGGGAAAGCATCAGACAGTGCTGACCTTTTGATTTTTCTCATTATCCCCTCGGCGAATAGAGACATAGGGTATGGGGCTAACTCGTACGTTAGCAACTCCTCTACATACCCTTCTTTCTTCTTGGTGATCAGAGTTCTTTGAAATTTCATCAGAGGCTCTACCACCACTACCTCATCATTAACTTTGATCATATTGCTCATCGCAGCTAAAGGAACGACTGAGTCCTTCTTGGATTGTTTCACTTCTGAGAAATTCATTCCAACAAAAGTGCTCATTGTGAGGGTTCCAATTTCCAATGCCTGGTAGCAGTTGACGTTACTTGTTCCAGTTACTCCCGTTGAAAGTTACATCAAACAATTACGTTCAGCAAAAGGCGGGGGATCAGCCAACCCTTGAGTAAGCTTCCTTCTGTCTAGATCATCTGTGGTTATGCGTGATGCTCGAAACTCAACATGTTGTTCTCCTCTTGCAGTATGGACGCCACAAAACATCTCAAGTGAACTACATATTGCTGTAGCTGTGCTAGCTCCCCCAACCCATTTCGCCAACACCGAATCACTAAAGCCTCGTCCACGTGTTACTTCTCCTTCACTCTTCCTGTCACACATGAGTGTCACCTCAATTGCCATGTCAGACCACACACCAGCCATTGGTGTTCCAGTTCTCTTGACAGTGAAGTATCCACGATCTATAAAATCCTGTTTAAGTTGAAGGTGGCGAGTTGTTAGTCCCAGCATGTGTTGTACATATAGGTGAGTACACTTTGCATGATAAAAATGCCCGCTGTCATAGAAGTAAGGTATCATCAGTTGGGCACATGTCATATGATCTTCCCAGTTGCGCTTTTCTGCAATAAATTTTTTCATCAACACCACCATTTCAAAGTACTGGACCCAGAAAGCTGCTGTTGGCCCATAACCTTTGAGACGTGACAATTCGTTGCTCAATTTCCACCGAATGCTGGCAAGAGAGGTATTTGTGGAAATGTGTTGTGGAGTAATTTCTACTGAGGTCAGAAGTAACTGAACTACTTCTTTTTCATATGATGTGGTATCTAAATTTTCCAAAATGATTTGAGTTAAAGTGACACTTTTATACATTTTAGTTTGTTTTCTTACTTCCTCCTTTGTACTACAAACGATCTTCTGTATATTATGAGATATACATTATACTTACATGTACACATAATTTATTATTTATATGGGTTATGAATACTATACGTATCTAATTAAACAGCATACAAAGTGATTAAGAGAGTTACTGACCTTGGAAACGAAACTTGAGTGACGAGCATTTTACTAGCAAAATGTTGAAAAGTACCCCTAAACTTCAAAACGCTCTAACTATTTACCTTGTGAAGATAAATTAGCATAACTATACATTTTTGAAGGAAATATTTCGCTCTGCAACTTTCTCTATCACGAGTGTTCTGAGAAATGGAAGGGGAAAGAGTTAGAAGAGGAAGTTTGACGAGATACCTGAACCGCTACCATTTTTTTGAAAACATTTCATATTCAACGGCTCATATCTCGAAAACGGTAACACTTGGGCTCTAAGTTAGCACCTATCCTTTTTAATATTTTTATTAATGATATTCCTAACTCTCCATTCACTACACTAGCCATGTTTGCGGATGACATGGCAATACTAGCTAAGCATCAAAATGTTAAATATATGCACAAGTTCCTACAGAAACATATTGGAATTCTTGAACGATGGTTCGAACGGTGGAGGCTCAAGTTAAGTCCTTCAAAATCTAATGCTTTTTTTTCAGTTACAATAGAATTCCACCTCCTCTGGTCACAGTATGCGATCAACTGGTTCACTTTGAGAGAGAGGGCAAATACCTAGGAATTTACCTCGATAGTCGACTGACGTGGAAGAAAAATAGTGAATATAACATTAGAAATTTTTTTAAAGCCCGTAAGGATATATCCCACCTGCTGCACCAGAATCAAAAGGGTTTAGATAATAAAGTACTCTTGTATAAAACCGTCCCATCCTGTTGTACGCCGTTCCTGTTTGGGGCTCAGCGGCTGACACCCATATCCAGCGATTGCAGACAATTCAAAATAAAACACTCCGCGGTATTAGGAAGGCGCCCTGGTACCTTAAAAACGTACTTATTCACAGGGATCTGAGAATCGAACCCATTCGGCAACACATTAAAGATCTCGCATCTAACTTCTACAATAGATTATATTCAATAGACAACGAAGAAATAGCTAACCTCCCCGACTACGACCCAAGGGAATGCTATAGGCGTCCTAAGGCCACTTTGATTATTCACCCTGGTCTCCTTCCCCTTTCTTAACTCTCCCTTCAACCTCTTCTAAATTTTAATTTACATTTGCCGTTGCTTCTGGTTCTGACCTGCGTTTTTTTGATGGATCGACCTCAAAACTGTCCTTACTAATTTTTGCTTAATCGTCTGCTACCGTAATATTTTTTAAATAAAACCTGCCACATTACTTATTACTTATTTACTTATTTATTTTTTGCTAGTATTAGTATTATTTATTTTTATTATTATTATTTATTTTTTTTTATTATTATTATTATTCTAACTTTCAAGTCAACACTTTTCTTTTACTCCTGAGAACTGAAATATAGCCACAAAAAATTATCCATACCGAGGATATGGAGCCCTACTCTCTGGTGCCTCGTTAATGTACCATGTCTATGTCTATGTCTACGGTAACACTTGGGTACAAACATGGATATACCATTTGGAAGGGAATTTTATAAGCTTTAATTTTTGGGTTTGACAATTTTCTGTGCCACACCCTGTTTTCGAGATAAACGCCGAAAATTGAAAAAAGTGACCTTTGGACCCCCACCCCACCCCCCGCGGCGCCTGAAATCGAGGGGACTTTATTAGGCGTTGTTCAGGGGACCAACCTCTACATATTCCTGAAAAAATCTCAACCCCTTCATTTAATGCGAAATGAAAACCTAATTTGACTGGACTATAACACCCCCCTTTGAAAATTTCTGCGTACGCTACTGAATGTATTTATCTCATTAATGTTGTATTGCGTGTATGACTGTTAATGATAAAAAGAAGTGTAAAATGCAGTGAAACTTCTTTAGCCGGCCACCCTCTTAAACTGATATATTTTGTTCAGAACTGATTCAAGACTCCCTAGGGCCAATGTTATGAAAAAAAAAATCTTTTCGACAGCCACCCCGCAAAACGGCCATTTTTTTCGGAACCATTACTAGACACTATAGAGAAATTTCACTGCACTTCAATAATCGTAATCCTGTTGTCAACAGCGTGTAGAGAAAATATTTTTTTAATGGAAAAGAAAATATTAACTATCACGTGACGCTTTCATTAAACTCGTAGTCATTCTCATACAGTCTTTCCTGTAGTTGACCTATTTTTCTTCGGAAAGTTTGTTGCTGACATTTCGCGAGAACATTATTAATGTGAGCTTCTTCTCACCCTAACTGTTTTTTTTTTCTCAAAAGCAGAGTAAGAAAGGATTTACAGACATTTTCTACCCCATAACCTTTATCATTACATAGACCAATAGTTGAGATAATTACTCCGGCATACATTTGTTACTTTTTGCCAAAATGTGATGATTTATTTTGGAATTCTACAGGCAATCCTTACACAAAAAAAATTCACCTTTTTCTTTTTATACGTCGGATTTTAAAGATGTGGCCTAAAGCATTCGCTCGAAAGCAAAAAAAAAAAACATATAAGTTGTTGGTGAAAGCTACCTGACAATTAAGCAATAAAATGTCTTCTGATTTCGGGCCAACTAGTCTAATGGTTCGTTAACCCGAAGAGGATTATATGCGATTATATTTCAAGAAAATGGAAAGAACTACCAACTCCAACTGCCAGATGTAATTCAATAGACAGGCTATTCCTAGGACGAACCAACATGTTTATGTTAGGGTGTTGATAAAAAACATTTATGAATATTTTAGAGTAAGAGGGAAGACAACATTTTGTGGCGAGAAATGTTTGAACACTGTAAAAAATCGACTTTTTTACTTTTTTTCGTCGTAAATTCTGAATTTAACAAAAAGTTAATTTTTTAATATAGTTATACACCGTTAATGCACTCTGCATTCCAAAAATGACACAATTATAACTTATCTCTAGAGGACAGTTTGTGAAGCATTGAATCCAAATTAACTCCCCCCCCCCTTCTGGTTTAAATGAATCGCCGTTTGAAGAAGATGCAAGCGCGAATGCAGATGAGAGGCGCTTTTCTACCAAATGAGGAACCCCGTGGATTGCGTACACGCGCGACAGTCAGAGGAGAGAACGCCACGAGGAAACGCTGGACAAAGGTGAGCATCGAACGAAATAAATTGAAGAAGTGAAGATCAGTTTTGCCATGCAGTTCGAGTACAGCAGTTGGGAATTGCCAAGCTCACCGAAGGCATTTGGTGTTAAAGTCAAGACAGAAAGGTTTGTGGGGCGAATTGTACAAGCAGTGACGTGGCTGAATTCTGGCAGGGTCTCCGTAATATACCTACCGGGATTAACACGCGCGATAAATTCCCCGTTGCCTGATAGTAATGAATACGGTAATTGTGTAGCCTAATTGTTGCTGTAATAAATAGAGCTTAGTCTAGAAACCTCGTCGCCTCTCGTTAATGGTGAGTTCATTGTTTTAGTTTATACGTTACCGCAAACTAAGGTAATGGAAACAGTGAACTTCACAAGTTTTGTAAAAAATGACTGAATCACTCATGGCATTCATGTTCAGAGACATGCATTACTTTTCTCAACGGATTTCTTATTTAAGAACTAAGAGGACGAGCAAAGGCGAGGCACATAAGCGTATCAGTTCAATTTTAGTTTGGGGTTCCTACTCTTCGCAGGTACATTAAAGGTATGCAGGGCTTTGTTTCATAGGGTTAGTCTGATTAGGGATATGATTTCTGGAGTTTGGTTGAAACTTTCTAGTGTTTCACTTGAAAGTTTTTGTAGTAGAACTTGTAATAAGTAGTATAGAAGTTCATCGGGTTTATAACTGCGATTTTTTGTGGTTAAGTGTGTTAAATGTTATCGCGTGAATTTTAGGATAGAGATGATTATTAGTAGTAGTCAGAAGGGTAGAAGAATGTGAAAACAGAAGAAAATGAATAAAAGGATTGAATTATTTTTTCCTCTAAGGTTATTATTCGGGATTAAAACTATTGACACCAGACATACGGCGATGGATTCAATTCAATAGCTGTGATTCTTAATGTATAGTCGTTGTACTTTGTAAGTTCTCCTCTGCTTGAAAACGTCCCTTATGCTCAATAGCTATTTGTTTGTAGCGGCATTTTGGAAGCTAGGGAGTTTTAGGTAACTATCAACAACATGTCGTATTCTATTTCATAAGAACAATCTCTAAGGTATTTTCAATTGCAAGCATCTACTAGTTTTCAGTTTCTATAGAAACATTTCAAAGGAATTTAATGTTTATGAATAGTTCGATTAAATTATGATTAAACTGCATACATAACATGTAGAAAAATATATGAGGAGATAAAGTGAGCGTACATAGAGGTAACCAAAAATACATTAGCATGTGAATATATATTTTATAAAGATAGTTGATTTATTTATAATGCTAATTATAAAAAAAAAGGAAAAAGGTAAGATAATTACCTTTGATATTTGACTTGAACATAATAAACAACAAATCATAAAAAATCTCTTCTTCATACATACTTTTATAATTCTTCAAAGTGGTAAAACTTCCTGTTACCCTACACTGAAACGCAATCTGATAATCAGACAATTATTCTTATATCTTGTCTTTTTATCCTGTTCGACCAATTTGACGGCTTATAAAAAGAACTATACTTGACTAAAAATGATTTATGCGCATTCTTTTAATCAATGATTGCACATTTTTTCGCGAGACAAGTTCTTCTGTCATATTTTTAGATATATCCGCAATCTCCCGATCTACTGTACTTTAGTTTTTACATGATGAGTTAGCCCCTCCTGAATTATCAAGTAAAACATGGACGAAGTACCCGGGCAGTCGACATAATCAGTGCATAATCTAGTGAAAGTATGATTAATCAGTTCTGGGATACATTACTCATTGGTGGTTATTGTTTCTGAGTTTCTCTCTTTCTTGTTGGTGACAAAAGAGGAAAAAAATGGGAAAAAGTAAATAAAATTGTTATCTTGCACAAATATTTTTTTCATCTGTATTTAGTAGAAAAGAAATATCACGGAAGGCCTTGAATCTCGAAATATTTTTCTACGTACATTAAAAGTTAAAAATTTTCAAAGTTAAATATGTTTTTTAACATGGGTATCATATTAACAGATTCTTTTCAATAGCTTCATTAATATATACTAGTTGGTACCCGTCAAAACACGACGGCTGGATAGTAAATACAAATACACAAATTATACCCAACACATCATTGCCAAAAGTTTAAAATCATAATATTAAGAATATAGAAATGCACTTTAAAAAATTACTATTGAACACAATAGGAAAAAATGGGGTTACTCAACAGTGCGAAATAAACAGTTTCTGTCAGGTTTAATTCTATATCTCACAAACATAATTAAAAATAAAAATGGAAGAGAGAGAGAGAGCTAAGAAGTTTCCTCGGAATATGCAAATTAAACTGTATGCGGTCTTGTAAGCCAGATTTAAACATGTTACTGAGCATGCGCAGAAAGCAATTTTTAATTGTAAATTACCACTAATTAATAGAAATTTCGGTTACAAAGACCAAATTTGACACCCCTCTAGATTAAAATCTTTCCTTTAAGACCAAAATGAAGGAAATTGATGCCGTAGTTTTCTCGCATGGAATGCCCAAAGAATCTGCTTAACAACTTAAATATAGATTTCCATAACAAATTACGGATTTGCAATCATTTAATAATTGAAATGCGTAAAAAACTCCAGCTACATAATGAGGCAATGTTTTGGAAATAATATGCTTCGGTATTGCCTATTATTAATGTGTGTTTCCAAATCTGCTAAAACACAGACAATCTTGACTTTCAAGAGGGAATAAACTTCTAATATTTCAAATTTAGCTTTCCGTTAGACACACTTCCAAAAACTGTGAAATTTCAAAAATGATAAAACGACCTCAATATTTCAACTTTATGTTAAAACGTTTCCACATGTTTACGGGCAGTATTAGATATATAATAACGAATCATTTATATTCGGCTTTGAATCATTCAAATGAAATTGGTCGTTTATATGTCAAAACCAATGTGTTTTTCTAATGGAAATATTTTTCCCTCCAGTATTGCAGATTTAAGTGTAAATCAGCACACTTCTCTTCTGTATTAAAATACGACAAAAAATTCTTATATTTAGAGCATGGGTGTTTTTACCTTTTGACTTGCGTAGGCCGCCCTGAGTGATGAGGAATTGCCTTAGGTCACATATAAATCATATAATTTTGTTATATAAGTAAAAAAACTTTCCTTACTCTTTTTTTAATCTTATGATAACATTAAAAATATATGGCAACATAAAGCTAGTGGGTTGTTTGACCTTGTTTTTGTAAAACTAATGCATCAATGTCCGGTTCGATAGAAGTAGTTGCCGTTCTTATTGAGTTCTTAAGGTGCTTGTCGGAAATTTTTTTATCTCATTTTACTCTTCGTGTGCTTCATATTTGATAATACTTCTTCACAAATGTATGTAGTCCCAGGAAATTATGACATGAATGAAGCATGATTATGAAGCGAGGAGTGCATTTCTCTGGGATGACAGGTCTAATAAAATTTACGATCTTGTGGGGGCTGCATTACTAGCAGCCCCGGGTCATGGATTAGACACGCATGATTTAGGGTATTCATATTTCTTCCAAAAGAATGTATCACCATTTATTTATTTCAAAAAAATTAAATATAAAAAAAATATAAAATATATAAGACTTCAAAAGGGAGAACCCCCCCCCCCCAAGGAAAATAAATTACACGCAATCTCAATTCACATCATGAAAGGTACAAGTTTAAGCGTTAAAAAATTTTGTCTTTAAGGGGACAAGGGACCTTGAAACTAGAATTTTTTAATTTTCAATTTTTAACTCTTTATACAAAAGGAGAATAATTAATTTTCTTTTTTACTACATCGAAAACCCTTAGAATTCAAAATTAGGAATTTTTTGCAAAATAATGATTGTTTTTCAAAAATAATGACTGTTTTTCAAAATTTTTCAAAAATGCTAAGCTTATTAAAAATGCTCTGTACGCATTCTATATTAATTGAAGTCTTTAAATTTTTTATTATAAGTTTACAATATGTATATAAATAGGAATGTGCATTTAATTTTTTTTTTGTAGGAATCTCAAGTCTTAAATACTTTTTTTTCTATTCTGCCTGTTATTTTTTTTGTTTTTTAAATATTTTTACCTTTTTTTATGGTCTAGAAATTTGAAAAATATTTGTGATTTCAAATAATTATGCACAGTTTTGTGATAAACACTTCAATAAACAATTCTGAGAAATTTGGAACATATCAGAAGAAAATGAATATGCATGGAGCATTTTGAAACATTCTAGCATTTTTGAAGAATTTTTTGATAAACAGATCTAATTACTCCACAAAATACTTATTTGTGAATTCTAAGTATCTTCAATGTAGTAGAAAAGAATATTAATTATACTCATGTGGTATATAGAGTAAAATATTGAAAATTAAAGAAGAACGATATTGAAGATCCCTTGTTCCCTTAATAATGATAACCAGTTGATTTTCCGAATTAAGAGAAGGAATACAAACCTAAAGAGATTTACTACGATTAATCTGTACTTTTTTTTCTACTAATGCCTGAGAAAATTCGAATTTCCATGGGTTGAGTTAATCATAATGGAAAATAAAATGTAAAGAGAGACTATTTCTACTTTGCGCTAAGTCCAGTGGCTCTGATAAAAGACTCTCCGTTTGCCATCAGGGAAAACGATGAGTCCCAGTTTGCTTAAAAACGTAAAATAATTTGTCACTTGAGTATGATATCAGCTGAAAAGCCTGAATGACTTCGATCAGCTTTTTGAAATTCCGACTGATGTAAGGGAAACCGATAACCGGCAAGGGCTTTTAATAGTGGATTAGTTTCATGTTTACTCTCCTGACCTTCCGATGCTTAGCAGTCCGAAATTGGTGATGTTTCATTTAAATTGTACGAGTAATCTTAATTCTCTGGATTTTAGATTCGATGTGTTGTGTTGTACTACAGTAAAACTTCATTTCGGGGAATTATCCCTCATCCTAAATTCAGGTGCACTCAAGTATTCATATTTGTTATTCAGGTACTCTGTTCATCCTGGAAAGATAACCCATTTAATCACAGAAACGTGAGGATTGTTTTAAGAAAACAAACTTTTCTTCCTCAGAAAAAAAAGAAACTTTCCCGAATGTTGAAAAAACACATGATAAAGACTGAAATGTCGTTTAAGTTTGACTGATAAATTTTTAATCATTTTTGTGTAAACAGTAATATAAAAACTAAAGAAAATTCCAGAAATAGCCAGCAAAATTTTGGCGGATGATGATGATAATTAAAAATAAGCTGGGACCAAAGACGATTTAATAGAAGACCCTGCGACTTTCGCAAAAGCAGGGGAAGCTTTGGACACATTCTGTTACAATGTATATTTATATACTGATGCCTTTAACTGCACACATTCTCATTTCAATCAACTAGAAAAACCCGTTTTCAGGCTTTATCTACCGGCAAAAGAAGAGTAACTCAAATAATTTTACTTTAAATATATTAAAATATAGGTTTATATATTTAAAAATTTCGAGAGAATTTTATATTTATTCAGTTAATGAAACTGTTAAGTGAAACACCTAGTTATGTAAATCTAATCTTTGATACTTTTTTGTATTTTGGCTTTTATTCCTGCATCAAAATTCATTGAAAACTTAACTATTCTAAACTTAATTATTCTTGAGGGCCAGTTTTAGTCGATTCCATGTATTAATAAATGGTTACTATAATTAATCCCCCAAAGAACTACCATATAGTTTACTGCAGTTGATCTACTTATAAATTCTAAAATATTCTTGAAATTTTTCACTCTAAATATAATTTTTTTGAGTGTCCTGTGACCACGAGAAGATTGAGCAACGTAAAAAATTTTCAGAATATCAAAATCTCTCGGAAAATTCCTTCTGAATTACAAAAAAATAAAATTCCTAAAAGGATACAGGAAACATTTCTAGTTATACCACTTCCATCGTCTTCTATCATATTACATACATTTATTTTAAGTTAACGGGGGATAAAAAGTTCTTGTAACAGAAATTTCTTATAAAAAAGATGAAATGAATTCTTCAACAATTTTATCTGTATGAAATAAAACTCATATTCTCCCTAAACCCTTGATTATTCGCATTGTACACTATAAAAATGATATGATGTTTTAGGTCTATTACGAAAATTGAAGTATAACTAGAAGGGTACGGAAGCACGTTCGATACGAAATTGGGATACCCAAAACAGGTAAATTCGCTACCCAGACACATTGCACCCTGAAACATGTTGCTTTCTTGACCTGTAGCAGCATTTCATTTTTAAAGTGTATATTTAACGTAAATATGTACATAGATGATTCTCTAAGTAAAGAAATTCAATAAGACGAATTTCAATTAAAGTAAAGATTCTAATAGAACCTGGCATAACATTGTCTTAAAAGAAAATTTTCATGCTAGTTTATCCCCCTATTATGCAAAACAATTTCAATGAAATCAAACTATTTCCGATTAAATAAAAGCATGAATTTTTTTGGTTAGCTGATATTTTGAAGTTGAGATTTTTGATATATATATATGACATGATTTCATACACGGAATGTTGGATGACAGGAAGGAGCATCGGGGAAGAGCCGACGCAGTGTCCCAGACCATCTTACGTTAAGTTGTAGTCGTAGCAGAGTAAGCGAAAATAATCAAAGTCCACCACCAAAATTAAAGTTCATCTTGATTTAAATTTATTTCCAAGCATTTCCGGGGAGCGTCATACAGTTTTACACCATCGTTGCTGGACATTAAATCGTACATGTCTATTTTCGGGACGAATCCCGGCGGTGCAACGCCACGACGCTATTCACAGAGAGCTCAAACTCACGTCATGTTAGGTTGAGAGCAGACAAACAAAAGACTACAGACGCACAAAATTTCTCGCCCGAGTACTATTAAATTGACCTTCCGATTGGTCAAAGCTCATCACCTGACTTAAACGCCATATGGGGTGATCGCTTTCGTCATAGTTCTCGAATAGACTTCGTTATATAATTCTTTCCGCACGTGGCCTTAGGGTAAAAACTAATAGATTACCTTGGTTGGATTTGAGAGGTAATGCTTTATTGCAATAGGATGTAAGAATTCGGAAAAGGCGTGTTAATAATGAAAAGGTTTGAAATTTATTTCATGTATATATATATATTATATATATAGCTTACAAATGTAAATATAGAATTTTAATAATTCTGGTAAAAAGCTAAGTAAGTAAGAGTAAATAAAATTTAGGCGCTAAGCTGCTCACAAAAATTTTTTACAAAATATTAGATAGTTGAAAAATAACAAAATATAGGGGGATGTAGTGACATAATAATACGGTAAACCCAGATATCAATAATGTAAAATAGAATAGTACTAAAACAGAAAAGGAAATGGAGGTGTTATAGTTGATGACTGGAGGGAGTTGTGACCCTCCATCCCCGGTTAAACATCTTTTCTGCCCGGACAACACTCCCGGTGGTCGGCTACAACACCAAGACCTTATAGATAATGTCGCCAGCTCAGCTGTAGATTTCGTACGTAATTCTCTGGTCCAAAAGCGTCGCTCTAACTCGTCCCACAAATGTTCTGTGGTCGAGACTCTGGGCAGTCCAGGGAAGACGTTTTACATCCATATCTTGATACCACTACTTGACAGAGGCTGCAACATGACATGGAGCGTTGTCGTCCTGGAAGTAACATTCGTCCATTCCATAAAATTTCTAGAGCGTAGGAAGAACCTAATTGTCCAAAATTCTCATGTAGGCGTCGGCGTTCAATTTACCAGGAGCAGCATGCAAAGGTTTCAGGCCATACCACGAAAAACACCGCCGAACAAGTATACCACCACCACCGAACTTAAGAGTTGAAAAGGTGCACTCGGGTAACAGACGTTCGACTGGCATTCGCCAAATCCAAGCACGTCCATCCGACTGGAAGATCGTGTAGCGTGACTCATCGCTCCATAAAATAGTTTTCCAGTGGTCCACAATCCAGTTGCGACGTTACAAACACCAAGCGAGTCTGCCGTCTTTGTTGGATGGGATGATGTTTCGTTTCTGTGCGGTAACACATCCGTGGATATTGAGGGCATACAGTTCTTTCCGCAAAGTATTTGGGTGCACCGTAACCCCTGCTGCCTGCTGAAACTCACTGTTGATAATTTATAGTGGTTTCTCGCGGTTCTTACGAACCTTCCCGCTTAAGGACATGCTGATCCCGTTCGGTCAGTTTACGGGGACGATCAACGTATGCAGTTCGTGTCCCAACTCCCGTAATCTTCCATCTCTTCATGACATCACCAACTGTTGACCGCGGCTGTGTTAATTCTACCGCAATTGCACGAATAGACTTGCCACTAATGTGACAACCAACTATAACACCTCTTTCAAAGTCCCCCAGTTCCTTTCGTATCGACATATTGTCACAATTTCACACAAAACTAACGACATTACTACTTTTCATACCGTATTTAACCTCAACATGTCACGGGCGATCACTGAATTTGCATAAAATCCGACATGCAGCTGGCGTTAGTATATATATATATATATATATATATATATATATATATATATATATATATATATATATATATATATATATATATATATATATATATATATATATATATATATGTATATATATATACACTGCTAGCCACCCAAATTGCAACACCAAGAAAGACAAGAGATATCACAACAAAATTTATTTTGTAGATAACATGTTGACCAAGTATCAAATGATTAAATTTATAGACTTCTGTGAAGTGTGGTTCCTGCCAAAATCAGTAGCCAGAGTAGCCGCCATTGTTGGAGTTCACCGCTTCCACACGCCTCGGCATTGATTCAAAGAGACTTTGGATGAGTTCTTGGGGTACAGCAGACCAAGCAGCTTCCACACGTTGCCAAAGTTGATCTGCTGTGGCAGCTGTGGATGGAATCTGGGTCAATCGTAGTGCAACCATGGACCACATGTTTTCTATCGGCGAAAGATCCGGAGAGCGAGGCGGCCAGGGAAGCAATTCAATCTGGCGATTGACGAAGAACCGTTGGACAATGCGTGCTACGTGTGGTCGCGCATTATCCTGTTGAAATATGGCTGTGGGCAAGCCCTGAAGGTAAGGAAGGTAAGGACAACTGGCTCCAACACCTCGGAGATGTAGCCCTGGCTGTTTAAAGTACCGGCAATGCGTACTAGAGGTGTGCGAGAGTGATATCCGATACCGCCCCATACCATAATACCCGGTGCAGGACCAGTGTGGCGGTGCATAACGCAGCTGTTCAGCATCCTCTCTTCACGGTGTCTCCAGACTCGAATACGACCATCGTGGTGTTGCAGACAGAAGCGTGACTCGTGAGTAAAGACAATTTCATTCCATTCTGCCGTCCACATCCTTCTGTCATCGCACCATTGGCGGCGGAGACGTCTGTGGTTCTGCGTCAAGGGTAGACAAAGCAATGGACGTCTTGCGGACAGACCACTCTGCTGTAAACGGCGTCGAATGGTACGCGCAGACACTGGATGATGCGTTACAGACTGCATGTGCTGTGCTATGGTTCGTGACGTGACTGAGCGATCCGTCACTGCTATGCGCACAATTTGCCTGTCATCACGTGAAGTGGTGCGCTGAGGTGGATGCGATCGAACACACCGGTCCGTCGTACCCTCCTGCATCCAACGATCACATATCCGCATTACAGTTGTTTGGTTTCATCCAACACGACTACCGATTTCCCTGAGAGGTAATCCACAATCTCGGTAGGCCACTATCCTTCCTCTGTCGAACTCGGATATTTGATCAAAAGATGATCGCTGTTTTCGACGAGGTATAATTGATCGTTTTTTTTGAAAAAACCACAAGAAAAACACAATTGCCGAACTTGAAATCGTCGAAATCTCCAAGCCTTAAATAGCACTTTGAAGTGAAGCCACAGGGGTGCTTGATGTGCGTCTGCGCTGAAATTCTAATCATTTGCATATCTCATCTCCGCTAATGCATGTTGTAAATTTCATGTTATTTGCATGTTTCCTTCAGGGTGTTGCATTTACAGTGGCCAGCAGTGCATATATATATATATATATATATATATATATATATATATATATATATATATATATATATATATATATATATATATATATATATATATGTATATATATACATATATATATGTATATATATAAATATACTAGCTGAATACCCGCTCTTCGTTACGGGGTACATTCAAATTAAATACAACGGTGAATGTATACAACTGATGTAATATATATATATATATTTATTTATTTATTTATAAGAAAATCGTAAGGGATATTTATTTTTTTTATATAATATCCAATCGTCTGCTGCATTAGAAAGAGAAAAAAATATTTTTTTGTCTATTTAGTTCTTATGCACGTGATGATAAATTTATTTAAAGTACAAGAAATAGAAATCACGTGATCAGCATTTAATAAATAAAATTCCAAAAATGAATTCTTAAAAATTCACCAAAAATCAGAAAATTGAGGTAAAGATTCGAAAAAGATTTCATTTTAAAGAAATTTTTATGATCTTTCTCGTGATATAAATTTTATAACCCTCAAATCTTTATTTCAAATGCAAACTTAAATAAAGTTACAAAAACAGCTTAAAAATGTAATATAAAAAATCTAAGAAGAATTTTTCAAAAATATTTCTTAGTGCACCCCTACACCATACGAAGAATTACTATGCAAAATTTCAGCCCTTTAGGTCCAGTGGTTTGGTTTGTGCGTTGTATGTCAGTGAGTCAGTCAGTTAAGGAACTGTTTTATATATATAGATATACTATATAGGTATATATATCGATGTGTATGTATATATATATATATATATATATATATATGTATAAGGAGTATTAAAAATTTTTGCATAGTTACCACTTCTAAATATAATGTATAGAGTATAATATGCGGGCTTCATGATAACAGAAGAAACCGTGAACAAATCGTGGATGTAATGGCTAAATAAATAAAGCGATAAAACAAATAAGAACAAGATTGTAGTTTTTATTACAACACGTCCTCTAATTACCCGGTTCTTCGACAAACAAATTACTGAATGTAATAAGACAAAGAAGATTTAATCAAATGAACGAGGAAGAAACATCGATGAAGAAATATTCATTAGATACTTGTAAACCTACAAATTGTTCCATGTACATCAAATTTTTTTTCTTCTTTTTAAAAAAAGATAGATTTCATATTTCTTTACAAATTTACGAGTAATAATTTCATTCATATTTTAATAAAAGGCACATAAATGTTTTGTTATTTTTTCTACATACATAACAATTCTTAAGTTTCAAATCATTCTAGAGCTAATAGAAAATTACAATTTTTATAAAATCCTTTTAGGGTGTTATGCACCAACAAAATTTTACGCAGTTGAACTAATTTTGAAACAAAAATGTATATCTATTGCCATGCTTTATAGATTACTTTTAAAGATTTTCCTTTAAAATTTTTAGTTAATAAACAAGAAACACATTTAATAATTTAATTTAATCATTATGAGTAATATCCAGTCCAATAATCTATCTGATTTAGAGGAACGACAAAGGTAACAATATATAGAAGATTTTAAAATTACAAATTAAATAACAAATTTTAGTCTAACAAATTCCACAATTGTACCAGCATTTTATATTAGTTGCAAGTAAAAAATCGAATAAAAATATTTCTCATTAATGTCACATAAAAGGTCAATAAAGTAAGATGTTTAACTGAAGAAGAATGAAGTTATTTTTTGTAAGAGAAACTTTGCTCCCTACATCCTTATTTAAGCTAAATATGTCCACAAAATTGATACAAAATGTTTCAGTTAATTGATTTTTATTTTTTTTGGAATCAATCGTCAGTTAAAACTCCCAGTTTTGTTGTCAATTAAAATTTTTCCCGAAGCGATTAAAAAAACTCAGCTAAATGTGTTGATAAGGGAATAATATCAGTATTTTACATTACTTATAATCGGACATAATTATTAATTTCAAATGATTATATTTCGCATTTTGAGAAGCGTATACTAGTTTCCTCATAACATTTCAGCTTTCAACCATCAGATCGTTTAAGGCATTACTTTTGGAAAGAAAATCTAGCACTTTTCAAACTGTTTATAGCACATCGGTCATAAATTAATGATTTTAAGAATATTTTAAAACTTGATTCAAAGAGACGGGCAGAACTGTTATCCATAAATGGCTGAAATGTGTCATGCTATTCTTTTAAACAATTTCCTTTGATACTTCTTAAGAGTGTTAGGGGTAAATTATAGCTCACCTAGTATCAGTGATAGCTATAAGTTAAATTTGTTTACAGAAATTTGGTTCAAGTTTTCACAATATAGTAACATGATTCCTAGCTTTCACTGATTCTGGGTGAGTTATATATTACCTCTTACACCCATCATAAGAATCGAAGGAAATTCTTTAAATGTATAGTACGGCATAGTTAACTATTTATGGATTACAGTTCTGCCATTCCTTTTGAATTAAGCATTTAAAATATCTTTATCCCATCAAAAGAAGAATACCTTCAAATTAAACGATCAGGAGCGGTAAATTTGTCCTCATGATAAGTATTGGTAGGAAACTGTTTATATGTATAGTACGATACATTTAACCATTTATTTATTACAGTTCTGCCATTCCTTTTAAATTAAGCATTTTAAATATCTTCATCCCATCAAAAGAAGAATACATTCAAATTAAACGATCAGGGCGCGTAAATTTGCTCTCATCATAAGTATTGGTAGGAAACTGTTTATATTTTTAGTACGATACATTTTAACCTTTATGAATTACAATTATGCCATTCCCTTTGAATTGAGAATTTAAAATATCATCATCCCATCAAAAGAAGAATACCTTCAAATTAAACGATCAGGAGCGGTAAATTTGCTCTCATCATAAGTATTGGTAGGAAACTGTTTATATGTATATTACGATGCATTTAACACTTTATGGATTACAGTTCTGCCATACCCTTTGAATTAAGAATTTAAAATATCTTCTTCCCATCGAAAGAAGGCAACCTCCAAATTAAACAATTAGGAGCGGTAAATTTAAAAACACAAGCCCCTAAACATAAACAAAAAATGAATTAATTCAAAACAAAGGTTAATTAATTTAAGTTTAAAAGAAAGGATATCATCTGTAATCTAACGAAACTATGCAAATTAGTGCAACGCAATTTACTTTCAGTTAATTGAAATGAAAGATTTTTATTCTCTTCTTACTCTCCGGGATTCATTCCCCGAGCCTGGAGACTTATAAATCCTTTACTTAATTCTTCTCTCTCTTCCCCTCTCGATCCATAAACTTTAAAGAAGTAAAACTTGTACTCCTTCCTGATTTCAGTAACTCTTGATCCCCCAACATCATTACATTAGTTTCCGTCAAGCAGAGCAACCTCGTCGCAAACTTTGTTTCTCCTAAATTTTACAGCTTTCCCCTGATTGGGAGCCGAAACAGGGAACTTTACGGAAGCTTTTCTCTCTAGCGTCTTTCAAAAAAAAAAAGACGCAAATGCAATCCGTTAGAGAACCAGTTTTTCAGAACTAAATTTCCAAAGTTTGGCTGTCGTTTCATGTTTGCATTTATATTACGTATATATAGGTAACCGTGAAATTTATTGATATGCGAGCTATTCTTTTTTCAAATACTCCAATACTGTTCAATATACTTCCCCACGTTTTAAGGCATTACAATACTTCAAATAACAACCCTTTGTCTTTGTTACCAATATAGGTTTCCATTCATATAGCTCATTTTATCCTTGAAAAATATTTTGCCACGTTCAATTTAAAGAAATAAGGAATTTGTGAATAATACACATAAATAAAATGCATGTAAAGTGACAAATGAACATCAACGTTATATATTCAAATATCGTAGATCTGCTAGAATAGTGTTACATCTCCGAAAATTTCGATTTTGAGATAATTGCACCACAATGCTCTGTAAGAAGTGCTTCTCATTCTCGAATGTTATAAGCCTAGTACCAACACAATCTCCTAGATGGCGCTTATTACCCTCTTCCACAACTAGGAGGGAGAACTTGCTCATGCGTGAAGAATGAAAACAAGAGTTTTGTCAGTGCTTAATGTTGTTGTATTAAAATGTTCCTGTAATAAAAAAAATTTCATTAAATTTTATTTAGAAAATAAATGTTTTTATTTGGAAAATAAATTTGTATTTTTTTTTCTAACCTGCTGTTCATGTTATCAAGGTTTTTTCTTTGAATTGTGAAAAGTTTAGATAGATTGTGCATTAGCATAAAGATATGACAGTATTCTCTCAAGCTTTTCAGTCCATGTTGACAAAATGGGGTTACTAGAAGAGAGTTATGTATTGTAATTAAAATTCAAAATCATGCTTTAAAAATTGAAAACAACTTTAATAGTACTACATAGTTTTGCCTTCTGAAGTGATTCGAACAATAAGTTTTCCCAAAATTATCAAAGGCATTCATAAACAAGAAATGAAATTTCGACGTATATCTTCTTTAGTTCTTCCTGAAATTATGGCTATTTTGAGACGTAACAATCTTCTAGCAGAGGCACGATATCAGCATTGCTCTATGCAATCAACTAGGATTTATGCAGCAGAAGTTAATTCGAGTCAGTTTCTAGCTCATGATAAAAGAGAAAAAATCACTCATCCTACTATATGATACGAACTATAGAATGTCAAAAAGACAATGAAAATGTATAATTCAGGTAGGTTTTCGTAGAAATATCCACAATATCCACAATAGGCAGTATTAGTAACTTCCTTGCTTTACTAAGAGATGTTCATGCAATGAGATAGATTTAACTAAAGCCTTTACATATTTTGGAATTACCTCCGTAATTCTAAATATGAAAGCTTTCAGGACAACTCTGCTAAATATAAACCAGAATGATATATTCTGCTAAAGATATAAGATATTCTCCTGCTTTTCAACTCTAATTTGTTATTAACAAATTTATAGATTACCATAAAAATAAGCGACCTTTCAATCCTAACCCCAAAAAATTATCTTTATTGGAAAGTTATTTAACTTCTTTTGCTGCTTCTCTGAGTAAAAGAATCCAAAGTAAAAATTGCTTGCATGGTCAGGATAGCGTAATTGCACTACCCCGCAGATCGGAATGATGCATTACTCTACAGATCTGAAAATTCGCAATTATCATCCGTTAGGCAACCTCATGCAACAACAAAAAAATCTGCATTGAAAAAATTAAACATGGTTGAAGAAGTAAATAAATAAATATAGATCATCATCATATGTCATCAGTCCAAAGAAGAGGAGAAACTAAAGAAATACTTCAAAAGTATATCTTCATATCACCGGAATAGCTTAGCTGGCAAAAGCTCCAATCTATATATCGCATGCAACCCCGGATCTACTGGAAGGACGGAATTTGCACGGAATCCACGGATCTGCACGAAAATAGACCTTACCCTGAAGGCTGTCTGTCAAGGAACGCCGTTAGTTAAACGTATAGTAAACCGTGATGCATTTAATAACAAAATAACAAAAATCTCTACAAGTCTTTTAATCCGAAGTGAAGAAATAGGGATTTCTAGCGGTTTACATTAATTTCAATCAAGATGATTGAGTAAACAAAAAAAAATTAAGTTATTCAGAAATTAAAAAAAATTAATTAATTAGGTTTTTTATATGTATGATATACCACATAAAATTTAATCTACCATGTAAAATTCAGTACGGGTATCAATTAACTATTATTGATGCATTTCTCCCAAAAAAATTTCAGTTAATAAACTATTGATTAAATAAATCTTCATGGTCGTCATTTTTTTACTGAGTTTACTATCGATTACATGTCAATAATTCTTTTTCAGTATGTCAAATCGATATATCTGATTTATTGAACAGTATGAAAGAAATAACAAGTGTTATCTATCTCAAGACTGATTAATGAAATTATAAAGGATTTAATGAGGGAATTTTAGTTTTAATTTTTTTTCTCTTTTTTTTCTTAATTTTAAGAAATTTTTCTTTACTGATAGCATTATTTCGATCGATTTAAAGATATTTTTTAATCAATTTTCTAATTGAAAAGATAAACTAAACCTGATAAATGATTTATCAAGAGGTTGTGGTATTTTACGCAACTTAAGTTTTAAAAAAAACTGTTAATTGCACACGAAAAAAGTTGATGATTCTTATCAACAAGCAAATTTAGTCTGGTTAAAAAAATAATTTTTTTTTTAAATTTATCAGGCAAATGTTGACTGATACCTTATGTTTATGTTAAAGCAAGATGTTTCAAGAATCACAAGTGCATTATTAAAGGATATACTGATTTTTATTTCATACTAAATATTTTAGCTTTAAAATGTCAGAAGACACAACTGAAAACAAAGGGTATATAGACAGAGTATATAGGGTCAGACAAAGGGTATATAAAGGAAGTCACTAGTCACTTTACAAAAGTTGAAAAATAAAATACATTTCTTTTCAGGACCGTACACAATTTGCAGTTTCTTGATTTACATTCACTTATTTTAAAAAAGGAGTTTCTTTATAAAATAAGTTTCCTGCGAAGTTCAACATATTTACTATTTCAGATATAGAGACAACCTAGTGGTTAGTACATCATAACTCAGCACAAATGGTGTTCGGTTTGAATCCGGATGAGCGCCACTGAATGCTTTCATGCCAAAGCAGGGTATATGGCGTTAAATATGTAGTTCGGAAAGTCCCTCTGTGTGGAATTGTACGGTGGGAGGAGGGCACGAGCTCCCCAGATGTCGATCCTGGGGGTGCTATGTCAAACTCGCGGTGTCACAAGGGGAAAATGTCAGTTCTCTGTAGAGTCCAATAGCCGTGAGGTAAACAAGAACAGCGTCACTTAGCCTTACGGCCTTCAGTGAACCTGGTTCGAATATATCTGGCAAGGGGCATTAGTAAAAACAACAATAACAACACTTTTTTAAACATTCATTAAAGGAAAATCCAATATATACTAGAACTCTTGGTATAGAATTGAATACAACAAAAAAATGTGAATAATAAGGTCATATCTGAAGTAGCAAAGTCCCTATGAAATGGATAGAAACTGAGTTTAAAAAGTTTTGCCATAATTGGGAAATATTGGTATTTTCCAGCCTGCAAGTAATAAAAAGTACCAGTTTTGTTATTTTATAAATTACCATTTAAAGTTGCAATTTTGAAGATTGCACTAATTTTTTTTTTCTTTTTTGCTAAAGAAATTGTCCTGTTAAAAGTTGCTATTTATGAAACAAAATGAAACTTTAATTTAAATTTCTCCCAAATCTGCTGAAATCCTAAGTTGTATCCTATCCAAACTACAGCTACTTTTTATCATATTGCATGGTATTACTCGTAGTTAAATTTAAAAGACGGATTCATTTTAAATACCATGGATGTCGCATGAAAGAAGAATCTTTTGTTTTCGGCAATATTTTAAAAGGATAGTTCTTTTAAGCTTTCAAAAATAAATCTAAAATATGCCATAGAATGGTTTGCGTGTAACGTAAGTTAAAAACAAAACTCATGCCTTTATAAAAAAAGTTTCAAAAGATCGGTATGCTCTTGATTCTGGTTAAGGAGCTTTCTTTAGACCAAATGATTTGTTATACTAATCTCATTGTCACATAAATGATGAATTTTGATCGACATTATCTTTTACGCCTTTAGGAATACAACAAATGTAGAGGAAAACTTGGTTTTCAAAAATCCCGAAACCGAAAATTAATTTCATTGGAATATGACAACTGTAGAAGCTAATTGGCCTTAAACTCAATTTATCAGATGGTAAATCGAGTATTTTTTTCTTTGGATTGACAACAGGGAAACTTGACCTCATGCGTTTCATTTCTCTATCGCATACATTTAGAGTGAAGTTTTACGATAATTTCTAATACAAAATGTAGCACTAAACACGTACTCTTCCTATCTCTAATCCATCGGCGTTTTTTCCCTATCACTCAGATCTTCTATGAGTGCTTTAAGAAACGTGTTGCCATTCATCCGAAATTAGAAATAGGTGATCTCGATCTTACTTAATCTGAAAACAATAATTTTCTTTTCTCTTGCTTGACGCACTATATCGAACTTTACGCTTTATCATACAGTCTGTTGAACCTTAAGTTACTCACCTACGGTATACTGACAAAAAGTATGTCTCCATCAACGTAAAATCCTTTTGCTTGTAAAATTTAAGCAGTTTTAGAACGTAAACGAACTGTGATGCGGGAAGTGCTTAAAGATGAAAGCCACTTACACACCTTTTACTTAGAAAGCGATGATTTACGAGGGAAGCATGTAATTTGCGTTCAATGTAGGTATCTATTTGGGCTTATCTCATGAAGTACACTAAATTCTTACTGAATTTCCTAAAAAAACCATTCACGGTTACCTTTCAGAAATAGATTAACATATTGCAGCACTCTAAAAATGTGATGTTATACATTAAAGCAAACATAAATATGACTTCATAAACAATACTTTAAAATTTCGTGAAAAAAATATGATTTAGAGCTGTTTTTAAAAGAATAATGATGTTTCAGTACCTTTTGAATCGCAGAATTTTTTGTGAGAATCGTCGTAACTACTCAAGTATTCACGTAGAGTGAGTTTTGTGTGGTATATGTGTCTTAAGATAAGCGGTTTATGCTTAGAATATGCCTATTATGAGAATATTTTTTACGAAAGTTCTTCATGAAATTTAAAAGGGAAGTAAGATTACTAATTCCTGAACAGTATAAAATCGATAGAAAAAAGTTAAGTTAAACTGAAGAGTATTATTTTTATACAGGGTGTTTTTATTAAACTGACACTACTCAGAGCCATCTGTAGCGTGATCTATCATCCAGATTTTCACCTAAATTGATAGAAGGACTAAGGACGACATGAGAAAGAGATTCCGTGAAAAATAATTGTTTCAAAAGTCGCCGTTAGGGGAAGATATGCCGCTGTTGATGTCGGCGCACCCGAGAATTTGTATAAAACGTAAGTAAAACATCAAAATGCAAATATACGACTATGTGGTTGACAGCAGAGCCAGTATTTCGGGCTATAAATATAAGGGATGAATACCAAAAAAGTTGTAATAAGCGGACAAAGGAATAACAAAGAAGTTTCACTGCAACACCTCTTAATTCAGCAAATTCACTTCTCCCTCCTTCATTGTGACACCGTCCTGGTGGACGACTCATTGCATCCTGAACACTACGTTCTCAACGCCGAGCGTAACATGCCGCCAGAAATGTTCATCACAGTCCGGGATATGTTGTCCTTTAGGGCCGCCAAGTTCGAGACTCCACCAAGACACACCTTGGACTTTAAATAACCCCACAGAAAGAAGTCACATGGGGTTCTTGTAGGCGGATTATCTTATACGGATAGAACTTGAGAACTTTCCGCGAGATTTTACAAACGGTCGAAAGATTCATATCCAGTTGGCGCGCTACTTCCCCGCCGCTGCTACTACCAGCAACGGTTCCCTGTGTACCTTCGACGATTGCAGTCAGAACTTCGGTTACTGTCTGTTCTGACACGGTTTCCTCCCTCTACCAGGCCGGACAGCTAGGGTTCCTGCTTCTTCAAATTTCTTAATCTTGCTTTTCAATGCTTTAATTGAAATGAGGCCTTTACGTAAATCGCTACGGGATCTAAACTCACAGAGAACAGCCAATGCGTTCGATCGGTGACGATAAAACAGCTTCACCAGTAACGCGCGTTGAGGTAAAGTGAGATGCATCTTGAACACAGCTGTTACTCGGAACGCGCTTTGAAGTTTTACCCTGATCTTTATAGCTCAAAATACAGCCGCTGCTATAGATTAAGTAGTCATGAAGTTGCATTTTGTTGTTTTACTTGTGCTCCGACAATAACAGCGCCATAATTTCCCCTATAGGTGACATTTGGAACTTTTTTTACGCAAATTCATTCCCATGTCGTCCTTAGTCCCTCTATCAATTTTGGTGGAATTGTGAATGATAGATCGCGTTACAGATGGCTCTGAGTAGTGTCAGTTTAATAAAAAACACACTGTAAATAAAAAGGATTCACAAAATTGTAACCTCTGTTGACACCTCGGACCCCCACTCGTTAGAGTATCGTCCATTGAAACACCAGAAGACCGGTCGCTACGTAGCAATACCTGAATACGCAGACGAAGGTTAATTTCCGCGGTCCGGTGCTTTCAATTGCTGTGGGGCTCGAGGATGCCGGACAAACAGTACAGATCTGTCATCCACTCAAGGCACCCAAAGCCCCTTTACAAAATTGTAAATGTCCTTTACTCGTGTGTATATATATATATATATATATATATATATATATATATGTATGGATGTATATATATATTTATGTATATAAATAAATAATATTTATTTATATATATATATATATATATATACATACATACATACACACATAATATATATATATATATATATATATATATATATATATATATATATATATATATACAGGATGTTTGTAAACTGTGTCGACAAAATAAGAGTGGTGATAATATTCATCAAGAAGAAGAATATTTAGAATGCAACCTATTGCCGAATTCCCTTTAGTGTGTCAGAAAAGCATAAAGTTAAGTGTCCTCAGTTACCTCAAACTCAAGTTGAACTTTCGTCATTGGGAAAAAAATTAGAACTAACCAAACCCTATGTTTCAGAATCCCTTTCAGATCAGGGAAAAACCCTAAGTAGATGCTTAAAATGACGTTCAAGGGTGTTGTTGCACAATCGACACCGACGAATAAAAGACTGACTCCCCCTCTCGTACACTCCTGGTGTCTTGTTAATCTTATCCGCTGCAAGAACGATTCTCGCGACAAGATCCCCGACGGAGTCCACAGTTATCTCGTACAACAACAATGTTTTCAGGTGTCCCGAAAACAGGTCTAATGCATTAAGATCCGGTCAGCGTGGTGGCCCAGCCAAGTGTCCTCTACGTCCAATTCCACAGTCCAAGATATGTGGCAATCAGGAGGTGGCGAGAACAGGTGCTAAAGTGTTGTGGGGCTTCATCATGCATCTAACACATGTACCTCTCCGTGGTGAGCGGAGGAGCTTACAAGAAACCAGTATGCACTTGCTCCAGAAAGACACGGTACACTGCGCCGGTCAGACGTAACGGTAACAGATACTGTCCCATCAGCCAATTACCAACGATACCTGTCCAGATGTACATTGAAAATCTCTGCTAGTGTTTACAAGGGGCACTACCGTGGGGATTGTGCAACCTATGATTGAGTTAATTAAAATTTTACGAAAGTTCAACTTGCGCATTGATCTCTACGCTTTTCTGACACACTGAGTGGAATGCAACTGTAGGTTGCATTGTAAATATTGATTGTCTTGATGAGTACTATCACCCCTCTTAATTTGTCGGCACAGTTCACGAACATCCTGTATATAAACTCATGGCACAACAATCCGCTATGGACCAAGGCAGGCGGTGCCCATCTCCGCTTTGTTGACAGTGGGCTTGGGGTTCCGTACAGAATATGCCGCAGTCAGGTGGTCAACCTGACGTGGGATCCCCAAATTTTAGTTCCCAAGCGAGCTTAGTTCTCATTTATCGACCCTCTCAAGAGATGAAAGGCTGATATATATATATATATATATATATATATATATATATATATATATATATATATATATATATATATATATATATATATATATATACAGTGTGTCCAGCAAAGGAGTCCCTGATTTCAAAATTAGAAATCTCGAAAAAGATCTGTAGAGGAAGGCAACAAACGGTATGTTTATCGTGAAAGCTGTAAGAATTTTATACACTAATTTTCGAAATAGTTACAAGAGCTGCCACCAAATGGCGCTCTACAACTAGTATCAGCATGCGTAAATAAACTCGCAGTCTTTGCAATCACTACACCGCAATCTGTTCAAAAGGTCCACCATTAGCTATACGGAGGTGGCGGAAACAAAGAATAAAATTTGCCATCACACCCTGTAGTGTCTCAACAAAAATCGACCAGCCCCACAGATCGCCGATTGAAGGTCGTCCAGCGTGGTGGGATGGTTCCTGTAGACAGTATATTTTAATTTGCCCCACAAAAATAGTCACAGGGACTCAGGTCCGACAAATATGGTGGCCAATCCATGCCTGCATCAATAAAATTTGGCTAACAGCACCATCTGTTAGCAGCTTTTGTAACTATTTCGAAAATTAGTGTATAAAATTCTTACAGCCTTCTAGATAAACATGCCGTTTGTTGCATTCTTTTACAGACCTTTGTTTTCGAGATCTTTAATTTTGAAATCAGAGACTCCTTTGCTGGACACACACACACTATATATATATATATATATATATATATATATATATATATATATATATATATATATATATATATATATATATATATATATATACATATATATATATATACATAAATATAAATACATATATATATATATATATATATATATATATATATATATATATATATATATATATATATATATATATATATATATATATATATATATATATATAAAGTTTTTTGTAAATTATTAGTTTTACATTATTTAGAAAGGAGAAAATATAACGTTAAAAGCACAATGAAATTTATGAATAGAATTTACATTAGAACTATATTCTACCTAAAGGAATAGGGTAACTATAAATGAATTCCGATACAGACGAACATCTCAAATACTGATTAAGATTTTTCCCGAATTTACTTATGCAAATATTTATTCACATTCGGAAAAATTATTTTTTTTAAATTAAATTATTTCTTCAAAACTTGAAATGTACTTGTTAGGGACTTTTATGACTTTGTTCACCCCAGTTTTGCACTGTTCTTTCATTTATCAGAAACGCATTAAACATACATGCCACTGCTCAGATTCCACTCTAAAGTATTTGAAAGAATTTATTCGCTCTAAAATCCTCTCCGTGAATGCATTTGATCTCAGGCCTGTCTTGATATTTTAAATTTATTTTATTTCAATTTTTCTAAAGCAGTAAATAAGCTTACTCCGAGTGGTTTAAACCGGTAACCCCCTCTAATTCCGTCCCTCAAGACCTCATTATTCTCCCCCCGTACGTAATAAAACCATGAAGCTTTACTTTACTGATTGGAGAAAAATGGTTTTAGGGCATACCTGCCCCGGACAAGTCTTACTTAGGGGAGAAATATATGCGCACAGAATTATTACCTTTTGAGCCAGTTCCTAACTTACTCAACGAAATTGAAGGTTGAAAACCACTTTACAAGCAAATGCTGGTTCATGAGAAATGTGGTTCATAATTTCTTTAATCTTTAAAAAAATTTCCCAAACATGATGATATTCCATTAATCTGTATTTTTGTTTCTCATGAATGTAAACTTGTGATTTATATTATTTCACGAAATCGTCTTTTTTTTTCAAAATTAACTATTGTGTAAAGTATTCCTTCTTAAGAGAAACACCTGTAAGTTCATATTTAGCCTCTTTTTCGGCAAATTCTCGGTCATGAGAAATGTGGTTCACAATTCATTTAAAATTTCTCGCCAATTTGAAGATATTTCATTAATGTGTATATATATATATATATATATATATATATATATATATATATATATATATATATATATATCATGTTTGTTTTTCATTGTATGTTATATCTGTGTTTTCTGTCCTTTTTTTCTGCACACTTTCTTTTTTTGCAAAGTAATTATGGTTGAAAATATTTCTTCTTCAGCCAAACTAGCACCTGGAAGTTCATATTTAGCCTCTTTACAGGAAAATGCTCGATCCTGAGAAATGTAGTTCATAATTTCTTTAATTAAAAAAATATTCGCAAACCTGATGGTATTTAATTAATGTGATCGTGTATTTCGTGAGTGCATACTTGTGATTTATATCCTTTTTTTCTGCATGGTCTCTCTATTTTCTCATAAAATAATTATTGTGTAAAATATTTATGCTTAACACAAAACTAGAATCTGCATATTCATATTTGGCTTCTTTTCGGGAAAAAGCTTGTCCACGAGAAATGTGGTCATAATTTTTTTAATCTCTGAAGAATTTTCAAGAAACCTGTGGTATTTCATCAATGTGTTTCTGTTTTTCATGGATGTATATCTTTCATGTGTATCACTTATTTTGCATAGTCTCTTTTATTCTCAGAAATGCAATTATGGTGTATAATACGCTTTAGACAATCTAGCACCTGTAAGTTCATTTTTAGCCTCTTTTCAGGCAAATGCTCCATGATGAGAAATGTGGTTCATAATTTCTTTAATATTTGAAATTTTTCTCGAACCTGATGACCTATTTTTGTATTTTGTGAATGTATACCTGTGGTTTGCATCCTTTATATTGCATAGTCTTTATTTTTCTCAGAAATGTGATTATTGTGTACAATTCTTATGCTTAGGACAAACAAGCACCCGTAAGTTCACATTTGGCTTCTTTTCGGGAAAATACTCAGTTATGGGAAATGTGGTTTATAATTTCTGTAATGTGTAAAATTTCTCGCAAACTTAACGATATTTCATTAATGTGAGATTGTTTCTTTTATGAATGTATACCTGTGGTTTGTATACTTTTTATTGAATGATTTCTTTATATCTCAGAAGAATAATTTTTGTGTGAAATATTTGTATTTATGACGAACTCGCACCTGTAAGTCCATATTTCGGGGTCATAAATGACATTTTTACAATGTTTTTATTAACTTACTTTCTTGTTTGTGTATTTGTGTGTGTGTTTGTCAAGTACAAATCTTGCAATCGATTTTTAATAAACTTCCCGACTAGATAGACATTTGAAACTTTTAGAATAGCTCAGAACACGATGACAATGCATTTTTTTAATACTTTTAACCATCTTTAAGCAGAATTAAATTAATTTTCAGTTATTTTCAGTTAATTTTGTTTTGTAGACTGGTGCAGCCATCTATTGGCCGGAACGGAAGCGAAAAGCTATATGCAAGTTAACTTCCAATTAACTTCCTTTTCTTTCAAGTTGATGGGATAATTAATAAAAAAAAATTTTTTTTAAGTATTTATTAATACATAGAATTGTCAAGTTTATATGATTCAACAGAAAATTTAAAACATGGTATATAAACAGTTCTTTTTATCTTGTAATTATTATATTATCCTCACGGAAAATTACAAATTAATTACGTGACTTTTGAGCAATGATTGAAGATGCTATTTGCTTACCAAAATTCAACTCTTAGTCACATAGGTCCATTAGCAGGTACTGTAACTTGAGTTTAAATGTGAAAAGATCGTAAACACATAAAGCTCATAAAGAAAATATTCATTGCTAAAAAATTTTAGTAAATTTAAAATTTTTAGTACTTAGAGTTCTTAAATAAACAATCGGTTTTTATGAAAAAGTAAATTTAAACTGGAGGTCAAATATTATTATTTCCTTAAAATAATTCTAAGAAACCTCATTTTATACATCATGAGATAGGCAAAACCCAGTGTGGACTTAAGCATTTAAAATTATTATTTTTGATTTATTAATAACTTTAAAAAGTTTTTGCAATTTTTTAGAAACAACTGTAATATAAACAATGTTTTTTTCATATCGATTATGTCTTACGTTATTAAGAAAAGAAAATTGTATTAAAACAAACATAATTTTAAATTGCCTAAAAATTCATCAAATACAATTTTTTTAAATATATTCCTTTGTTTAAGTGAAAAATCGTTTCGAAATGAAACTGTAAGCTTGGAATGAAAATATGCTCGAGTCTGAACATTTTATCGTTTTCCAAGAATTTCATTTTCGATTTCTCTTCAAAGTTTCAACCATTTGAAACATTTTTGTAAAATGGAATCAGGGAACACAGACAACATCTCATAGAAATTTTGTTATTACGGCAGAGCGTTAGAAGGAATTTGATGTAAAGAGAAATTGAAAACGCCACTGAGAATAAGTGTTGTTTCAGGGAGTTACACGTATTGATGTTTTCATAACGGTTAAAGAAATTCCAACGCCAGTATGAAAGCGTTTGAAAGAATATATTAGTTTCTTTTTGTATGTTATACATGAATAATTCTAATATATTAAAGAACAGGGGATTTGGAATGTCAAAAAATATTGAAATTTGTCATACATCGAAACAAATTCAATCTTGATTATTGTTTTTTATTGGAGTTTTCTTTTAAATGCCTCCGAATTTTATATTTAAAAACAAATAATCATTGCTGATGCAAAAATTACAAAAAAAAACACTTTCATAAAAGGATACTCTGTTGATAAAGGTCGGCTGGTAAATACTTTGTATTGAGATGTGGAAATAGTGCAAAATTTCGTACTGAAAAACCAACACATCTACGCACCACACGCTTATTAGAAGACATGCACCGCAATAGCTTTTATTTTCCCACTGAAGAAACTGTGACCTAAAAAAAAACAATACATTGATACTGGACATGAATAGAAATGCCCCAATGACATTCCTATTAAAATTTGGAACAACTAAACGACTGCAGTAGAGATCCAGTCATTTGAGTTAGAGCACTTTTCAGACGCAACAGCTGCTTTCAGAAATTGAAATGAATCTAAAATTACTATATAGACAATACAGCTAACACAAAGAAAGTTGAGTGATTAGTTAGTTGGGAGAGCTATGAAAGTATTTTGCTGCGCAAGGGATAAATTCTGCGTTCAGATGGCTCATTGTTATAAGAAATTTACGTGACACCAATTCTAAGATCCAAGATGTCATGAAAAATCAGTAATTTGTTTTACATGAGCAAACGTGGTACCAATGTTGCAGAAAAATAGTCGGCTATTAATTACAATAAATGAAACTATCGGCGAACGAGAATCTGGAATGTTGAAAATTCAATTTTTTTAAGAAAAGTTCTTATAACATTTTGCCATCTGAGCACAGAATTAATGCATAGAATAAGGTAAAATAGCTCACCTGCGGTATAAGGTGTAATCATATCAGGTATTTTATATGGCAGTAAAAGTTTGAATCCTAGCCGAACAAACTTTTTTTTCCGTACAGCACAATGCGTTGCAGCTTGAGATTTGTAAACATAGAAATTGAAGTGACTTTCAGCGTATCAGTTGGATGAAATTATTGATCAGTTATTGGTGGCAAAGTTGCGAGCAATCTAATGCTTGAAAGTTCATGATAACTGCATTTCCAGTCCAAATTACGACCTATTTATTAAATAGCCAAGGATATAGATTTTAATCATTATATGACCTAATGTTGTGATGGACAAACGTTTATATAAGCTAGAGGGGATGTCAATAAAATTATATATTCAGGGCCCAAAAATTTTCGCTTCTATCAATTTTTTATTTATCTATTATATATAAATTTATTTATCTATGAATATATAATTTTTTGATTATATATCTAAGATCCTTTCTTAATCCTTCTGCTACTCCCATGAAGAAGCTTCTGGCTTAGATCCTTCATGTTTCCATGAAGAAGGGAATAATTATGCCACCAGTTCTTAAACCACAAAAAAATGGTTTATTTTCTTTTAAGAGAGGGTTAAACCATCAGCATGAACTGAACCCCACTGCGAATACATATCACAGATTATACTTTAAAATTAAACAAAGCTTACGAGGGAAGTCTCCGAATCATTCACTCAGAACTGTACTACACTTTTCACCGTCGTAACTTCCACTATCACTTCCAATAGCGCCATTTACACGTACGTTCTTTCGCGAGAGCTTGGAGCGTACGGGATTGCGCGCGGGAAAACTTCCTTTATGATCCAAAGCAGTTTTCCCTTCCTCTCCGCCACCTTCATGCGTGCACTCAATCACGCGGGATCGTGGTTTCACGCGGAAAAGAACGTACGTGTAAAGGGCGCTATTCACTTCCACTATCTCAACGGACATTCTGTTATCCTTTGTATATTCTAAGACCAGGAAATATTTTATTAGACGACAATGTTACGGTCCCTACTTTAATGTATCTATAACGCTCTGACTAACACTATGCAAGAATACTCTTCACTTCAAAGCGTAAATCAATGCATTTTCTTTATACTTCTGATTTGGCAGCTAATTAGCATATCAATATTTTGATTACAGTTAAAATTTACATCACTACTCAATTTGCTTGCACCTTTTGGAAAGGGAATTCTTTAGTATAAAAGAAAAGTAATAGAAAACTAGAAGCTTTAAATATTTATTACCTATATACCCCTTACATAATGAATATCTATTTTTCATTATACACACACACACACACACACACACACACACACACACACACACACACACACACACACACACATATATATATATATATATATATATATACTTTTACTTTTTATTCAGGTTTTATTAACATTTTGACACCCAGACTAAAATCTCACTTCATTTGGAGATTTTGACCCGATCTTTGGTTGGATACTTCAACAATATCCGCAACTTTCTAAAATGCTAAATACATCTAAAAATACTTTTTTTGTAATATTTAGTTCTGTCTATGTTACTAACACGTATTGCGGACAGAAATATTAACGAATAAATCACACGCCTCAAACATTCGGTTACTGTACCCGTTTATCGCCTGAATTACGCTTCCCCATATGAAGTTTTTCTCCCGTTTCCTTGACAACATCATACTGAAACACCCGGAGAAAAGATAAATTTTGATCGTTGTCAAGAATCTCCAAAAATCCCATTGACAACTCGTAAAATCGGCTCTTGCATTAAACAAAGTGGTCATTATCACACTTGGACGTTTCCCTTTTAAGTACGTTCCAGCGACAGGTCATAAATATTTTTCCTCCTCAACTCCGGATTGTCACGACAGGAAGCATTTTTGGTGTTTCTGTGATTTATTTGGAAGACATTATGCAATGATAAATACTTGAAACAGCTAATGAATCTGGACGTAATTACCCAAAAATAAAATGGAAATGACAAATTCCGAGTTTCAGAAAATTAATGGTTTGATGCAGAAGAATCTCGAGACAGTAATCAGAATTAAATTCGTCACATCTTAAAGTGTTTGTGAAGTTTTATATTGAATTTCGATTATTTTGAGAGAAATATTTAAACTTTAATTTGATTTCTCAAGGATAATGTAAACTTGCTTTTAAGTTAAAAATCATGTCCACATTTCTTTTCAAGCCGAAAAAAAGAGCCGCATTCTAATAAAACATAATTTAAGAGCTTTAAAATAAATTGAATTTTTTTTATCAAATGTAAAGCTTTCCAACTTATATCTTGTAAGAAGTCGTCGAGCAGTAGCGTGAACAAAATGACGACGAAGTCCAATACAAAACTAAATGAAGAAATTTTTTCACAATATTAATTTATGGGGAAATTACTGAAGAACACTTTAGAAACATTTCAATGCAGTTCTCTCTAACGATCAGTTGGCAAACTACAGTCGAACCTCCATATATCGAAGTAGCAAATTGCCGGAAAAAAATTCGATATATAGAAATTTCGATATATAGAATGGAGCTTAGTTTTATCATAATTCTCCTAAAAAAATTAAAACTAATTTACGTATACAAAACTCCATTTCTAATTTATATGCGAATCCCATTAAATGAAAGTTAATAACAAAAATGAATTAATATGAAATATTTATTGAGTACTACATACCTTTAAAAAAGCAATAATCCCGACAGTGGTTATAATGATCACAGTTACATTTTTTATTTATTCAGTCCACTAAAAACTTAATCAGGGACCTTTTCCGCGAATTGAAGTCCATGACATATTGTTTCAAATGCCAAAAATTGGGAGATTTTATTCTAAAGTGGTATAAAATGTCCCAATCTGTCTTGAAAAAAATTTCGATATATAGAGATTTTTTCGATATATAGAAACAATTTTTCTATGTAATGAACATGGAGATTTGCTAAGAGTTCGATATATAGAAAATTTCGATATGTGGAAGTTCGATATATGGAGGTTCGACTGTACTAAGTCATTCGACGAAGAGTCCGTGGGAACAGGATTCACACGGCTGCGCTGAAATTTACTCCTTCTAGCAGTATATCGACGGAGTATCGAAAGTTCGAGGTAGATCGCTCCGGGATCTAAGATATCATTTATAACGTATTCGACAGGGCGTCGAAATCAAGTATATCACTCCAGGATCTAAGATCTGCGAGATCAGGTTGTCCCAATATAAACCGACCTAGCCTTAGGTGCAGTAAGTGAAATCGAACCCCACGGTTCAACCACAGTTTCTCGGCGTGAGAAAAATAATTCTCGACCCTCTGGCCGGAGTGAGCAACGTCTTGCTCGAGATCGTAAAGCTAACTCTCTAATTTTTTTCTCAGCGACGTGACTTTAGTAGATTTTCCCGACACGATCGCTGGAAACCAAGATGTTTTTTAAGTGGTGCCTTCCTTGGGTGACATCACTTTTCTGCATTCTTATTCTTGGACCTCTTTTCCCGACAAACCTCATCTGATGGGCTTGCCTGGTTCATTTACGGAGACCCTCATCAATAAGGGGGAGGAGCAGAACTAATATCTATTCAAATGTAGTGTTAGAATTCCAGACTGACTGACGCTAGGGGTTGTTCGGCATCTTTTGTTGACACTGACCTTTGTCTCGGCGCTCTTGTCACTTCCCTTAACACCTTCCGACCTGCATTCCTGTGACTGCTGGACCACGGGAAATTTGGGATTTTTTTAGCAGAGGGTTTATCAATTGGGAGAATCAATTTGATTCTTCACAATCTGAATTTATCCAAAGATATGTTATATTCAAACAATCACAATGTACACTGTTTGAAAATAAACTTAAGGTTTCAAAACGTTATCTTTAAAGGTGTGTCTGTACCTTTAAAACTGCCATTTTTTTTATCAAAATATTTAGCTAGAAAGAAAGCTAAAGAAAAGTATTTTAGAAAGAAAACAGAGCAATTCATCTTTCTAATTACGTTTGAATTTTTACAAACTATTTTAACGTCAATTTATTGTACGTAAATAAATCTTAACAATTATGAAAAACATCAGAATGAAAAATTCATTTTTTCAATTCTATCGTTCACTTTAATTTTTTGCTATTTCTGGGTACATCAAATATCCTGAAATAAAAAGTCTTGATAAAAAGTCGCAAGCTTGAATACGTATTTTGCAAATGGTCCTGAAGGAAATATTCTATGCTTACATTTAAATTTAACTACAGAAAAAATTGCCATTCGTAATCAATTTTCAATGCGTCAGTGATATAATTTCTAAATCCCCACAGGGAGTGATATCTCGATTAAATCTATTCTGCACAAAAAATTATTGTCATCACTTTTAAGCTTAAAAAATTGTTTATGTTCATTCTTTTTAAGGGGGCGGTGGACATTTATTTGTGCAAATCTTTTTTATTGTAATATTGATTGTGTTATTGTATTAAATATATATTTCAGTATGTAAATATCACCGAAATAGTTTTTAATCAAGTAAAAAAATCATTTATGAAGCTTTTACGAAGTAATTAAAAAAGGTATTTGTCGAACCCTCTTCACTTCTACGGGTTCGCTATTGGTTCGTTTCGTAATTCGACGTTTGCAATGGTACACAAGTAAATTTTCACACAAGTAACGTCACAGAGTTCAGTACCACACCAATGAACATTCAAAGTTTTATTTTCTTTTGCAAGCAGAAACGCAACACTAATTTATCTACAAACTTATTTTACAGTATTTTATACAAAAATCTAACTAGGTCAATCATCTAGATTCTGACTGCCATCTAACAAGGCCTAGTGCGTCTTCTGGGTCTCAATACACCCACGCACTTTACTCTGATCTGCCCGAATCTCTCAAGAGCCAACAATCGCAGACTCAACGCCACACGCCCTCTCTCGCGTGGGTCACCACAGTATCTGACGACCCTCTGCCTTCTGCACGGGGCACCGTCAACAATCTCGAATCCCTTATCGAGCGGGGGTCATTGCTCTACCACCCCCACCCCTCTGCCTCCTTGAGAAGAGAGTAGCAGGGACAAGACAAAAAGGGATGACGTGGCAGACACGACAGTATGTGTAGTAATAAACATTAAATCTGTTTTTCTCAAAACAGATTTTAAGGTTTTTAGATTTTCTAAATGTTCCATGCCACTTAATTTTTGTTCAAAATTCATGAAACTGACAAGGAAGAATCCTGATACCATTTACAAAGAAAATGAGTATGCATTTTACAATTCGACTTAATTAAGGTAATTAAATTTGTTTTATAGCTTATAAATAGGCAAAATTTGGATGAAATCGTGATGAATTTCGGAAAAGAAATCCTCAAAAATTAGCTATTCAAGGGACTAGATAATGGATACCCAGATTTGTTTGTAATACAGTTTAAAGTGAATAAAGTTAAAAATCGAGTAAATATCTAAAAAATTAAGATGCAAGGAACATATTAGAATTTTGTTTAAAAATTTTAAATTTTAAAAATCTTAAAATTATAATAAATTGGAACTTTCTTTTGATGTATTATATATATTTATGAGGAAACATATATGTACAAAATTTCGTATCACTATGATAAAAAGTTTTAAAAAAATAAATTTTACCGTCCACAGTTCCCTTAAATCGATTATATTTTATTACATCGTCTTTTCAATACTAATTTTACTTTTTATTCTTTACAAAAGTATGTTTCAAGTAACAGTATATATTTTAAGCTTTTTTTTATAAATTTAGAGTCTTATATTATTATGAGGTGTATTCGTATACCCACGATTTAAAAGATTTTGGAAAAAATCTTCTCCAAAAATGTACTGATATTAAATTGTCTTTTGAGCACTTTTATACTGTCAATAGACTCTAAAATTCTCCACAAAAGGGACTTTTAAGAATAAACACTAAATGTTCTGTTTCTTGTTATTTTCATTGGGCCCAAAAGTAAAAAAATAACACTTTCAAAGGACGTATAAAGGCACAAATAGAGGTAATGGCTAAAAGTTTCAGATGTTTTCAAACAGAAGTCGAAAATAAGAGTTGAATCTCTATTTTACAATGACCTGTCGGTCCACTTAAATCTTCGTTTGAAAGGAAATTCTTTGAATAGGAATTAAACTAACTTCTAGAAGCGTAAACTAATAAAATGAAACAGGCTGAAAACACGGAACTAAACTTTCAATCAAACTTATTTCGCTTAAATAAAGACTCTTTGTTAATAAATAATAAAATAAAATTATTATAGTAACAAATTATGTACTCAAGTTTTAATCTAGTAAAATCCATTTGTTTATGTATTATAAAAATTCAAAATAAATTAAATAAGGTAATTTGTCTTTTACTTCACAAATTCTATTGTTTTACGGTGAAATAACCTAATTTAGGCATTATCAGACATGGAATGGAAAGTGGAAGAGGTATAAATTGAAGTAAATTTATGGTCTGAGAAAAGTACGAATAATTATTTCACATGATGATACCATTGAAAATCAGCTGCGTTTCAAGGGTTACTTTGCGAGGAGTGATACGACACAACAGCACACAACAACTGTTCCACGAGAATTGAACAAACCAGATTTTCAACATACAGCCGATTACAAGATCTACACTTGTCCAGACACATGTTTCGACACTTAATTCGAACTCCCAGAATCGGGATTTGAAATTTAGGCTCCTTGCTTTTTAACCATCTTCCTGGATATCGCACAATAAGTATGAGTATACCATTAAAAAATAGTTTCATTCTGCGCTCTAATTCCCTCCATCCTGATTACTGTACGAGTAAATTAGAAACGTTTTGATTGCAGTGACTTGATGACACAGTCCTTTTTTTCTTGTTTTTAAGTTTAAAATATTTAAATATAAATTTAATACTTAATTTCAAAATACTAGTTGTTGTGACATGAAAATAATACATTAATAATATCTGTTGAATGTGAGCAGAAACTGAATAGATTTTTCAGTAGACAAGTGAAAACTACGGCTTCATCTAAAGAAATATTGGTTTAGTTTCTAATGAGGGCATAGTTTTTAATGATTGAGAAACTTTGTTTTTAACACGGGTGGAACGACTTTTTGATTATCTTAAGGCGCTTTTTTATTAAGAAGGGGGGGGGGGATTTAAGATTTATCAACAAACAGTACGGTAATTGTTCTAACTTGTGAACACCTGGCTGGTGTTCACAAGTTAGAACACCAGCCAGGGGTCCAAACTAAAGGATTCAGTTTCTACGCCCGTAGTTCACTTTTTATGTGAAAAAAAAGACGGGTGAGAATTGTGTGAGAGAGGATCTTTACAAACTGAATTTTACAAATAACTGCCAAATTTCAAACATTTTCTCTTCTTTTAATGTCACAAAATTATGTGCTCGGAAATCTCGTTGGACATCAATTAAGTAGAGCCTTCATTATTTTTAAAAGGAACACGTTTGCAAAAACTTCCTTAAAAGTTACTTAGTTTAGAAAAGGGTTTGAAAGATATATATATATATATATATATATATATATATATATATATATATAAATTTGTTTCAATTTCCAACGAATTTAAAAGCGTGTTCCTAACCACATAATTTGCTTTAAACTTTGTGTTATTTTTTACAGTTTTACAGGTAAAGATCCTGCATAAGTTATAAACTGGAACATGTAAAAACAGAGTAATTAATACCTGTGTACATAAATACTCTTAAAAATTAGCCTCATGTTTTGTATGTGTTATGTATAATTTGATAATTATTTGCTAATATCATGAATAATATTTCATTCCTTCGCCTGAGGAACGAAAGCACGGAATTTGGATACTTTTTATACTTTTTGTACTTTCATGCTTCAACACCAAATCGATATTTTCTTTCCCAACACCAGATAAGGATGAATCATTTCCGAGTAGCATTTATCTTCAAGATAACAAAACTCGAACGCATAAAGTTTGCTTCAGATTGCTATGAAAAATTGGGCGTTTCCGTCCCTACTTACATCCGAATCTATGAATGAATCCTCAGTGTCTACCCCTCTCCCCACACACACAGACACCACCACAACAACAACACACCTAAAATGTTTATTATAATTCATAGATTACGTACATACTTCTATCAAAATGAGACAAACCGTTTTATCCTGATAGTCCAAATACTATAAATAATAAATAGCAAAATCATTAATAAATTTATTAAGATATCAACTAGTATACAAAATCAACACTTTACAGCAAAATACAACTTAAATTAATTCAGTGCAATTAGATGTAAAGGATAAAATATTCAGGTAATTTTGGAACTGAGAGATTTTAATGAAAAACATTTGGAATTGCTCTTCCCTTCGGGTCTTATCTTTTCCACGTATGTGAAAATAAATTTAACTTGTCGGGGGAAACGAGTAAAAATCTTGGATCAAAATTAAGAAATGGTTAGTTGAAACAAACGGTGTATTCGCCAAACTGAAAAGCAATAGGGATTAATTTTGATCGCTTGAGATGACACGCTATAAATGTTTCTTTCACTTTATCTTCTTTGTTTTCCAAAGAGGAGAAGAATGTAAGAAAAATCAATATAATACTGAGAAAATATTGCTTTTTTTGTAATTAAAAATTTTTTATATGGGACAAAATAATTACCAGTTCCCGTAACCGATTAAAAAACACACAAAGATAAAAAAAAATTAATATATGGTTTTGACAAGGGATTGTTTTCTTTGTAAGTAATGTTTAAAAACTTAAAAGATTAAACACAATCAAAATAAAACACAATTAAAGCCCTATTTAAGATTACAAAAGATTTACTTACGATTTCAACATGTAAATCCCATCCAATATTATCATTTTTTTTAAAATTTCAACTGTTGTTTTGGAATGGACCAATCAATATATGTGCCAGATTAAAATTAGGTTTGTTGTTGGATATTTCAAAATATGTATTATAAGTTTGCCTAGCTAATTTATTTTACATGGAGTCATCTAGGTTCAATGGTTAATAAATTAGAACTCTTTATGGTATATCACAATATGTCACCACTAAACTTCAATACACAAATAAAGCATGGATAAATAGAAACCCTGCATTGAATTACACCTGGATTAAGCAATTCTTCATACCTGATTCCATACCTCTAAATAACCTAATGCTAACTCAGGATCCTTCGCCTCATCAGCTATAGGTTTTATCTATGCTAATAACTAATCCTCAATCGGAGTACCTTTCCTTCCACCTAAAGTTTGCTAAAAGCACCAATCCACGTGTTAAAATTGGCTTTATGCGAATTTAGACATTTACATGGAACTCATTTATTGTAGCTAATATTATTTTTTTTTGTTTGAAAAGCATACCTGTAAGAGTTTCGTAACAAATGGAGAACATATCACTTATTATTTCTAGTATGAGTCCTTAATACTTCCATAAAATTGCAACATAGCTATTTGTATCTTTCTTTTAAGTATAAAAGAAAGATAAAAAAGGACTTTCCTTTATACTTATACTATAAGTAAAAGTATTCTATGATGAGAATCAATATATTCAAATGTCAAAAATAATTCATGCAACTAAACAAAAATAAATCTCCTCCATATAACCTTTGATAAAGAACAGTTCATAAGCAAAAGGTGATGGAAACAGATTCTTATATATTCGTGTTTTTTTCTCAGAAAAACCTTTTTGAAAGGTAATATACCATAGGAATTTTATTTGTTATGTTACATCACAATAACCCTTCCTCTTAGCCTTTTAAAACCTATACAATATTGCCTATACGCAATCTCATACCCTCAATATTACCCACAGACTAATATAACAAAACAAATTCTGAAAATAATATTTTGAAGTTTGTACAGCATATATCCCCATTCCTGGCCACCACGCACATTTTGGACATCTTTGTATGCTTTTATAAAATAATGTTTCTCTTTTAGAATACACATCGACCAGAAATTGTCTGTAGAGGGCTTTTTTTTGTTGTTGTTGTATTATTTTGCTGTTGTTGTATTGTTTTGTTGTTGTTGTATTGCTGTTATTTTTAGATAATTGAAAATTACCTTTCCCTGCCTATATCTGACCTTAATTTATTAGAAATCCTTTCTTCTCAAAAGAATCAAACGAAACTATCAAAGAATCAATTTCCCTGCTTTATCTGTTCGCTTCGTTGACGGATATGTGGGGGTGTATGTACCGGACCCGTGTGGGGGTCCGGTAGTCATAATACTTCCCCTCTCCCTCCTACAGCTTTCGGGTGTGCCCCACCTCCCATGTTGCTTTTTCCTAAAATGTTCTACTTTCACTCCTATTTCTATCAAAGAGTTTTGTTGACCCTCACATTTACGTATTTGTCATTGCGACAATCGCACCAATGCTCTTCGGCCTAATGAGGAACTAGTATTAACTAGCTCAAAACATGTATCCATCATTTTTAAATTTATTGTGGAATTCAAGGAGCGTTCTCTACTTGTGTATCCATAAGTTTCCTGTCAGTCATAAGAATCAAACGTGTTTCAAAAATTTGTCTGCCCCCATCTATTAATCATATATAATGGCGGTTCTGTTACAGAATCTACTGGAAGAGCTGGCGCTGGAGTGTTGTCCAGTGTATGCCAACTTTGAGCAGCTTTAAGTCTACGGTCTAATAGCTTTGATCCAGAAATCCATGCTATCCTTATGACCTTTTATGTCGTGGCCCTAACACAATTTAATCCTATTCATAGATTCTCAATCTGCCATCCAAGTTGTAACTGATTTTAGGACACACGCTTTTTCCCGATCTGTTCAAGAATTTAAGTGTAGGCAATTTAGCCAACATTTGAATTCTGAAACACACCTTGTACTTCAATGGATACCAGGCCATTCTTGTATCATGCTAATGACCAAACAGACCTTTTGGCGATAGATGTATCTAATCTAGATCCTCTTAATTCTTCTGTACCTCTGTGAAACATTAAAAGGATCATGAGAAAAATCTCTTTAAACAGAGTTTCTCTTCATGAAAATCCTGGTCATCCTTGATCGAAAGAATGAGATGCATCCAACCATCTCTTCCCAGAGCTATCGGGGTTGCCAGTTTACGTGTCCTATCTGGCCCATCTTTTTCGCATTGGACTTTCTCGATCTCCTATATGTGTTCTCTGTCCCTCAGTACCTATAATGGGGAGCATCTATTTGACTGCTCCATTTTCCTGGACATTCGTTCTTTGGAAAGTTTTCGGGCACTCACTCCCTCTGGGGATAGTTCCATTTAGTACTGGACTGCAAGGCGTCATATGTTTGAGAGAATTTCGAAGGGCGTAAAAATAAATAAGTTCTCGTGAGTGTATTTGGAGTAGTAAAAGACTTATTAAAAATTAATAAAAACACTGTTTAGTCAGGACAAAAACTTTTAAATAAAACCACCGGCTATTATAACTTTACGTTCGCATAACTGAACGACACGACTGCTCAACCGCTTTACTACGACGTCTGCCGCAGCATCGTAGTAAAACGGTTACTAACGACCAACGTCTAGCAACCAACGTCTGCCGCAGCGACCATAGGACCAAAAGAAGTGAACAGTTAACTGCGTTGCCTGGACTAAGTCCTCAAACGCAGGTGCACATAAAAGAATCAAACTGGCGAACTTTAGATAAAACAGAACAAAATTAAAATACTATGCGGGAAAATAAAAATAAAAGGAAAATTTTCAGACAGTTATTTTAGATAATTAGGAAAATATTGTGAAGTGGGGAGAGAATTACATTAAAACTAAGAAAAATTACATGACTGGGATCGAACCCGGGTCCAAACCGTGGGAGAAGTTTACTTTACCGTCGCGCCAGCAATAGCACTGTTGATCTTTTTATAGGCAATCCACTCTGCATATTTTCCGTTGACAAACACGGTTTGCGAAGAGTGGACTACCAACCCAGCCACGCCCTCCTGCAGAAGCAACGTCATGGCCGGGGAAGAATGCTGCTGGTGACTCACTTTCCTAACAAAATAAATAAATAAGCAATTTAATAAATAACTAGTCATTATATAAAATCATATTTTTTACAACTCAAGAGGCATAACTCGATTTTAGTTAAGATGTATACATATCTTAATCCCACAGCAGTTTAAACAGTTCCTTAAGAAGGGAAACATACCGGCAGGTAATAAAAAAAAATCTCGTTTTTTTTCTATACTGCAGGTTAATTTTCATGGGGGAAAAGACTACCTAACCCTTAGATGGCACATCACGGGAAAATGCCTATTTAAGAGTGGAAAAACGTTTAAGATCCGGACGCCATAACAATAAAGCAAGCTCACCGGAAATGGTTCCGCTTTATCTGGCAGCTGCTTGAAGAATGGAACTATTTAGAACATTAAGGATGTCATAGACTTTAAAATCAGACAAGCATGGAATTTCTGACAAAAGCAATCGAAATATTTGCCAGATGGTACTCAGTTAACTCTACTCTATTTATTTTGGTGTACAGAAAAAGAAAATTATTTGTCTTTGGTTACCCAAGTTTGATTTTGTTTTTGTTTACATAAGAAGTTCTTTAAATTATTTTATATAAAAATTAAATTTAAATAGGCTATTATTACAAAGGTATTATTACACAAATACACAAATTTAATGATGTAGTTATTATTCTAAACGCTAGATATAAATGAAAACAGTCTTTACGAAGACATGAAAATTAAGACAATTTTGGTTTCCAAAATTTTAATCACTAAAGATAGTTTTTCTTTGTCAAGTTTAATTAGTTATTGCATGGCCATGTGTCAGCATATATTCTGCAATATCAACCAGCGTAGTAGAATTGAAATCTCTAATGATTATGCACACAACACATTGCATTACCAACTAGTTAAGAGATTTTTCAGCTTTTGCTAACAGTGGCCCCCCAACTTGCTGTCTCTACCTAGCGGCTCACCAACCATCTTTTTTTATATATATTTTTTATAATTTGTAGTTCAATAAATTACAAATAACTGATTAATAATTTAAGTTATATGAATTAATTATTTAAATTATATTTTAATCTTAATAAAATGATTACAGTATTATCTATATATATAAAACAGTTCCGTGACTGACTGACTCACAGATAACGCACAGACCTAACCGCTGGACCTAAAGAGCTGAAATTTTGTATGGCGATTCTTCTTATAGTGTAGGGGTGCACTAAGAAAGATTTTTGAAAATTCTTCTTAGATTTTTTTAAATTAAAGTTTCAAGCTGTTTTTGTAATTTTTTTAAGTTTGCATTTAAAATAACAATTTAAGTGTTATAAAATTTATATCATGAGAAAGATCATAAAAATTCCTTTAAAATGAAATCTTTTTCGAATCTTTATCTTCATTTTATGATTTGTTGGTGAAATTTTAAAGATTAATTTTTAGAATTTAATTTATTAAATGCTGATCATGTGCTTTTTCTTCTTTTTGTGATACTTCAAATTAATTTTGCATCCCGTGCATAACAACGAAATAAATTGACGAAAAAAAATTAAAATACGGTAAAAGATAAAATTTAACCACTAGCCTGATTGAGATGAAAGTTTTTTAAGAATTTAATAAAAATTAGTATGTTTTATGGATATTAAACATATAAATTAATTGCATACATTGACAGTTGTATTTAATTTGAATATTTTCTTCTACGTTATTTTATCTATAAAAATATCCGTTACGATTTTTTTATAAATATATAATCTTTTTGGCATAAATTGCCTACATTGACCTTTGTATTTAATTTGAATGTACTCCGCAGTGAAGCACGGGTATTCAGCTAGTTAAATCATATAACTTTATTAGTATTTGTGATGTCATCATAAATGCAACCCTTTGCTTTTAGTTTTTCCTTAAGATCCATTGTTCAGCTTCTTTCATGGTTTTTAACTATATTTCTACGGTCACCGGTAATTTCTTGGAATTATAGCATCACATTCAATTAAAGTACATAAGAATTAGTCCAGGGCTCGAGGTAGTGTAGTGGTAGTGCGTCGGCATCCGGTAATGAGGGTGTTCGGGTCGAATCTCGACAAGCGCCATTCAGTATCAATCTCTCTCTCTCTCTCTCTCTCTCTCTCTCTCTCTCTCTCTATATATATATATATATATATATATATATATATATATATATATATATATATATATATATATATGTATGTATGTATATATATATACATGTATGTATGTATGTATGTATGTACATGTATATACATATATATATATATATATATACATACATATATATATATATATATATATATATATATATATATATATATATATATATATATATATATATATATATACATATATACATATGCATATATACATATACATATATGAGCTTATAATTAATATTAATATATATATATATATATTTATTTATTTATTTATTATAGGCCCGATGTAGTTTATCGGTAGCGCGTCGGCTTTTGGTACTGAGAGTTCTTGGATCAAATCCCGAAAAGCACCGTTAAATACCTTCGTGCCTAGGCCGGATATGGACACGTTAAATCCGTAGACTGGAAAGTTCCTCTATGAGGTCAGAGAGGATGGGAAGGGGTAAAATCCCTCGCTGATGGCATCCCTAGGGGTACTCGGTAAAAATTGCGGTGGCATCTGGCTAAATCGGACTCCAATCCTTGTGGTACCTTATAAAACCGGAGCAGCGCCATTCGACCCGCCGGCCTAAATGGATCTGGTCTTGAAAAAAAATCAAGCCAATAGACATTAGAAACAACAGCAGAATATGTTCAAGGAAAGTACAGATCATTAGAATATTTGAGATCCTTGAAGAGGTTTCTTTCGAATTCAGTTCTTTCCGAGAGCCTTTGCTTTGTGGGAGTAGGATTTCTGAAGTTTTCGTCTAACGCAGACCTTTCGGAGTTTCCCCTAATCGTACTGGTCACTTTGATTTAGTTGAAATTTCCCATCCCGTTGTAGTCCGGACGTCAGGGCAGTGAGCAGCAGAATGGAAATTAGTCTCTTTTCTGGCTAGCGTAATGTTGCATTTGTGGTATATACAGGGTGTTCCAAAATTCGACCGACAAATTCAGAGGGGTGATAGTAGGCATCAAGACGAGCAATAATCACATAGGAATCTATGACTGGAAACATAAACCAGACGCTGGGGGCGCTGTTTGCTTAATCGGACCGTACCTCTTACCGATCCCACCAGATGGCCGGAAATATCGCATTTTTCTGGAGAAGATAGGAAACTCAAAAACAAAATAGAATCACATAGGAATGTATGACCGGAAACTTGGTCCGCTAGAGGATAAACAAAGATGCAGAAATGTTGGGTTTTCATTTCTGCATCTTTGTTTAACCTCTAGCTCAGTGATTCTCAACCTTTTTTAAAGCTGCCACCCCCACCCCCCCTATGGGGCATAAAATTTGTCAACGCCCCCCCCCCCCTTTGGGAAAATCCAGTAATTTAGAGTATGGGGAAGGGGAGGGGGGTTACAGAATTACAAAAGGCAAAAATTTTGAGAGATTTTTTTCAGTAGATTTACACACCTAGTTTGTTTGATTTAACTCGATAATTTTGCCCTAGAAGGCAATTGCATTCATTTTATTAAATTTAAAGTGAGTAATGCAAAAAAAGCTTAAATGCTCTTTTATGTTTAAAAATTATTTATTCTCAATTAGATAATTAAAAAAGAACAGCAAAAAAATTGCACTAAAAGAGTAATAGCAATGAAGGAATCAAGTACGTCATTGGAATGGTTGTGCTTGATGGTTCAAAGCCAGTTTCTGAACGTTCGCTTCGATATTTTTAGAGAGATGAAGGCGCAAGTCCCCTCTTTCCACGATTTAGAGTCGACTTCTCTTTTTTGTAATTAGATCAGTCACGGCACTGAATCCTCGCTCGACAAGGTAGGAGGAAGGCAATAAAAAAATTTTGATGATAGTCCACAGTCCTGGGTAGAGGCGACTGATGTTACTTTGAAGATAAAATTCTGTAAGACGATCACCATCCTGGAAGCAGGCTTTCAAAGTTTCATTAGTTGAAAGTTCGACCAATTCCTCTTGAATCTGAATCTCTGCTGTCTCAATATTCAGAAAAGGGTTCATGAGCCATTGAGAGACTTCCAGGTACAAAATATCCTCAAAACGCTCAGAAAAGTCCTTGTGTCCTTACTGTCAAGACTCAAGTTGTTGACAGTAAACTTGTGTTTCATCGAACGGGATTTCAATGCTCTTATGCCGATCCGACAAGATTGGAAACAGGCTGAACTCGTTGTGACTAAAATTCTGCTTCCACAAAGTGAGTTTTTTTAGGAAGGCAGAAATAACAGATTTTGCTGTGATGAAATTGAGCTCTTCGCCTTGAAGCTGCAAATTAATTCCATTTAATTTTGCGAATAAATCGGTTATGTAAGCAACATCAATCTTAAATTGTAGCAATCTATCTCACAGAGCTACACCTTTCTCTTGGAGGAACTCAAGTACAGGGTCGAAAAGATTCCAGATCCTATTGAGGCAGGTGCCTTTGGAGAGCCAGCGAACCTCGTTGTGTAGAAGCAAGCGATTGAATTCTTCATCGTTGTCCTTACACAGCTGCCCGAATAATCAATCGTTGAGAGCATTACTGCGAATTTTGTTCACATCAGAGATGACATATTGTAATGACTGGTGCAAACGGTCGCTGAGGTTTTTTGCAACTAAATGCTGTCTATGAATCACAAAGTGAACAGCTAAAATACTTGGTACATCTTTCTACAAAAGGGCAATGAACCCACGATGACGACCCACCATTGCAAGAGCTCCATCGGTGGCAACAGACATAATGTTCGCAAGAGGAATATTTTTCTCTTTAAAATAATCTTTGACAGTATTAAAAATAGATTCACCTTTAGTATCTGAAATCAAGCTTCTTGCAAAAATCATCTCTTGAATAATTTTTCCTTTCCTCACAAACCGGACATACGCTAACAGTCAAGTCTCATTAGTACTTGGCAAGGTTAATTCATCAACCTGAAGAGAAAATTCGGTGGATATCAAAAGTTTTCATAAGGAAGCTTCAACATCTTCAGCCATCTCATCAATTCGTCGTCGCACTGTGTCATTGCTTACTGGGACATTTTTTATAACACTGAAAGCGGTTGGATGGTGCAAAACTTATTATAATACTTCCTTGACAGCCGGCAGTATCAACACAAGAAATATGGGTAAAATGAAACATTCATAGTGAAATGAAACTTTCATAGAACGTTCAACGCATGCGCTGGTACAAATGGTGTAAACCCGATAATCGATTTAATAAATTTTTTGGGGAGTTTTAATATTAAGTTTGAAGGCCAAAACATGCTCATCGTCCTCCTACCGCCCAAAACATACCCATCACCCCCCCCCTACAACCCCAAACCAGTTCACCGCCCCTCAGCATCCTCCCACGGCCCCCAGGGGGGCGGTACCGCCCCCGTTGAGAACCAATGCTCTAGCTGATCAGGTTTGCGTTTCCAGTCATATATTTATATGCGATTCTGTTTTGTTTTTGAGTTTCTACCTCCTCCAGAAAAATGCGATATTTCCGGCCATCTAGTGGGATCGGTAAGAGGTACGGTCCGATTAAGCAAACAGCACCTTCCAGGGTCAGGTTTATGTTTCCGGTCATACATTCCTATGTGATTATTGCTCGTCGTGATGCCTACTATCACCCCTCTGAATTTGTCGGTCGAATTTCGGAACACCCTGTATACTCAGATGATTTCCTGAGAGTCCAACATGAATAGAATATAGTAAATGATCAATTGTTATTTATGATTGATGTACGACTAAAGAGCTGTGCATAATTATTACTATATTTCGGCAGCCAACATGGCCGCAAAATGTAGCATGTCCTCATATTCAGCATGTCTATTATGTACAAAAATTCTAGTAAATAATGGCACTAATATTAAACTCTAAACATAACATAGAAAATAACAAAATATAAATAACAATTACAATATAATTACACGAAATAATATATTTAATGGGATATTTGAGCCTGGTGGGATTGGTGGATTTGTTTTCTAAAAGCAGGTGAAGTACTAGTAAGACATAATCTCATTTCTTCCACGACACTGATTTATGTTTCTCTTTTATGTGAATTTTAACGGTTGTTAAAGCAAATCGCAAAAGCTTATTTCATCCAAATAAGTAACGGTTGTTGCATATTTGGGTAATTTATGTTGTGTTTTTAACCATTAGAGAACCGTTATATAGTATGCGGTGTTATATAACCGTTAATATGTATATAAACGGTTGTTAATTACTTGGATATACACTATCTACCAATAAGTATTTGGACACCTGTGATAGAAATAACAAACAAAATTTATTCATATCCAATAGCTGTTAAAGCCTCCACGAGAGGCAATTACAGCCTCAACCCTCCGCGGCATGCTTTCCACAAGTCCTTGTATGACGGCTATTGCTATTTTCTTCCACTCCGCTTGGAGAAGACATGTAAGTTCCTTCGCCGATTTTGTACGGTTGTTGCACCCCTTAATTCGGCGATCCAATTCGTCCCAGAGGTTCTCGATAGGGTTCAGGTCTGTGCTCTGGGCAGGCCATGCCATTCGGTTAACCCCATTGTCCCCATAAAATTCCATGGCGGATCTTGCAACATGACAGTTGGCGTTGTCGTCATAGAAGTAACATGGGTCTAACCCGTAAAACTGCTAAAACGTAGGCAGCACAATGTCGTCCAAATTGGTGCAGTAGGCGTAGGCGTTGAGCTTACCATGAATTTGGACCAAGAGTCCCAGTTCATACCCGGAGAAACACCCCCAGACCATAATTCCACCTCCTCTGAACTTTACTGTGGGCACAATGCATTCTGGCAGGAGGTATTCTCCAGGCAAAAGCCAGACCCCCAACCCTGTCATCCGAACGACAGAGGGCGAACCTTGATTCGTCGCTCCAGAGAACCCGTTTCCACTGATCTACGGTTCCCTTTCGACGAGCTTTGCACCACGTTAACCGAGCAGTGCGGTTGGAATTTGGGATTAAAGGCTTATGGGCGGAAGCACGACCATGAAAACCAAGCAGATGTGATTCTTTACAGATGATTCATCGAAACAACACTCCCGCATGCCTGTTGAAACTCCTGGAGTATGTGGGACATCGGTTGGGTGCGGTTCTTCCGAATTTCTCTGGACAGCACCCATCGGTCTCTATCTCCCAGTTTTGTGGATATTTCGACTCGGGGCACATTCTAACTATCACCAGTCACCTTCACGTAGGCCACTGTCTATTTTGGGTAATTCAGCTTGCTAGATATGTCCCTTAAGGATCGGCAATTTCTGTGATACCCGACGATTATACCTTCTCGAAATCAGATAACTCTGCACTTCGTGGCATTTTGCATACGACTAATGCCAATGTTGTTACCTATACGATATTTAACGACGGCGGGTGTGGCGTATATGAGTACTGCAGTCATTTGCATGGGTGTCCAAATTGTTATTAGTAGATAGTGTATATTTAGTCATCCAAATAAGTAGAGGTTGTTAAAGCAGATCGCAAAAGCCTATATCACCCAAATAATTAGTAAAATATTACATGATTAAAACTAAAATTTTCCTAGATGAATGTTTAGCGACTTCGAATATTTGGCTCAGTAAGATGACTGAAAAAATTAATCTCGATGTAGAGTTTATAAGATTTTTATACATTTTCTTATAACGTAAAAAGCTTATGGGGCTACACTTATATGGTTCTGCTGGTGTTAAAACATGTACAGTGTGGCTGCAAAATTTGGTTAAATACCACTGCATTTACGTTGAGTATTTTGGGGTGTACAAGTTGAATAACAATTTTAAATTGGTTTATCTATTATAGTTAAAATCATAGCTATTTCTTTTTTAATTTCCATGCGTGTTTTTATAGAGGACATTATAGAATGAAAAACTGAAAAAAAATATTTTATGAGAACATCGAAAGAACCAACTGGGAGCTCTAAGTAGGACACTTTCTAAACTTTTACTAGTTTTACTCCACTTTTGTAATACTTCATACAATATATTCCTTTATGATCACTTCATGAGCATCCTTATATATAGAGATAAATATTGAAAGGCATTTAAACTCAAGAATTGATGTGTAAATGAAAGCACTGCGGATAATCAGGACATTTTTCATTTGTTGCATAAAATGACTCACTGGATTAAATGAACCAAGAAAATATCATTGAGTAGGTAGGCGTTAAAGAATGGCTCCTTAAGGACATATATTCTTCGAGCCTTGTGATAAAGGATTATTAAGTATTAAAGGCTCCATCGTACGGGACACCTATTATCTGAAATAATTGCATGCCTTTAAAATATGTTTTTGGAGTTTCTCAAAAAAAAATCCCTAAACACTTCCCCAGAGGTTTCTAACACGCTCGTAAATTTGATCATTCCAATCATTCTTTTAGTTCTGGAGAACATTCAAATGCCATAAAAACTGATGAATGACGAGACGAACATGAGTCAGAACCCAAACAATATTTGAGGAAAAAGCTTTTCAAGTAGAAACAACAGTGTTAAAAAATAATACCGAGTACTAACCAAGCACGTTGCAATAGAGAACGCAGGTTCACATTTGGCAGAGGAAGAAAATATAGCTAGAGCTCCTGTAAACAACTGTAAGCAGTTGTTTGTCCTATAACAACATTTTTAGCGATCGTCTACATGTGAGAACCTTAACACTCTTTGGTTAGTTAAACTTATGAACATTGATTCAAAGCTTGTTAATTAATGATTTCACCTGCTCATTGCACTTTGTCAAAGCTAGTGTGACCAACGCAGACAAATTAACGAATATGATAATAAAATTACTTCCCACGAATTCCCGCAGGACAATGAATTTTAACATGACATTGCTTTGGTGCAGCTGCAAAATGCTTGCATTTCCAGAACCAGACACTGTGCGTGACCGTTACAAGCCGTTGATATGTAATTATGTAGCATATATTTGAAATATTTCGGTACTAAGTGCGTTACACACGCTCATATTTTATTACTGTTAAGCGTAACGTAATAGTTAACTACTCAAAAATGCGGATATCTCTTCCATCTTTTAAATTCTTTGATATCCCTTTAATCATATGGTTTTTCTAAATCACTGGGTATTTCGCTACTGATTTACCCCTAAACATAAGGGTGGCCAGTCTCGTGTATTATGGGTATTTAGTTTTGTTTGGCCTCGCGATAAATCTGGATAACGTGGCTCTTTTAAAAACTTCAGTTCCCGTGTTCATTACTCAGTTTAAAAATTTAAAAATACAAAGTGGTTATAATTAAGGTTCCACTTTGAAATGGTCATAAAAGGAAAACTACTGGACCAAATGTTATCAAACTTGGTAATAGTTTAAAGGAGGTCATGAGAATTTCTTTTCGGCCAAAAAAAAGTTTTAAAACTCACCACCAGGGGAGAAATGTCGCTGTATGCAATATTGTTAAACGAAATAATGGTCGGAATCTAACTTGACCTTTTGTTACGTGGGTTTAACATTTTGTATACCCTTAAGAAACATTGACCTAGACAAAATTACCATTTAAAGTGTGCGCATTCCGGGAATCGTTTTCTTACAGATCGCTAATTTGTGAATTTTGAAGCCTGAATCCGGCCCTAAGACATGAAGATATCAGTTAAAAACGTTTTTAATCATTTCTAAAACGAAACTCTTTGTGTGGTTATGCAAAATCACAACATTCCTCCTGATATGCTAAGAGCTACTGTTGAGAATGCAATAATTCGATTTAACTTGCTTCCGGAAAATAGAGGACGCAACATTGAACATGCTTTGTAGCACGTTTCAGAAACGATTAAACACATTTTAAACCGATGTCTTCATGTCTTATTTCGTTTAACAATATTGCATACAGTGCCATTTTCCCCCTGGTGGTGAGTTTTTGAACTTTTTTTTTTTTTTGGGCGGAAAAGAAATTTCCATTACCTCCTTCAAACTATTACCAAGTTTGATAACATTTGGTCCAGTATTTTTCATTTTATGACCATTTCAAAGTGGAACTTTAATTATAACCACCCTGTATATCAGCTCTGTTAATGTATTAGAAATTGTCTTTAACAATCTCTTGCTCGTAATTTGGCTGATAAGGTAATGGTGTCTTGCAATTTTATTTAGCTCCAATAACTTTCTTTCAGAAATTTTGAGAAGGTTATAGGAAAAAATAAATTGATGTTGTTTTATTTACATTCGGGATAGCAGTGTTTGCCCAAGTAATTACATACCAACACGGAAACCGATCCAAAAATCTTAAGATAATCGGATTATCAGCTTGCTATTGCACTCTTAAGATTCTACTGTAAGCCCCTTAATTTTTTTTTATATATTTTGATATATTAAAACATTTTTGGGCGTCTGAAAAGAAATTTTTCTATAGGTTACATTGATTTTACAAGTAAGGGTTTCGTGCGTTTATGTTTTACTCTAATAAAGAAGAATTACAAACAATATGAAACCAGTAAAAATTTCTTTCCTCTAAATAAAGGATTTATAGCATAAAAAGTAAACATATGAAAATTTACTATTACAAGAATTCATTTTCCCTTGTATGGTTTTCATATTTATCTCTTCTGTTACAGTGAGCATATAATAACAATATGTAAACAATACCAATTTATTTTTACATAATGTTGTTGTTGTTTCTAACGACCCCTGGCTGGAAATCATTTCCCAGATCCATATAGGCTAGCGGGCTGAGGAGTGCGGCTCCGGTTTATATTTGCACCACAAGTGCCGGAGTCGGATTTATCCAGGTGCCACCTCGATTTTGACCGAGCAACCTCACTGGCGACATCTGGGGGGATCGTACCTTCTACCACCCTCTCTGATTTCATAGAGGGACTTCTCGGTTTGCGGATTTAACGTGCCCATATCTGACCTAGACGCGCAGGTATTTAAGGGTGCTTGTCAGGATTCGATCCGATCACCCTCAGTGCCGAAAGTCGACACGCAACCCCTAGGCTACCTGGGGACCTATTTTTTCATATGAAAATTAATATATGATATGCATTATTAAAATAAGAATTTTTTGCAACGTCGTGTAAATTAAATCTATTTATCCGTTAAGAAGAGGCAATTATTATAATACAACGTACCACTTGGCAACAAAATTAAATGCTGTGCATGCTTTAAGATAAAATGAAAAATTCCAATTACTTCCAAGTTTAATTAGGGGAATAAATAGAATAAATGTTTGTTGGGAATCTATTATGCATGATGCACATACACTTAATCCTCGACAACTATGAATTTTAAAAAAAGGAAGGAAAACGGAAAAAGAAGCCTTATAAAGATACTTCATTTTAAACACAGTCCCTTACACGCTTCGATAAAATTCAGCCTTTAAAAGCATATCCAGGGGCATCAGAAAAAGCTTTGATCGTTTAGCAGTACATGTGCTTTTAGCTCTACTTTAAAAATATGCAGCGAAGGTGGATTTTTCGGGGGATAGTTTAAAGGAAAGTTTAATTTGGCAGAAATTAATGTGCTTTGTAATCATCCCTTAAGAAGAAAGGAAGCTGTTTCTACTTTAAAAAAATATTGATCACTTAAGAGCATTTTATCTTTTTTATTTGTTCTGCACAGAGGAAAAAAAGTCCATCAACGATTTCTGCTAAAAGAAACTGATAGAATTTCTTAAAACTTGTGTCTCGTTAAGACTACTTTTCGCAGGCAGCACCGAGCTAAACTTAATAAAACACTAAGAAGAATGTACTTTTAATATAATATTAAACTCAAGCACACTATAGAATGCTCTCTAAAATGAATGCACGTTTAATAAAATAGTTAACGGGAAAATTTATGTTTTCCGGTCCATTAAGTGTCTGTGTCTTAATATATTTAATATGTTTATTAAAAGCAAAGGGACGTACAGGCGCTTAATTTCATCAGAGAAATTCATTTAGACGCTAACTGATTTAATTTTTAATGAAACATTCTCTTGTCACTTAATTTCTGTCACGAATGTTCAAATAGTTACGCTATAAATTAATTCATAAGTAAACGGGAAACATGTAACTACGAAATAAAACTAATCAAGCACTCTAGAAATTACGAATTTGTTTTTCTATAATCATTTCATACCAAAACAAATGATTCTCTATAACTGGACTAACGAATGTCACCCTGTTATGCAGTATATTGACATGAATTAATTCAGTCAACTCTAAAGAACTGGCGTCTCAGTAGCAAAGATTTTCTAATTCGACATAAGAATTAAATGGAGTTTCACTATACCCGTCGACTGTGTTATCACTAAAGACATTAGGATTCAATTTTTTTTTTAGATTTGATATCCCTTTCTCCAACTTGATGATTATGGGTGACTTTTTGTTTATATGTATCTTTGTATTTCAGTTAATTGTCATTTGGTGTCTCAGCAGCGAAGATTTCGTAATTCAGCATATGAATTTATCTGAGCTTCAGCATACACGTTGAAAAGGCTATCAAAAGGGCTATCAGAAAAGGCTATCAAATAAAAAAAATTCTTACATCCCTAATGTCTTCAGTGAGGACACAGTCGACGGACATAATGACACTCCGGTTAATTCATATGTTGAATTAACGTGAAGACCGGGCAATCGTCAGAGTGGCACTCACAGCCCCAGATTCATTATTACCATCGATTGTACGTGCAACTGGTGCTTCAGTGACCACAAGAACCATTCATATGCAGCTCAGAGATAGGGGGCGGAGCTCATGGCGCCCCTTGCGCCGACTACCATTAACCTCTGTACACCGACAAGCCCGTTTGCAGTGGTGTCGGGCACATTCGACCTGGAATGTCACTGACTGGAGTAGAAATGTCTTCAGTTATGAGTCCCGCTTCGAATTGACCCCCGATGACCATCAAATGCGTGTCTGGAGACGCCCCGGAGAGCTGTGGAATACCAACCTGACTGTCTTCCGCCATACGGGCCGACAACCAGGTGTGATGGTCTGGGGTGCGATTTCATTTCATTCTAGGACCCCTGTGGTTGTCATCCGCGGCACTCTTACAGCGCAGCGGTACTTCGACGATATTCTACGCCCCGTTGTGTTTCCCTTCATATCACGCCATCCTGGGCTTATATTTCAGCAAGGTAATGCCCGCCCGCACACGACGAGAATTTCTACTGCTTGTCTTCGTGGTTTCCCAACGCTACCTTGGCCAGCAAGATCACCGGATCTCTCCCCCATTGAGCACATTTGGAGCATTATGAGCAGGGCCCTCCAACCAGCTCGGGATTTTGACGATCTAACTTTTCAATTGGACACAGTTTGGCATGATATCCCGCAGGAGGACATCCGCCACCTATATCAATCAATGCCAAGCCGAATAACTGCTTTCATAAGGGCCAGGGGTAGACAAACGCGTTATTGACTTTTTCACTTTGTGAAACTCTTCCTCTTGAATAAATCATCCAATTTTCTCAAATTGTAATAATTTGTTTTTCTGTATATGCACATCACATCTACCGATTTTCGTCCCATTCCGATAAATCCTTCTTGGTGAGTCAATTTATTTTTTGTCTATGAGTGTAGATGTATGTTACTAACTAACAAATTAGAGAAGATAGAAATTATTGAATAATATTGTATAAAAATAAAATTAAAAGACTTGTATGTCTGAGAAAAATTGTAATAGAGGCGTCAAAAAACAGCGTACGTTATCTTCGCTCAGAAATTAAATCTAAGATAAACTTTCCGTGTCTGGTGATAGCTCAAGGAGTATAATTGCTCACGTCCGTTTTGCCCAATGTGGTGTGTGCCGTAATAAACAAGCAAAGAAAACATTCTACCAACATGCGGTACCACCCTATACTAACAGTATTGGTGCAAAACTGTCAGTTTTCAAAACTCAAAACAGAAAACTGTCAAAAACTGTCCAAAAATTTATCTAAAAGGGTTGTGACTCCACATCAAAGAAAAGCATCAAGTGATAAACAATATTCGAAAAAGAACATAAAGGTGTAACTCTACACTGCATGGAGTTGCCACTTGGTTACGAAAATTATGTTTCCTATCTTTTCACGGGTAAAAAAAGTATTTGCGAAAAAAAACTACTTTGTGTGCGCGTTTTCGAATGTGATTGTTACTAATTTCAATTTTTTTCTTCAATATATCTTGTGTTATATAACTAAAACAAATCATATTTTAATTACAGAAGAAAAAAGTCATGCAGTGTAGGACAAAGATAAAAAGATGACAGCAAAGAGTCCTGTACTCTTAAAATTCTGAACCCGCTCCATTTTGTGACTTTTTCATGTTTTCTACCCTAAAATCGAGCTGCAAGGCACAATTTGAAAATTTTAGTGCCGCACGAAAGAGGTCTGATGTAATTCTGAAGTACCTTAATAGCTCGTGTCTTTTGTCATTTAACTTTCATAGGTATTTCCCGTTCAATGATGACATAATGCAAGAACTTTAAATATTATGTTAAACGAGATATAAGGTAAATTATTTTTTTAATAAAACTTTTAAATAAAAGCAATCTGGCAATAAAAGGATCTGGCAATGCTTTTTCTAAAATCACGACATGTAAGTTTAACCTAAGTTATAAGTAGATTTGTTAAATAAGACAACTTCAGAGTTTTTATTAAACAGGTTGCGTATAATGATGAATTGCTAAAAAAGTGACTTTTTAATCAGGTTTTGCCAAGACGTAGTAACGTGCAAAATTTCCGAGTGCTTATGTATGCATTACGATACAACTCTATATGGAGATGTAGATATGTCTAGATGGAGTCTAGATGTCTAGATGATCTAGATGGATATGTAGGATGTCTAATATCACTAACCAGTGGCGCAACAGTCCATTGTGGACCAAGGCCGGTGGTGCCCATCTCCGATTTCTTTACCATGGGCATGGGTGCCATACAGCATATGTTTAGGGCAATTGGTCAGCCTTCCGCGGGACCCCAAGAGTTAGTTCCCAAGCATGCTTGGTTCCCGTTTTATCGACCCACTCAAGGGATGAAAGGATGACATATATATATATATATATATATATATATATATATATATATATATATATATATATATATATATATATATATATGTCATCCTGTATGTCAGCATATATATATATATATATATATATATATATATATATATATATATACATATATATATGTGTGTGTGTGTGTGTGTGTGTGTAATGAATATGATAAGATTACAGAAACTTTAGAATAAGGAATTTATTTCCGAGTGGCTAAAACATACATCTTATCTAATAGACAGCCAGCACCCGAGTGACTCCTGGGCTACTGTATAGACGTATCTGCGGTTAAGAATTTCTGAGCAAAGATGTTTCTTGCCAGCTGCATCAGTTCTGCAGGAAGATCGCCTTATTTGGGCATAGAAAAGGGTCGGATGATTTCGTGGCTTCACAGGGATTGCTGAGGCTATGAAAAATAGCTCTGGGTTCGTGAAAACAGAATTTGGTAATGCCATCCTAAGCATGGTAAGGAAAGAAAATTTACAGGGTATCAACTTAAATTTTATGCCTTTCATATCCCCCCATTTTACAAACGTTGTCTACCCGGGTAGAGGCTATCAAACATAACATACAAAAATAAAATACAAAATATTACAATTATACAAAATATAACATAAGATTAAAAAAAATCTGGCAAACTCCACAACGGTTCCTCCAGATAGCAGGTCCATGGGGTTTTCCTGCTATCCTTCATCTTATTTGTTTCGTATGCACTTTACCATAATTACAGTATAAGTTCAAAATATAAGACTTGTATTCAAAATATAAGACGATAACATAAAATTCTATGACTACATGACCTATTATCTTGATATATTTGATATGAATAAAACACAATATAAATATCTACACTACCTGGAAACTACCTCTTAACATTGTCCACATATTGTATTATTAGTTATCACATTATATTCTATTACTACTCACATCACTTATATAACAATCAAAATTCAATCTATAAATTAACTTCCTTGGTGTACCTTATATTCATAACAATTCTCATTTCGTGCAAAACTACAATATTATAAATTTTTAGATTTCATATCATATATATATATACACATTTTGTTCCAGGAAATAAGAACAACGTTAAAGCTAACAGTTGTACACCTCCCCGACTATATGAAATGCCAGCTGCAGACACTATTCTTTATTTGGCCGAAACTGCACAGAGGAACTGACCTTTGTTCAATAAATAATAATAATAAATCAAAATAATAAAATCCCAACAGTAGTCAAGCTGTAATAGAAAATATGAAATAGCTAGAGTTAAAGTTTTTGGGTGGGAAAAAAACACATTTCAGAGAAATATTAGAAGTATCCAAAAAATATAATAAGGGTAAAAGATTGCACTGAAAAGACTAACAGAAAGGATAGGGGAATTTTAAAAATATTTATAATACAAAAATATACAAGAAAAAAATATCCTCTTAAAATATCTAATTAAATAAGAAATAGTACATTTTACAATTTTTCGCAAAATTAAGCACACAAAGAAAAGTACGAGCACACGCGTGCAATTATTTACTGTCATCATAATTACAGAAATCCATCATAGAAGACAAAAGTTGTTTGATCACTGCAATTCTTTGATATACCGACTCTGTAAACAATGTAAAACGTGTGACGTTTCAGATTCCTTTCTTCCTTGGTGCAGACAAAAAGGAACCAAAAAAAAAGTTTTAAACGATTAAAATCCTTCAGGACTGAAAAAAAAGTTCAACTCAAAATTTTTCAACTAGAGAAAGAAAACGCGAGTTCAAACAAAAGATTGCGACTCTTAAAAACGCATAAATTGCAAAAATGCCACAGTACTCGATCGGGCTTAAAAGAATTACTTTTTCTTTAGTTAATTAAAACTTTACTGAGTTGAATGCGTCATCTAATAAAAGCTTGGAAAAGTTCACCAAAAGAAGTTTGCGGCAAACTTTAAAATGAGTTCTCTTTGTTTAGAGAACTTATAAAAGTATTTTTAAAAAGCAGCAATTTTTTTTTAATCCAACTCTTTCGATAATTTGATTTTGATGAATTCTAGCTATCGGAAAATTCAAATTTTCACGGGCACATTGAACGTATTTGTGAAAGGACTTCCAAATCACTTTCAATTCGAACTGGTTCTTTAAATATGTAGACTAGGTATTTTGGTAAATACTTTTTAAATACGAGGGTTGTAAATAAAATAGTGGCAAAGTCACCCAGAAAGTCGTAGAACATCGGGCATGCTAAAACAGGATATCGGAGGAGTGAAGTGGAGTTGTAGTCGATGTGTAGACTACATAAAACCGTAGATCCAGTAGAAGGGGTAGTCGCTGCGTGCCGTTGAAGAGGGCAGTGTCGTCTCTACCGCTCTAAATCATGTTAAAAATTTGATCAGCGGTCGGGGATTAAAATCAAGGTTGCCCGTGGCTACAGCCCCATTTGCACCCGGGAATTGTAAGAACATCCTCCGTACTCCCCTGACACGACCTATTTCCTAAGTTGAAAGAACCCCGTAGAGGCATCAGATTTTCCTGACGTGCCGTCTGTGATCCGATCATTAGGGCACTCCGCTGCTGACATCAACACGCAACACCTTGCCATAGGTATCCTACGGCTTCCTGACATCTGGCAAAAGGTACATTACTCCGCTAGTGATTATATTGAAGGATTGTAATGTAATTTTGTTCGTACGTACATTAAAAAAATTTCTCCGGTTATGTTGTCATTACTTTATTTACAACCCTCGTATCCAACACATAGAGAAGAGAAGAATTAAATAATCTGTCCCCATCGACTCACCTACTATGACATTTGGTTTTGGCATGCCACAGGTATTTGAGCATGCCCCAACTGTTTGCGCAAACTTTAGAATTAAAAAAAATTATAAAATACATTATGTCTCTTACTCGTATATTCCTTTAAAATTTGCAGCGAATGTATGGCATTGATCGGAATTATTCATAAAAATGTACTTTAACGTAGGATTACGCTCCTCCTACGTTAGGATTACGCTCCTCCTAACGGTCCTCCCGAAAGGAAAATTTCAGACGCTAAAACCGTCTGTCCGTCCGTCCGTCCCCACGAGTTATAATTTTGGCAGCGCGCCTAACCCAGTCTATCGCTTGGACAAGTTAAACAGAAACGTACTAAAATGCGTCAAAATTTCGACATACATATATCTACATATATACATACGTATATAGTATATACATACATACGTACATATAGTATATACATATATATACATATACAGTGGAATCTCGATCTATCGTTTCTCAAGGGGCCGACTGAACTGAACGATAAATGCAGGAAAACGATAGATCCGGGAACATAACAAAGCAATATGATCGTCGGGACTGGATGAAATAAACGATACATGCGGGAAAACGATGATTCGGAAAACGATCGAACGAGAGAAGTTTTTTTGTTCCATTGTATATACATACATACATATATATATACATATATATACATACATACATATATATACATATATATACATACATACATATATATACATATATATACATACATACATATATATACATATATATACATACATACATATATATATATACATGCAAAAGAGGAAAGCAACGATAAGTAATCCTACGTTAATTACCCGCGGTAGTTTCGTTAGAAGAGACTACCTGAAGTTTTTTTAATACTTTTTAAAATTTCGCTCGTTTTTGTAATACATTTTAAATTCGTTTTTGTAATATATTTTACATTTTTTGCAATATATTTTAAATTTTTGTAATGTATTTTAAATTTTTTGTAATATATTTTAATTTTTTTGTAATTTTGTAATATATTTTAAAATTTTTGGAATTTTGTAATATATTTTAAATTGTAATATATTTTATAGTCCATTTAAAAACATTTTTACAAGAAGAAGTCGTGAATTCATAAATGTATATTTCATGGTGTGCACAGCTTATAAAACTCTAGAATCTCTAAACCTTGACAGTGTTACTATTTAACAGTTTTCTAAAAATTAGGTTTTATGTAGTACATAAATAAAATCCTACATCTCCATACAGAGTTGTATCGTAAGGCATACATAAGCACTCGGAAATTTTACACTTTAAAACCTGATTAAAAAGGTCATTTTTTTATTAATTCATCATTATACGTTAGCTGTTTAATAAAAACGCTGAAGTCGTTTTATTTAACAAATCTACTTATAACTTAGGTTAAACTTACATGTCGGGATTTTAGTAAAAGCATTGCCAGATTGAATACTTTGATTTAATAGTTTTATTAAAAAATTATTTTACTTAATAGTTTTATTAAAAAATTAGTATTACCTTATATCTCGTTTAAAATATTAAGTAAAGACCTTGAATTATGCCATCATTGGACGGGAAATACCTATAAAAGTTACATGACAAAAGACACGGGCTATTAAGGTACTTCGGAATTGCATCTGACCTCTTTCGTGCGGCAGCAAAATTTTCAAATTGTGCCTTGTAGCTCAATTTTATGTTAGAAAACATGAAAAAGTCACAAAATGGAGCGGGTTCAGTGTTTTAAGAGTAGAAGACTATTTGCTGTCATCTTTTCGTCTTTGCCCTACAATGCATGACTTTTTTCTTCTATAATTAAAAAATGATTTGTTTTAATTTTAAAACACAAGAAAAATTAAACAAAAATTGAAATCAGTAACAATCACATTCGAAAACGCGTACACAAAGTAGTTTTTTTTTCGCAAAAAATTTTTTTACCCGTGAAAAGATAGGGAAAAAAGAAATTTTCCGTTATAAAGTGGCAACTCCATGCAGTGTAGAGTTACACCTTTATGCTCTTTTTCGAATATTGTTTACCACTTGATGCTTTTCTTTAACATGGAGTCACAATCCGTTTAGATAAATTTTTGGACATTTTTCGACAGTATCCAGCTTTGAGTTTTTAAAACTGCAAGTTTTGCACTTGTGCTGTTAGCATAGGGTGGAACTGCATGTTTGTAGACTTTTTTCTTTGCTTGCTTATTACGGCACACACCATTACTCATGGGACAAAACGGACGTGAGCAATTACACTCTTCGAGCTGTTGCCAGACACTGAAAGTTTATCTTAGATTTTATTTCTGAGCGAAGAGAACGTATGCTGTTTTTTAACGCCTCTATTACAATTTTTCGCAGACATACAAGTCTTATTTTTAATGCAATATTATTTGATAATTTCTATCTTCTATGATTTTTTAGTCAGTAACATGCATCTATAATGTAACAATATGAAGTATCGCATTATAAAATAATCACTTTAACATATACGTAATAAATACAGAGGCTTAAATTTTTATTTTGAGGAACATTTTGAATTGATTTTTATTTTCAAATATTTTTATTTCTCCCAGACGAATTGAAAGGCTTCTAATACTTTTGGCTCTAAAGCAGAGGCAATCGTAATGGGTAAAAAGTATTGTTTAACTTAAAATCCCGTCTGGAACGTTTGTACAAGAATAAAGTTCCTTAATGCTTGCTTTATAATTCAGACAAATGTTCTTGAATTTTTTATAAAATGATATATTAGCATATATCAGTTTGCATAAAAAATATCGAAAACTTTGGTTCGTAATACTATCATTATACTCAAATACCGTTAATAGTAAAGTAAGTACACACTAATAATAAAATTCTCAAATAAGCCTATTAACGAAAAAAAATGTAAAATGTCAAAGATCATAACTGTGTTATGTAATGCACGAGTTTTAGTAGGGAAAATAAGCCGATAATATTACAAATAGGAGAGGCATGTATTATATAAAAAGATATCTTACGTGAAAGTCATTTTAAGATTATATGAGTGTCAGATTTTAATGTTCCATTCGGAAGAAAATTATCTAAAATTTTGTAATTTCATTTAAGCTGGGTAATATTGCAAACAAAAATGTCAATTGTATGGAGCTTTCTAGTGGTATCATTATCTGCAACATCAAGCTGTGTCTGCGTGTTCTCACACAATAACCATTCGTTGAGCAGTTTTCAACACCCTAATGATTCATTTTTTAGTGTACGGGAAAGATTCTGCACCTAAAACGTTAAACCAACATATTTATAGCAAGTTTTTAGAAGTAGCCATAGTTATTTCATTTTGTTTTCTCAATAGTATATACGTGACCTTACTCGTTAAATATTTCTCCGTTGGCGACTATCTTATTTAGCTTGATGTTTACATTAGTGAACCGAAAGTGTACAATACCTAACCAAATTGATATCCAGCTCGACGATATTCCATCGAAACGCTTATGACCTATAAATACACTCTACAAGTGCTAAGCAGTTATCCTGTAGTCATTAGATGACGGTTAGCGAATGAAGCAGTGTCTGTTGCAGGTTAGAGACCTCAAGAGAGGAATTTATTTTTTTCGACTTCTACCAGTGTCTGCAATGTATTTATATTTAAGAAATTTGGGAGCACCGCAATTTCCTGAACTGTTCATAGCACCTCTTGAACTATTCTCAGAGAATCAACATAGCCTAGCATTACATATTACCCGCTGGAAAAGTAATCGATTAGAGAATGTTGTTCCTTGAAAAAAATGCTTATGATCCATTGTGATATTTTGGTAGATTATTATTGTAAAAAACGCCTTAGTTACTCATATCAGTGTCCATATATGAATCGATTGTTTTTTAGGTAAGTTAGATTATTTATTTCTTGTGACACCCAATCCCTTAGAATGGGTTAAAAAAATTCTCTTAATTTGTAGAAATTATTCAAATTTGCCTGATCACTGCATGGCTCCCCATATCAGTAGAAGTACGTCAAGGATTCATATTTAGGCCTTAAGAATTTTAGTTGGTGTCAAGATATGTATCTCCAGAGCACCCAGCCACCATGGACATCAGATTCGACCTTGAAATGGGCTCCCCTTCATGTCATAGCCCAGTGCTCCGCAACCGCTGTGCCGTGGCACACTAGTGTGCCGCGAAGTGATCTTGACTGTGCCGCGGTGATTTTACCGATTATGATAATAAAAAAATTAAACACCGCATTTAATAGAAATTTTTCTAAGTAAAATATTCCTCTAACTTTTTGTTAATATGTAATTTTTCTGGGTCGAAATTATACACAAAACAAAAACATGTTGTTAGCCATACATTGTATGTATGCTCGAGGGTCATATTTTTGGATCTCAGTTAAGAAAGAATATCCACAAATTTCTGACAAGGCCATTGCAATTTTGCTCCCATTTTCTACGACATACTTATGCGAACAAAGTTTTTCGACACTGGTTCTAACTGAAAATGACAAACGATCATATTTAAAGGGCCTTGACCAAGAACTGCAGCTCTTTCTATTATAGAGCCAAATATAAAACGCACATTTATCAAAACAATCTCAAATATCTCATTAATAAATTAGTTATGTTTAAATTAACTTTGATTTATTAGGTTTATGTAAAGAACAAAAAACAAATTTTAATATAAAAATTTAAAGAGAAAATATTTTTACTTGTAAACTATAATTTTATATTTTTGTTCTTGTGTTGGTGTGCAGTTCAAAATGATTTATATAAAACTTAAATGATTATAATTATCTTGATACATAGAGCTATTTTGGTGTGTTTTTTTATGTAATAAAAACATATACGTATTGATTGTAATTTACACTGCTGGCCACCCAAATGGCAACACCAAGAAAGACAAGAGATATCACAACAAAATTTATTTTGTAGATAACATGTTGACCAAGTATCAAATGATTAAATTTATAGACTTCTGTGAAGTGTGGTTCCTGCCAAAATCAGTAGCCAGAGTAGCCGCCATTGTTGGAGATCACCGCTGCCACACGCCTCGGCATTGATTCAAAGAGACTTTGGATGAGTTCTTGGGGTACAGCAGACCAAGCAGCTTCCTCACGTTGCCAAAGTTGATCTGCTGTAGCAGCTGGGGATGGAATCTGGGTCAATCGTAGAGCAACCATGGACCACATGTTTTCTATCGGCGAAAGATCCGGAGAGCGAGGCGGCCAGGGAAGCAATTCAATCTGGAGATTGACGAAGAACCGTTGGACAATGCGTGTCACGTGTGGTCGCGCATTATCCTGTTGAAATATGGCTGTGGGCAAGCCCTGAAGGTAAGGAAGGACAACTGGCTCCAACACCTCGGAGATGTAGCGCTGGCTGTTTAAAGTACCGGCAATGCGTACTAGAGGTGTGCGAGAGTGATATCCAATACCGTCCCATACCATAATACCCGGTGCAGGACCAGTGTGGCGGTGCATAACGCAGCAGTTCAGCATCCTCTCTTCACGGTGTCTCCAGACTCGAATGCGACCATCGTGGTGTTGCAGACAGAAGCGTGACTCGTCAGTAAAGACAATTTCATTCCATTCTGCCGTCCACATCCTTCTGTCATCACACCATTGGCGGCGGAGACGTCTGTGGTTCTGCGCCAAGGGTAGACAAAGCAATGGACGTCTTGCGGACAGACCACTCTGCTGTAAACGGCGTCGAATGGTACGCGCAGACACTGGATGATGCGTTACAGACTGCATGTGCTGTGCTATGGTTCGTGATGTGACTGAGCGATCCGTCACTGCCATGCGCACAATTTGCCTGTCATCACGTGAAGTGGTGCGCTGAGGTGGATGCGATCGAACACGCCGGTCCGTCGTACCCTCCTGCATCCAACGATCACATATCCGCATTACAGTTGTTTGGTTTCGTCCAACACGACTACCGATTTCCCTGAAAGATAATCCACAATCTCGGTAGGCCACTATCCTTCCTCTGTCGAACTCGGATACTTGATGAAAAGATGATCGCTGTTTTTGACGAGGCATAATTGATCGTTTTTTCGAAAAAAACCACAAGAAAAACACAATTGCCGAACTTGAAATCGTCGAAATCTCCAAGCCTTAAATAGCGCTTTGAAGTGGCGCCACAGGCACGCGTGATGTGCGTCTGCGCTGAAATTCTAATCATTTGCATATCTCACCTCCGCTAATGCATGTTGTAAATTTCATGTTATTTGCATGTTTCCGTCAGGGTGTTGCATTTACAGTGGCCAGCAGTGTATATATTTGCAAGCTTTTTCTTGTGGTGTGCAGCGGAATTATCGAAAAAAACGTTGTTGTGCCGTGGGAGATAAAATGTTGCGGAGCTCTGGCCTAGCCGATAAGCAGGCTGGTGGCAAAAGCATTCCAAATGTGGAATTTCTCTAAATTTTTACTTGTCACAGACAAAGTGTAGTTATACTGGTGACTTTGTTTTAAGTTTTTAGTTCTACATATATGCTTTTAGCTCTCTTTAAATAAAAAAATTAATAAATGCTAGAGTATAGTAAATCACTTTTATTTTCTAGGTTATGTGGACTCTAGTTATTATAAATCAGTGGTTCTTAAACTTTTTAATAGTCAATACCCCCTTGAATCTGAAAATAATCTCTCGCCCACCTTTGAAAAATGCTTTCCTATTTTTTATTTAGGAAAAGACATTTATTGCAAGATTTTTTATTTAGTCCATAAAAAATTAATACATTTACAATACGTACTATATTACTACATATAAAACAATATCTACACTTTAGATGGTTACGTTGTTGTTGTTTGTTCATAATTATTCTTTTAAAACGAGGCTCTTTTTTTTTGAAAGAGCCATGCGTAAGTCATCAGATGCATTTAAGAGATTTTTGGCTTTTGTTTTGATGAGCAAAAGTGATGGAAAAACTCATTTCACAAAGGTAAGTGGTGACAAAGGGTAAACGTATCTCTAATGTTTGGTTTTTGCCAATTCTGGATAATGTTCTAACTGAGTTCACTAGAACTGTTCTAAGCCCAGTTTTACAAATTCCATTTCAATATGTGCATTAGCTGGTATTGAGATAAGATCATCTGTTAATAAAACGTTGTCGTCCATTGAATTTATGTCAAACAAAAATAGATTGAGTTTCCATCTATTAATTATGCTTATATTTCCCGTGGAAAAGTATTCATCAAATGATTCAATTGGTAATCTTCATTAAAAATTTAGAACCTTCTCTCGCACCCGCAGGGGTGCCCACAACCCTGATTAATAATCACCGTTCTAAATATTTAATTTTTAAGATGCCGAAGACCGCAATTATATAAGTCCCCATTTAAAATTTTTATGTAATTTGGAAACAACCTCTAACAAATATAATACTCAAATTTTTCATGAAATCTTGTCAGCCGTACACCTACAAATTTAACAAAACCTATATAATTTATTACATAGCAATTTTTTTAACATTCTAGTCACAGCTACTTCAAATCAAAATTCATATGCTCTATATTTAATGTACTTAATCAATTCTTATTGGCATTAATGCATTAATATAACATATTTTAACTTAAGTTTACACATTTAAAAACAGTGAGAAAAAAAATTATTTAATTAATATTGTCATATCCATGACTAGAAACAAGTTAAAAGTTATCTAAAGGGCTCCTTTATAACTATAAAATTTAAAAAAGAAGCAATGAAGTTTTTATTAATGTTCAAACCTATCTTGTTTGGCTTAAGTAAGACATCTCGGTTTAAAGAAAACACGTCTTACAGCTAAAACACAGTCTCCAAAAATCTCTTAAAAATATATTTTTCGGAAAAAAAAACATTTTCTCGATTCATTCATTTCAAGCGTAAGCGAGATACGAAAGAAATTTCGTTTACAAAATTAAAAAAAATTCTTTCTTTTTCCCCAAAAAACTTAGAATCTAATTTAAGGTTGTCAACTTTTTGATTGAGATGATGCTTTATTTTCACCTCGCTTCCCAAGAGAAATGCGAAATTGATATTCGAAAAAAATAATGTGCATCACTTTGCCGGATCGAAATTGAAATCATTCGACCATCTCTTAACTACGGAGAATCTATAATAGTGATGGATTCGATTACAGCTGAAAGAATCGATAAAACACATCGTACCGTATTCCTTCGGTAGTTCGAAGAGTTTCGGCATGCGAAGAAAATTATTGATATGATACTAGGGAAACAGATTTTTCATTCATTATTCGTATAATTGGCAAAAAATCTGAATGAATGTTCTATATATATTTGATATACATGAGTTAATTGTACTGGTAAATTGTATAGCTAGAAAATAAATTTTACAATCAGAAGCCTTACAGAAGGGAGAGAGATTTCATTTCATTGGTTCTTGCTAGGTTTTCAACAAGTTTCTAAAAGGTTGGGAGAAACTCGGTACTCGTAAATTGTATAGTTACAAAAGAAATTGGACAAACACAAGCCGCGAGATTGAAAGACAGAGGGCAATTTCATTTCATTAGTTCTTGGTAATTTGCTTCATAATTTTAACCCGTTACAACAATAAGTTTTCTAGACACGGAGAAACATTACCTCCAATTTTAAAGTGTAATTAACCGTTAAAAAATGTTTGACCTTACATTCAGTAGTTCATGTTGTATTTTCGGTCTAGAATAAACTAACATAGTTATAAAAACGTATACTGTCTAGAATAAGATATGACATTAAGGCTGCTGTGTACTAACCCTACTGGATTCGATCCCTCAATGTTTACCAATGGAGAAAATTTGCCTACTATTTACAGCTATGTACATGTTGATAATCAAACAAAAATGGTATTTTCAGATAGCCTGAACTATCTTGCACCTTGTCACCGTATTCATTTTGTAAATTTCGGCCACCAAAGGAATTTATAAACGTTTAAAACACACTATACCAGATTTTTCCCCCGAATAATTTAAATTTAAAAATATTATTAGCATTAAAAAAAAACGAAAAATGCCAGAAGGTGAAAAATTTCTTTCTTTATTACGGAGTACAATTTAAAAAAAAAATTAAATCCAAGTCAACAATCCTTGGACACATTTTCTCCATAAATTAACACTGAGAAGAGCGAATCCAACATGATTAGTGCACAGCAGGCTTAACTACATATTCTCCGGACTTACAAAGAGTTATGCAGACTGATAAAAAAGACTCGTATATGACATAAAATGTTTTTTAACAAATAACAGTAATTCATATCACTTAATAAAACAGATGCAAAGGAGATATGGAATATGATCTTTCTACGACAAAAAAAAATGAAGGGGTTTTACTAAATATTGAAAGTGTCTATCTTTTTCAGGAATGCAGATGACTGCTCGTTTTATCAGATGTCTCCCACTGCAGCATCAAACAGAAATGCTATCAACTGTTTTTTAATGTTATTTATACATTCTTGAGAGAATGAGTGATTTACGAATCAACTATGTCATAATACACCTTCCAATTCACTGTTGTTTGAAAAAAAAGGAATCACAGTGTTCTTACTCTAAATGGCACAATATTCTCTGATAATATGTCGTAGACGACATGTGAAGAATATTCGATACACCAGATTATGTTGTTCTGATTGCTTGCATAAGCCCTGAGGCGAATTTAGCATTCAGCAATGAAAACCATGGAAGTTGTATTAAACCATGCTCCTCAATCAGCTAACAGAACCACCGCGCAGTGGGCAAAACATTTTCTTCTACCGGGTGTTCTTAATTTTAGGTCAGAACATACTCAGTAGGAATGAAATTTGATGTTTCACAGCTTTCTGAGCAGTTCTAAACTAAACTTATCTAGTGCTGACAATTTTATAATTACAAATTATTTTGCACTGCTAAAAATAATATTGTATCCTTACCATTAGATTTTGTGATTAAAAACTATTTAATAGTCGGAAACGTACGGAAGAAAAATCCATATTTCTTAAGTAAAATTTTAAATATATTATTTAAAACTTTACCTATAGTAATTAATATTCATGGTCGCTATTAAGATAAATGCTGAATTTTGTTCCGATAATTTCAGCTACGTTAAATCGTTTTATATACAATACATTTCTTCATATCAAAATATACACAGCAGTATCTTTATTTGATAATGTTTCTTTCCTATTTGTGGATAAAGTTAGCTCTTAAATAAATCTACAAAATGTAAGGGCTCAAGTACGATAATTTACCGATTCCCATATATTTAAATGTTTTGACTTATTTATATTATATACCTGTTGTACATACAAGAAACAAACACCTAACAGCAGTTCATTCTGCAATTAATTACTAAAGTATTGCTCCTTTGCTAAACACGAGAGTTATTTTTGCAACTAAAAGGGGTCATTACGCAAATGTGAATAGGGTTTGCCTCCAAGATGTGAGTAAAGGATGCACCTGCCTTGAATGTTCTCTACAGGTATGAGTATCTTCGTGTTATATAATCCCCTATCAGAAGTGTGGTTTATGTTGTTTAACAAATACCCACATTTAATAAGCAAATTGATTTTTTTAAAATTTCATAGTGTTTTTTAGGGGTCAAAAGAATTCTTAGCTCTTTCTTTACTATAAAACCCTAAAGGTTTGTTTTCTGGTTCATGAGTTAGTTTTAAGAGTGCTACTTTAATATTTTGGCTGAATCACACTAGATACTTAAAGTAAAACGTAATTCCGAATGATTATAATCACCCAAACCAACGACAGAGCTCAAGCATAAAATGTGGTACCACTGTCGGGTAGTTTGCTTTATAAAGCGTGCACATTTTCATAATATTAAAGAACTGTACAACGGAAATGAGTATCCGAATTTCAGCCTTTGAATGCTAAGGCTTCTGTGTATTAACCCCATTGGATTCGCTCATCTCAGTGTTAACCTATGGAGAAAATGTGTACAAGGATTGACGATTTCAATTTAAAGTTTTTTTTAATTGTACACTGTAATAGAGAAAGCAATTTTACATCTTGGGACATTTCTCGTTTAAAAAAGGAAAATAAAATTTGAATTTTAAATTTTAAATTATTTGGAGAAAAAAATCTAATATAGTGTGTTTTAGACGCTCAAAAATTCCTTTGGGGGACGCATTTTTAAAATGACTCCTGTTGCAAGATGCAGAAAAGTTCAGTCTATCTGAAAATGCCATTTTTATTTGATTTTCACCGTTTATATAGCTGTGAAACGTAGACAAATTTTCTCCATAGGTTAACATTGAGGTGAAAGCATCCAATAGGATTTATAAACAACAGCCCTAATATCCTTAGATCTTTCAGGGATCACAATATTAAGTGCCAAAGTTTCGTAACGTCAGGAAAATAACTAATTATATTTAATTGGATGTTTTCTTTACAACTTGTGCATCATAGTTGTAATCTAGCTTTAACAAAATTTAGAGAGTGTGTAGCATAGTGAATGTAATTAACTTTTCTCTGTGCAAAACAAAGGACGTGAAAGACATAGAAACAGTATCGACCTTGTACTAAGTTGATCTTTTATGCCTCGTTCGCACTTCTTCCGAAACGGGACGTATCGTCAGCGATAACAATTTTAACCAATTGCAGAGATCAGTGCAGTGATGTGATACCCAACGCGCTATCACTATGATATCCAATGTGATATCCACTTGAATCCAAGGTAGCTTTAACAATATAGGCGCCAATGGAGGTACGTAACGCTTCCCTCTGGGTACAATGTGAAAAACGTCTACAGACAAAGATAAAACATATACTGGAATAACTATCGCTGTTCCTTCTCTTCCAGAAATCGAAGGAACACGACGTCTAGCTGATGTTTAAGTTCATAGTCTAAATCAACTTATTGTCTTCTTACGCCCAAAAATCGCTAGTAATGATTAAACAAAAGAGGTCTTCTTGTTACAGATAAAAGATGAAGATTTTATATAATGAAATATAAATTTGATATCGGAGGTTGGTATAATGCGTGATAACTAACAAAAAGGCAAATTATTCTTTGAAAAAATAGAAGGGATATTCAATCTGACAAATTTTAAGCTTTAAAAATATGTGGTACACCCTTTTTAAATTCGCCCCAAAGTATGCTGTTTGCTATGTTGCAAATTTACCAGGTTCTGTGTTATTAAAAAAATAAATATAAAGACAAAGAAATTTGATGCCCATTTTATAACATTATAAGTTTTTATATATTGAAAGCGAATAAAAACTTATCCAATACCTTGGATTCAAGTCGACTCAGCCTTTCATCCCTTCAGTGGATCGATAAATGATGACCAAGCTTTCTTGGGCACTAAACTCTGGGGGTCCCACGTCAGGTTGACCACCTGACAGAGACATATTTTGTATGGCATCCCAAGCCCACGGTCAAGAAAGCGGAGATGGGCACCGCCGTCCTTGGTCCACAACGGACTGTTGTGCCATGAGTTTTATCTTGTCTTCTACAAATCCTATTTCTATTTATTTAAAGCAAGACACATATGATTTTTTTTAATTTCCTTTATAAAGAGTGTATCAATTTTTTACCGAAAATCTACGTGCTGAATGTAATTTTCATAAAAGTTTCTATCGAAGTAAGTTAATATGTAAGGTTATAATAATATGTAATGTTATATGGAATGTTAATGTGTATAACATTAATGATGAATGTTAATATGCAATGTTATATGGAAGTTAATATGTAATTTACTTGGTTATCTCTTGGTGTATTGAAGCTCTGTGACAGTATTTAAGTTTCAAAATATGCTGCAGTTGAAAGAAATATACATTTTGTACATTAACCCTTCAGCGGGCTCGCCCGTGCACAGAGTGCAACATTTTCGTAATTTTGAATGGTTTGGTTTTACATGTACGATTTGTATGTTCTAAGCAGTTTCTTTTTATAGTTACACCCTTTCTAATGCAGGTCTGATTTTCTGACCCTTGTATTCCTTTCCAGTCAGTGGTAGTCGTGATTTAACCGTGGTAAACCAACGATTATACTGGATTACAATACGACAAAAGCAGGAGTTGATGTACTCTATATAATGTGTAGCTATTACACGGTATCCGCCATATCACGAAGATGGACAATCTCATTGTTTTTTAGGTTTTGGAACATGATAGGGATCCATTTGCAAGTTGTCCTTAGATCCAATAAACCGGACAGTTTTGAAATAAAGCGATTGTATCTGCATTCTTTCGCCTTTAATTATAAATATATCTGAATATTATCAGCATTTTATATCTTGTCATAAAACGCACAATTATTATTTTCAATTTGAAAAAAAAGTTTATTACAAAAGGAATAATCAAGGTTGAAAGAGACGTTGCACTTTGTGCCAGGCGTGCCTGCTGGTGTTCAAAAAATTAGGCTCTTTTGAAACTACATCTCTTTTTTGCAAAATAACTGATTATGGTGAGTAGTATATAAAATCCCTAAATAACATTTCTTTTGGCGGAAAAAATGCGCTGAATAGCTTTGGATTTCACAAATTCTAAATTTAGCTGCTGAAATGAATTTATATCAGGGTTAATACTTCACAGAAGCCATTTGATTAAATTATTTCTGTTATATGGAAGTCAATCTCATTTCAGGAAAAGAGCTTTCAGCTTAACCCATTCTAAATCATAAATCTTAATAGATTTTTCTTCTCTGCTCAACATGGCCTAATGTCTTAGCTTCTGCGGTAGCCACTAACAGTCTGAACGTGCTCTACACATAAAGCGCAGATCTTTCAAATCACACCTTTCTTTCTTTAAAATTGCTTTCACCCACTGATGTATCCTGAAACTCAATTACCTGTACCTAATAGCCTTAAAAGCTCTACTGCTTAACGTGCTTGAGTGCACGCAGAGGAAGGATTCCAATTATTTCCAGAAATTTCTTTTTGGGCAAATATTTTTCTGAATGGATTTTTTTTGTGTGTCTGTGTGTTAAACATAATTTTTTTTAACCGATTGAACACTTGAATCGTATCAAACAAAAATCGCAGATATTTGGCTCGTACAATTATCAATTCATTAAACAGCTATGTTTCAATTTTATTAACATACACTGGACTAGCTGAAAACCCGTACTGCGCTACGGAGTACATTCAAATTAAATACAACGGTCAAGGTGTGCAATTAATGCCAGAAATATGTATAAATATATTTATAATAAATATAACGATCAATGTATGCAACTGATGTAAAAAAATGAAAAAATATATTTATAAAAAAATTGTAATGGTTTTTTTATGGACAAAATAATGTAGAAAAAATATTCAAATTAAATCTAATAGAACATACTAAAGCATATAGTACAGTTAATATAGTACGGTTGAGGAGCATATCTTTTACTGTATTTTAATATATTTTGGATAATTTCCAATCGTCTGACGCATTAGCAAGAAAATTTTTTTTTGTTTATTTCGTTGTTATGCACGTGACGATAAATTAATTTAAAGTATCTGAAAAAGGAATCACGTGATCAGCATTTAATTAATTAAATTATAAAAATGAATCTTTAAAAATTCACCAAAAATCAGAAAATGGAGTTAAAGACTCGAAAAAGATTTCATTTTAAAGCGATTTTTAGGATCTTTCTCGTGATATAAATTTTATAACCCTCAGATTATAATTTTGAATGCAAACTTGAAAAAAGTTACAAAAACTTCTAAAAAATTGAATTTTTTAAAAATTAAAAATTTAAAAGAATTTTTCAAAAATCTTTCTTAGTGCACCCCTACACTATAAGAACTGCCATACAAAATTTCAGTCCTTTAGGTCCAGCGGTGTGGTCTGTGCGTTGTCAGCCATTCAGTCAATCAGTCAGTCAGTCAGTTACGGAACTGTTTTATATATATAGATTACAAACAGACCAAGGACACTTTACTATATCCTTCGAAAAATAAAATTATAAATCTGTGGCATTATGGAAGATGTTGATGAGTCATTTTTCCCTGTTTTCGGCAAATTAAAAAGTAATTTTTTTGTGAAATATAAAATCACTCAATTAAGTTTTTCAATCTAAATATTCTTTAGTTAATACTAATATTCAACCTCAAGCATATGGCAGGTCTTCAATGAAAATTTTCAATTTGAGACTAAAATATTCAATTTGGGATCAAGTATATTATATTTTATACCTAACAAATTTGCCTATGCGAATAACTCAGTAATATTTCACAATTCCACTATCAGCTTTTTCCGCATAAAAGAATCTATATACACTCATGGACAAAAAAATTAGCGCACCAAGAAGGAGTCGTCAAAATGAAACGAAATTTTACATACGTAATGACTACTTTAATATAAGTAAATGATAAGAAAATCAAAGAAAAAGGATAATTTATTTCAGAGAAAAGGGCAAAAGAACGGAGGAGTTAATACTCCGTTGGACCCCCCCTCTAGCGCGACTGCACGACGCGATACGATCGGGCATTGAGTCATGCAAGTTCTGTATGATGTCTTGAGACATTTCGTTCCATATTTGCTGTAACCTTGCCTCTAGTTCGTTCAAACTCGTGGGATGCCCAACTCGTCGTCCCAAATGATCCCAAATATGCTCGATTGGAGACAAATCTGGGGATCGGGCAGGCCAAGGAAAGGTAGTAACAGTGCGGAGACAGTCTTGTGACACCCTTGCCGTATGAGGCCAAGCATTGTCTTGTTGAAAAATGGCTCCTGGGAACCGTTGCATGAGTGGCAACACATGTGGTTGCAGGATTTCATGAACAATACTAGGGGTGACCGTGTATTGTAGGCAATGGCCCCCCATACCATCACACCAGCTGTGGGAGCGATGTGTCGCTGTACAGCAAAGACAGGATTGAAGCGTTCACCACGGGCTCTCCACACACTAACACGATTGTCATCACTGCCGAGATTGAATCTGGATTCGTCGCTAAAGACGACCTGGTTCCACTCCGCTGCAGTCCAGTTTCCTCGTGCGCGGCAAAACTCCAAACGGAGGCGTCGATGGGTGGGCGTCAAGGGCAGCACACGTAATGGGCGCCGCGGTACCAACTGTCCTTCAGCCAGGCGCCTTCGTATGGTTCGAGAAGACACAGAGGCCCCTAGTAAAGGTGCTACCTGTGCCTGGATGGCGGCCGATGAAGCAGTTGGCTGTTCGCGTGCATTTCTTACGATGTGGCGGTCTTCTCGACGACTGGTCTGTCGAGGGCGTCCTGAGCCTGGTCTTCGTGTACATGACATCTCTCGGGTCCACTGGTCCCAACACCTCCTCACGACACAATCAGAGCGGCCTAATTGACGAGCTACTCGCCTAGCTGACCACCCAGCTTCCATCATCCCGACGATTCTCCCCCTCTCAAACTGCGACAACTGCTTATATTGGCTTCGAACACGGCGTAATGGCATGTCTATCTCAGCTCTTCCTTTGTAAATGATTCAGCACACTCAAACAAGGTTTGGTTACCTGTTTTATACTCCACAGAGTACGATGTTCAACGCCCTCTACCGGCTATACGTAATGCGCAATCACACTGCATTTCTAATCATTTGCATATCTCCCCGACATGTACCTTCGTTGCAAGTTTCGTTACGATCCCGCAATTATTTCTTGGTGCGTTAATTTTTTTGTCCATGAGTGTATTTAAGTTGCTAAGCTGACTTTTTGGGCAGTCCGTGAGAGAAAACTACTGTATCAATTTACTCCATTTTGGTCTTAAACTAAAGACTATAATCTGTAGATTTGTCAAATTTGGTTTTTGTAACCGCAATTTCTATTAATTAGCGATAATTTACAATTAAAAATTGATTTCTGCACATGCTCAGTAGCATGTTTAAATCTGTCTTTAGAAACTCACTGTTTCTGCTCATGCCCAGTGACAAGTTTTTATGATAAACACGTTTATTCCGAGAAGTTTCTCTAGATCTCTCTCTGCCATTTTTATTTTTATGATAATTATGTTTATGAAATATAACATTAAACCTGATGGAAATTGTTTATTTTGCGCTGTTTAATTAGCGATAATTTACAATTAAAAAAGTTGCTTTCTTCGTATGCTCAGTGACATTTTTAAATCTGGCTTTAGATACTCACTAAGCATAAGGCAGTTTAAACACATTAATTTATTTTTGTGCATTATGATTTTTAACATTTGGCAATTATGTGTTAAGTATAATTTATCTATTAGTACATTTATTTGCTATCTAGCCGTCATGTATTGACAGGTACCATCTAGTCAATTTTAAGTGTGACATATCAACTTAAAACATAAAATTGAATTTTTTCCGACATATCAACATTTGCCATAACGTCACAGAAATATAAAAACGTTAACTCAATATCAATTAACTAAATACAAGTGCGTTTAAATTATTTATACTACGGTGTCTAACTCGTTTACAAACAGGCATGTAACACAGTTCAAAATAATCTATAATTAAAATTGTAATTTTTAACGTGTATACTCTTTCATCAACAGTCCATAACTCTTTCCTCAAAGATATCATTATACAAATTAGCTCTTACCTTTTGTTATCGGACATGAATTCGTGCATGTTAGATTGTTAAGAAAATAAATAACTTGTCTACCTTTCCAAGTTTCCTCATTTATCGAACCTGTAATGCATTTTAACTGACCTAAATTTTATTGTTCGTAGTCAATTCCACAGAGTTTCCTAACTAATTTAATATTTTTCAACCTGTCAAGTAGTTTTTCAGTTTAGAGTTAAAATGCTTCGTGCAAGAATCGATTCCTACGTGAACAATAGCTGAATCTATCATCATTAGACTAGTGGTTAATAACTTCTTGAATGATACCAATTTTGATGCATTGAAGCGATGGAGAGTGTTTTACTGTAAAGGAATATAAATCTCCCTGTGGTCTCATGGAGAAAATGAGACTATCGGTCAATCAAGTTCTTGACAACTTGTATTTTAGCCTGAAAATTCCTTTTACTTACAGTCTTTTTTTCGTTCTTCTTGATAGAGTGAAGTAACATTAATCATTTTGAAATGAAAGTAATGTAGTGAAATCTTTTTTTACCAATAAAAGCTGTCGTATAACTTCTATTTATATCTTCTTATGTTTTCATTATATTGTCTAGAGAATAAAGACTGAGCAGTTTTTTAAAGTTACTGTGAGTAAACAATGGATCTAAAGTTCCTTGAATTTTACAGACAATTTAATAAATAGTTCATTATGATGAATGTTGCAGATTATTTAATAAATAGTTCATTATCACTCATTTTTTGGTTATTCTCTTACTGTCTTTTAATATTATGATAAAAATGGTAAAAATGGTCCAAATGTCGTCTACAAATCCGACGATAATATCAATTACATGGTAGCCCCGAAAATGAAATTTTGACATTTTGTCGTTAATATGCTGTTTAAATTCTGAAACATGTTGGATACCATACAACGTTCTATATAATAGCTGAGAAATAAACTCCCTGCTTCATTTTTTTTAAATCCCTTATCTCCAGTATTTGGTTCATTCTTATTATCGTTAAGAAATTTCCTCAAAAAATAATAGAATTAAGAACTTCTTTATAAGGGTAATTTTCTCTCAAAAGATTAGAAACCAATTAATAATACTAACTGGAGTAGGTGGTAGTTTTCCTCCCGGGCCCTCGATCATTTTCTTGTTATCTTCATTTCCTTTGTTAAACTTGAATTACCCGGAAAATCCATGGATAATTTTTATAATCTTATTGTCCGTTATTTTTCATTAAGATGGTAATTAAAATGGTAAGTAATACCCTCAGAATATCTATATAATTCCTTGAAACATTGTTTTACCTACATTGAACTAAACATTGTACTAAATCAACGTAACCTACATTGTACTAAAATCAACGAATTCAGTGGCTCCGCAATTTTTTGAAACGTGGACGATGATGATGTCGAAAACAACGTCAGAATGAAGAGGAAGATCTGAATACTATTGTTCGTTAGGAAAATGGTTGTTCCCCTAAAAATACTTTTGAGATAAGACATTTCCTAGATTCTTTAGAGACTGATAACGAATCAACGAGGCAGTTATGTTCAATAAAATAAAAAAAGTTGCAATATTCTTCTATAAATTTACTTTAAAAAATAGTATCTTACAAGTATATGCCCAATAGGAAAACGACAAATTTTTACAACTAGTGTTGCATTCTAAAACAAATGGAATAAACAGCCCTCTGCTAATGATGGAGGAATTCATAGGAAGTACAGCCTCCGCTTCAAACAGTTTCATGGGCTGCTATTAAAATTTACCCTGTTTTGATCTCGAAAAAGCGTAAGTTAAGTGGACAGTGGACTTTCAAAAGTGTGAAATTTGTCCAAAAATTCGATCTTTTTATTTTATTGAATGTGAAACTACGTACGAGTAGGAATGTGTTGCAAAAAGAATTTTTAATTTCTGTTATTACTTTCCTAGTTATAGGCATTTGTATTTAATTTGGATATTATGTGGTTACTAATGGCAATAACTTTAAATGTCTTTTTCTCAAAATAAAAATTTTCATGTCATACGAATATTCAAACTGCTCCAGGCGCATTTCTAATTATCGTATTGCTTTGAAATTTAAGTTTTATATACTTAACTGTATATCAAATATATCTTATTGAAAATAATTATGCTTCGTTGCTCATAATTTCTAAATTTTGTACTTGAAAAGATAATCTATAGGTATTTTGCGTAATAAAAAAGGTGTTTTCACTATTATTATTTTCTCTTTATATTTTTAATGAATGCTTAAAATAGGCAATAAGTTTCATTGTTAGTTCTATAAGGTATCCTGTAAATAAAAATTGTCATATTATATGCAAAAGAAATGCGCATGGAAGGTTTTTAATTAGGCCAATTTTTATATAATTAATAATTCATAATTCATAAATTATTAATATTTCATCATTAAATTTCAACCACTTTTACATATCTATGGTACTAATCACGTATTCAAATTTCAAGCAAATCCATTCAGAACAAAAAAAGTTAGGTTTGAAGGCCCACTGTCCCCTTAAAGTTATTCGGGGCATCATTTTAGAGCTCCAACCAGTAAAATTTGAAACAGAAAATCCAGGTGATATGAAGTTGAATCTGCTCTCATAAGAAGAGATTTTATTTCTTTTTTTTTTTTACGATTAGGGACTAAAGGAATTAAACACACCATTTTCCAGATATTTAAATATGTTCATTCAACACATCAAGAAAAACAGTTCTGAGAATTTGGTTGGCCTTATACAGTAAATTTTACAGCAAATATAGAAGATCTAAATCAGCCGTTGGGGACTGCTTACATACAGAACTTTTTCTTAACTATTTAACTCAGTTTCATCAAATTTGGATACATTGTTTCCATAATGTTAAAAATCTTGAAGAATAACATTACATCAATTTTAAGCAAAGATGAATTCCTAAGCATCTTTTTCGAAAGAATGTCTCTTCTTCAATGCGGCAGACGGTTACTTGGACATTATCATTACCATCATATGACACCGCGGTTTTGCTGGCCACTTTTCTCGGAGCACCGTATAGGTGGACCAGCATTACCTCCCTATGGGCCTGTCCTGTAATTTTGAACCGAGTCAAGTGACGAGACCGGAACACTTGACCCCGCACCTCCAGAGGTAAATTTTGATAACTTGAAGGACATTTCAGCCACGTTCTATTTTACGTGCCCCGGTCACCATTAGTGTTGTGCTTTATTTTTTTTTTCACTTCTTTGAAAAATTATTTCAAACGGTGCCATTTGTAGCCTTCTGTGGTCGGGAAATTTTCAGATGATCTTTTTCAGCATTAATTGTAACTTCAATTTCTTAAATGAAACTGATCTGAAAATGGTTAGAAATGTTATGGACAAGTAGTTAATTACACAACACATTTTCTAGCAACTTTTGAACTAAGTGAGTGATTAAAGAAGTAGGAGTAAATGTATAAAAATAATTTAAACCAAGACTTTCACGTGACAGAGAGAACGATGATAAAAGAAATGATTCGGAAGTAAACTTTATGTCGTATGATAAGGGCAAAAGTCTCGATTTTACCTGTTCATTTACTTTTTTTCAGTAAAGGTGAGTTTCTTTTTTATTTTCTAGTTATTTTTCTTTTCGTGCATTTCTTAACAATATTTGTTTATATTTTTTAAATTCAATTCCCCACAAAACATTAAAGATCATTTTAGAGCTATTCTTAGGTATCAGCTAAGATTTTCAGTTTTGAAGAAAATAGTTGTTCAATTTTGTAGAAAATGTCGACTGTTATCAGCAACAGTCAAAAATATTGTTTTACTTCCGTCAGTCCACAACGCATAACAACTAAATCAGTTAATGCCCTATTCTCTGCGGTAACTATAAATAGCACTATAAATATATATCTTCATCTCGTGGGACCTTTGTCAAAAAATAACAAAGCAAAGGGTAAAAACAGGAGTACATAGCTTTTAACTATTTACAAAAAAAATGGCAAATAGTAGTTTCGAAATAATTAACAGTTTACTATCAGACCGAGGAACGTTAGGTGTGACCGTCTTTATAGACAGTTCACAAATGGTCATCAAATTCTTTGTTATAAATAGGGGAACAACAGAAAATTCTGCAATGTTGCAGAAAGAACTCAGAACACCTTTTTGTTTGTTCAGGTCTGAATGGAAATGCCCAACGACAAGGAGATATCTTCAGACTATATTATATTGGGATGCTAGGAATCTTATGGACTGATGAGATACCTGCCCCCTCTTCGCTTCTTGCTTCCTTCGACTTCTTGTATTTCTTAAACCACTACTGCTGTTCGCTGTGGTCTTTTATTTGCTGTTGTTCGCTGCTATTTGTTATATTTTGTCATATGTTATATTTTATTTGTTATTTTTTGTATGTGATGAGATCTCTGTATGTAGTGGATTGAATTCCAATAAAGCCATGTTACAACAGCAAAACCAGAAAACTGTAGAAGAACGTCGTTGGAGGTGGTGGAAGAAGCGAGAGACATGAAAGAGGAAAACGCTTGCAAGAAGAAAGAAGGGAGATAAATTTTATAACCACCGCAATGCATACACCCATTAGCGAAGCTAATGAATAAAGCAAAAAATTTGCGAGAAAGGTGGGAAAATATTGAGATAATGGAAAAATAGAATTTATAAATAAAGGAGAAATATTAAATGATTAGAAAAATGGAGGAGATACTGAAAAATAAACAGACGCATTTACGGAAAAAAATATATTTCCCGTAATGTAAAGATAGCACAGACATGTTAGTGATTAAAACAGAGGAATTATCATAAATAGCAAAGTTTTCTAAAAAGTTTCATTCAGATGCAAAGTAAGAATAATTAATAATTTTCACTCCATTTAATTTAAATTTATTTCCGCGTACCCAGGTGTGTTTGACTATCATGGATTAAACAGTTCTTGATTTGATAGGTATATCTTTATTGTGGATCATAAGACGCTGTGTTCCTATTTTGCACTTTCCATGTTTCCTGTACCTTACAAAGCAAAAAGTTTCGTCAACTCCATTGTCCTCAAAATATCTCACAAAAAAATAACAGCAAAATGTTCAACATATTTCTATTTGTAAGCGTTTATTCTAAAAAATCTTTCAGCCATGCCAAGCTGTTAAGAAAATTTTAAGATCTCTACATAAAATTTATTCTACAAATTCAAGGGTTTATTTAACTCTGATCTTAAGATTCTATTTTGGTGACAAGTTTGGTATTCCACATCACCGACGCGGAACTCCATTAAAATGTTTTCCAGTTCGAAAGAAATTGGTCTATGCTGCTTTGAATACATATTAAAAATGTATTTTAAATAGCTTATGTCTGAGGCAATTAGTCTTTTGCGACAGCAGATGTCAGATTTACGGAGTCCGGATTTGTTTAATAAGTCACGGAAATGTCTTTGCAAAACTATTTCGAGAAAAGTTAAGTGACATATTTGCAAATAACTTTTATTTTATTTCTGCCGCCTATTCATATATATGTATATATATATATATATATATATATGGTTTGTTACTTTTGTCACTTACTCGTATTAAGATTAATTATTATACTAATGTAAGTAATGTGAATGAAGATAATATAATCATTTATTTCACTTTGAATGGACGTAGAGCGTAAGTATTGAAGAAATAGTAACAGTTCTGACTTTTGAATCGATTACAGTAGAATATATACTTAATCAAGGCTCAATGTAGCCTTGTGGTACCGCGCTGGCTTTCAGAACTGAGTTTGTTCGGTTCGAACACCAATGAGTACCATTAAATAAATCCTTGTCTAGGCCCGATATGGGCATGTTAAGTCCGTAGACTGGAAAGCCCCTCTATGAGGACAGAGAGGGTGGGAGAGGGCGCGATCCCCTAGATGTAGGTCCTGGGGTTTCTCTGTCAAAATTGAGGTGGCAACTAGCTAAGACGGACTCCGACACTTGTGGTGTTATATATAGTGGAGCCGCACACTTGAGCCCGAAGCCTATATGGACCTGATCTGGAACTTCCAGCCAGGGGGCATTAGAAGCAAAAACAACATATACATAATCAAAACATAATTTGTCATGTTACAAGCATATCAAGAGATCTTATAAATTCCAAAGTACTTGGCAATTTCTAAACACTGCTTTCTCCCGCTCAATATAAATACATCAAACTTGGAATTTTTTTCCTATTACGTATGTTATTATCAAATTGAAAAACTTAAGTACCGTTTCAAAACTCTCTGACTTGCATACATCTCATTTCGTTTTAAATTAACTACACCTCTGCAATTTACATGTGTAACGTGACTTTTCAGGTCGCAATTACTGATCAATTGATTTACCGATATCACTTGTATTGTTTGGTTTGATATAATTATTGAAATACATAGAAAAATAATTCGAAAAGTTATTTGGAAGGATAGCGTAAGCATAATAACATGCAAGTAAAAATTGTAATTGACAAACTTCGTCACGTAATAACTTAATGATGTGTATAATTACAGCAACATGATTTTCCTCATCTTTGAATAATATAGTGTCCCATAAATTAAATTAAATTTTTAAAGATTTCATAGCCACTGCGGTACTGTGTGACAAAAATATAGTTCATAAGAATTTCATCTCATGTTTTCCTGCCACTTCCGACAATAGCACTTGTGAATATCTCGAGTTGTATGATGATTAACTCTGATGGTTTAGATGATTTTGGGGCTTAACATACAGAGATACGTACATAGAAAAAACATACAGAGGTAACTAAAGCAACACGCCAACATGCTCCCAAGGACGTAGACAACGAAAGAATCCCCACCGCCTAAATAAAATAGGTATTTTATCTATTGATACCATTCTAAAGAAACAACATTTTGATAGGTTTTCAGTGACGTACAAAATGAAGGGACATCCCTCCTAAAAATAATTAGGTTCTTCATATATTTTTATAAATCAAAAAAGACCTTGTAGGATGTTTTACATTATGTGTAATGGGATCCCATTCCTCGGATGTTTTTTCTGGATAAGTGAACTTAAGCATCATATCCAACATGCTCTATTTCAAACATGTCTGACGGGATACATAACGTTTCAATGTTCAAATTTCCTGGAATATGAAGAGTGCCCTCAACAGCGAAATTATCATAGTTTAGTATATTCTACAGATACGCGCAGTGTAAGAATCGCCCACAACGTCCGCTACATGATGATGCAAGGTACCATTGCTACAAAAAAGTATTCGAATTACTCTAATATTGCAGGAAGAAGGTTCTATCCTAAACTCATGATATAGACGCTCGTACCTCCAAAAGGGAATAAGAAATAGAGGAATGTCAAGATCCCCTCCAAACTAGATTTCGCCAGTCACTTGCATCAAGACATAAACCCATGAAAACGTAAACTCATCGAGTTAAAACCTTTAAAAAAATCTTACAGCATCTATCATCGGTATTCTATACTTTGGAGCATATCAGGAATTTAATACTTTTGAAGCCTGGTGTAAAGTGTTGTAGTTATGCTAAGAACCATCTTCCGTGTACGACATCTTTCAATAGATTTCAAAGAGTATGAGACAACCCAGCCATCGATATTTTTCGATAGATGGCATCTGCCATCTCGAGTATTTGATTCTGTCAGAACCTTAGTACAAGACCTCTTTCATTCACTAATTCACTAATACCAAGGGATAACACCAAATCCAAATTCGGGAAATATATCCATGATTTTTTTCTAGTAAATATTTTAATCATCTATCAAGGCATCCATCTACATTACTGCTGTTAAGATAACAGTAGCAAGGATCCCAGTTTACAATACAGACATGTGATGAGTTTTAAAAACGTCTTCGGGTTATCTAATTGATCATCTTAAGGGAAATACAAGAAGAGATAGCTAAACGTAAAACTGGCTGGAAAGAAATGCATGATATTCTATATTTTAAAATATTTTTGATATAATGTCTGTGTTAACAGTTGATGTTAATGTTTGATGTAATGTCTGTGTTAATAACGGATGGTTAACTTGAGGAAGTTTCTCTACTGTAACGGTAACTTACGGCTGTTGTGTACTGACCCAATTAGATTCGCTCACATCAGTGTTAATCTATGACGAAAATGTGTCCAAGGATTGCCGACTTGGATTGTAAGATTTTTTTTAATCGTACTCTAAAGAGAAAGAAGTTGTACACCTTGGGCCATTTTTTTTTAATGAAAATAATATTTTTAAATTCAAATTATTCGGGGGGAAATGTGGTATAGTGTGTTTTAAAATATCTTAAATTCCTTTAGTGAATGAAATTTACAAAATGAATCCTGTTGCAAGATGCAGAAAAGTTCAGGCTATCGGAAAATAACATTTTTATTGGATTATCAGCATTTATGTAGCTGCAAATAGTAGACAAATTTTCTCCATGGGTTAACATTGAGATGAAAGGTTAGTACAAAAAAGGTTAGTCTTAAAGTATGTTAGAAATAAACCTTAATAAATGACTAGACGTTACAGTCAAATTTATATTTCGTTCGTTTACTCGTATACCATAATTTCGTTCTATTTATCAGCATATTTAGTTTCCTCTATCTAAATTTAAAACTTTTAATTAGAAGAGGCCCTACCTCAGCAGGAAATGCATGCGTACATAGGTACAAAGTGCTGAGAAAGTATTATGCACAATTATGACTAACGCGTAACGAATGAGTTTTTCGTTCAATTTCCTGATGCGCGCAATCACACGAGAAATCAGCATATTTATTGCCAGCGAATTAAAACAAATGTAGAATTTCCCCCGAAATATTACTATTGCCCCGGCAATGAAGTTTATTTCTGAGCTTCATTCTAAAAGGAGTAGTCATTATGCAAATGTTCGCCCTCACGTTAAGATTAATTACCCTTACTTTTCGTTCCATTGAAGTAATAAGTTTTAATTTATTCGGTGCACCGTGAGATGCTAGTTTTCAAATTTAAAACCATTTAATGGAGTTCCGTTTGCGGGAACTTTTAACACTGGTAGACATTTTCATGCTGATGTTTCAGAAGTACATATTTTTATTTGAATTATTAAGGTCTTGTAATGCATTTGAAATTTTTGCAAATGGTACTTTTAGGGCGTAATTCAATTAAATTGATATTTTATTAATCATTTCAGTCAGCTTTTGGTGTGGTAGAATATGTATGGGAAGGAGACAAACTGGAAAATGAATATCCTTCGTGTGGCATTCACAATACAATGAAGGTAAGTGAAAATAATTGGCTAAAGCTATTATTTGTGGATTTCATAGCGTATAAAGAACGGACATTTGGGAATTTTCTCTTTATCAGGCTCATGTAATATGGAGAAGATTCTAAATCTCCGATCTATATAGCTTTAGCCACTGCTATAGCTATATAGATCGGATTTGCAAGAATTAAATCACTATGATCGATCTTTTAAAATGACAAAGAAACATTTTATTTTTTCAGCACTAAGTTGCTACTGTTATCTCTTGTACAGATTTACTAAATGCAAGAGTGAAATCACTATGATCGATCTTTTAAAATGACAAACAAACATTTTATTTTTTTCAGCACTAAGTTGCTACTGTTATCCCTTGAACAGATTTACTAAATGCAAGAATGAAATCACTATGATCAATCTTTTAAAATGACTCTTTTAAAATCTTCTAAATTTTAAGAAATTCAAGTCGGTAAATTAACGTTTAGTTACTGAAATACCCCTGGATGACACTTTGATATTTTCTCCTACCCCCAGATTCCATATACATATATATATGTGTGTGTGTGTGTGTGTGTGTGTGTGTGTGCGTGTGAAGATCATTCGGACCACGATTACCAGATGGTGGCACCTGACAGGTGCGAAGGACTTTTCATCTTGAACTATAATTGTTTTAAGAGAGCGCGGAAGAAAGACGGAAGATGATGTTGTGCGAGCTAGCGACCAAGTCACAACGACGTATAGCTCCGGAAAAGCCGTTATAACGCGGCAGTAATGCTGTTATTGTTTGTAGTAAGATGTCTTCAATGAAATATATTCAACGACGAATATGTTTCGTCTGTATTAATTCTGTATTTGTAATTGTCTTCAATTAAATGTTTGAGATAGCTTTTGGTTTATTCCACTAACTTAACACACCCACCTCTCTTTTACACACACACATTATATATATATATATATATATATATATATATGAATAGATTAATAACTAATAACGAAAATTACTGCAAGCCAGTGTTCTGAGTCATTCGTCTGAGGGTGGGATCTATACTAATAAAGGGACAAGTGGATGTCGAGAGATCACGTGACCGTAACTCATACGGGCGGGCCACTCCTCGAAAAAAAATGGCCGACAAATATACAGGAAAATCGGTGTATTTTTTTCTCATGAAAGTACATAAATGTTACATATTCGGAAAGAGCTTCGAAAACTGATAATTTTTTCTGCGTACACTTATTCTCTTAATTCAATAGTTTTAGAGATATTTTCATTCTAAAATCACTCACTGCTGAGAAACCAAATCATCTGGAGAAGTGGTGCTGGCATCTGTCGGCAGCGACGGGAATGAAAATTGAAAGGAATTAATTCACTTGAATTTAATACATTTGTAGGCTTTTTTTTTCTTTTGTGGGGCCCGAAGTACATAAATATGTTACACGGATGGCTTGAGCGTAGCTAGGCGAAGCCCGAGCCTAGCCGGGCGAAGCCCGGCTAGTTTATAAAAAAGGAACTTAAAAACTGAGACTTCCAATGATAGTTTTGTTAGCGGAATAACGGCCTCGAAGTTTGGAAACCTAGATCGATCCATTAACCATTTAGTAATTTTAAGGTTTGTCATTACTTTTATAGACACTGAAAATGGAAAGATGGGAAAAAAACGGCCAACTTGGGACTAATGATTTAATTCCTTCTTTAGAGATTTTACTAAAATTGTGGGAAAATAAATTTGGAAGAAAGAACTATTGCAGCATTCGAGAAATTCTGGGTTACTTACGTGTAGATATGTCGGGCTCACAAGTGCACTGAAGCATACGGAAAGCTACTATCAGCTTATCTCTTATTTGCTTTTGCCTTCTTTTCTATTTTGTAGTAGCTAACAGGCTTTTTCTTTAAACTTGCTCCAATGAATTCATTACGTTTTCCACGGGAGTGACGTCACCGCGTAGCCATCCAAATTGGGAGGTTTTTAGTCTAAGAAACACATCTTTCACATATCTGAATTTTCTCACAACCTCCTGATAATATTTTTTCTTCCTACCGTTATGCATTTTTCATGAGCATTCATTGGCATTTTATCCTAACACAGATTCCTTCACCACATAATTGCTTATCCGTTGAATGGTTTTAATAATTTACTTTTGAAGCAGTGGTATCTAAACCTAACATGTTTACTTTTCCTCATAAGATTTTAGGGTTACATAAAAGCAATGGATTCCCGACGATTTTAGTATATCGCTCTTAATTTTCTCTCACTTAACCCTTACGTCGGCTCACCGGTCTAGGACGCCGCTGTTGTACCTGTTCTGAAAGGTGGGGTGGTAGTGGGGCTGACCAGACTGTTAGAGGTTTGTGAGTTCTTTAATCGGGTCCTGACCTTCAAGTACAACACACCGGAGATTTTCGCCCGCTCGTAGCTTGTCGGCAAATTTAATCTTTGTAAAACGTAGTCGGTCTTTTGGACCGATGAGCCTTCAACTGATTTAAATTTTTTCCGGTCTATAAAACTGATAAGCCTTGAACCGTACTAATTATCTGTCAGTCTGCATGCATTTTATTTTCAAGATCTTTGCTTTATTGTTGTAGCTAGCACAGCTGGAAGAATTGCTCCTGTTTCACAACGAACCAGACCATTTTGTCTCTTTCGCACTATCACAGATTGAGGAATCGGATTCTGAAATTTTTGGTGAATAATCTATTTTTTATTTACCCTTTTCAAGAATGAGAGGTGGCAGTAGTTTTGCATTAATGACTTATAACTGCGAAAAACTTATAAAAATAGAAAAATATCCTAATTTTATAGCGTGATGATCTGTGAGACTGATGAGCTGGGGAAGAGTATAAAGACAGATGAGCCGACGTAAGGGATAATTTTCCTCCACAGGGAAATTATTTATGTCATATCTCTTTAAAAATATACAGATTTTTTTCCCATTTCATCTAGTAGTTACTGACTATGATACAGTACGAAATTAAACTTTTTATCTCATACTGCCTTATTTGTCTTATACTAAAAAATGTACAATTACTTATTCTGTACAATTACTTTTTCGTGCACTTAATTCTTTATTGTTCGACCCAATTGAGACACTGGTGAAGACAGAAAACCGAATAATACTAAAGTACCGCCTTACACCGTAAAGATTGACTGTTTAGAGATTTTTAAATATGCGCACGTGTTTTAAAAAGAGTCTTTACTAAAATAAAAATAGCACCAGTGTACATTTTCAGCTTTTATTTTGTTATAATCCTCTCTTTATGAGCCATGTGTTGACATTCTCACGGACATTTCGTAAATTTAATCCTAAACATTTTTCTTTTCTATAAAATCAAGATTTCGATGTATATGAAGCTTCTGAATTTTATTCTTTCATTATTCTTAGAATTTTCCTAATATTTATAAAGGTAAATCTTAACGGAGATAAAAAAAAATGAATTTCAGTTAGGGTAAAACGTGCTGAGAGTGCAAGCATGTTAAGTAGAGAAACCCTGCTTTAAAACTTTCAAAATTTCCCACATCGCTTTCGCTAGAGATCATACAATCTTAGGCAGATATGGGACAGAATTCGAAATGAATTTTAGTCAGAAATTTATAGGTCAAGTTGTTGAGAGTTAGTAAAAAAGAAAAATTGTCGCCCGTTCATTTTTTTCCGCAGAGACTGTCCGCTGATGAAGTTTTTCGTAATCTCTCAAAAATATCTTTCGTGACTCGGAATGATGTAGTTCGCTGAAAGAACGCACGCCGTCGCAAAAAAGAGGAGTAATTGCATAAATTTGTGTCATTTCTGAAATTTTTTTTTCAAAATGAGTGAAGTATCCTTCAAGAATGAGTTCCTAGAGGAAAAAAACATGTTAAATTACATATACGCTGGAAATCAAAAAGGAATAAAACACTGAAAAGTATAACTTTAACATTGTACCAAAAATTCGATTACAGTAAACATATCGGTGGGCATTTTTGTATATCACTACTGAGTGTATAATAATGGTGAAATTTCTTTTAAAAAGACTTAAAAGTCTGAAATTGATTGTTCTTTACACAAATAGGTCATTCAGTACCAAGGGACCGAGGTAGCCTAGTGGCAGCGAGACGGCTTTCGACACTGAGGGTGCTCGGTTCGATGCCTCAAAAGTGCCGTAAATACTTCCGTGTCTAGACTGGATATGGTCACTTAAATTCGTAGACGACCTCATAGAGGGACAGGATAAAATGACCTCATAGAGGACCGGAAATCCCCTCTATGAGGTCAGAGAAGGTAGGAAAAGGTACGATCCTCCCAGATATCGCCTCTGGGATTGCTCAATGAAAATTGCCAATGAAAAATGTATCTTTGTTTAATCTTATTTTTTATAAATACTCTTGCTTATTTTAAAATCAAAATCCTTTTTATACTTTTAAAGTTAAGGTCTAGAGAATAGTGCTTTGCATTTAAAAATATTGAGGATATTTTAGAAGTATAATAATGGGAAAAATATTTTTAACGATGCATACATTTTTACATAAAAATCATTCAATCATGCTAGGAAATACGTACATACATACATAGATGTTATATATATATATATATATATATATATACACTGCTCAAAACAATTAGGGGAGCACATGGTTTTAACGAATTACGCAAATACTTACACCGATAAGTAACATAAAATAAATCATCCATAATTTAAAGCCTAGCAGGAAACAGAAGAAGAAAACTTCATATGCAAATCAAAGTTCATGAAGTCAAAAACCAGAAACAGAGCATAAGGGCGGAAATCGGGATGTTGCAGAAACGTTTGTTTCACTGCATTAACTGTGAAATTCAATTGCTCAGTTATTCTTTTTGAGAAAAGGTGACTTGAAAATGTCTCAACAACGTGATTTACAGGAATCCATGGCATGGCGTATTATAGGCAGACTTGAATCCGGGCAAACACAACGTAGTGTCGCGGACGCTGTTGGAGTCGCCAAAAGTGTCGTTGCAAGGCTGTGAAATAGATTCCAAGAAACTGGGAATGTTAGACGTTGACCAGGGCAAGGTCGGCCACGCGCCACTACAGCAACTGATGACCGGTATATACTGTTAACAGCTCGTCGAAACAGAACAGACAGCTACTCAGCTGCAAAGATAGTTGCTCTTCACAACAGGCCGAAGGGTGTCCAGCCAAACTGTACGTAATAGGCTTCATCAGGGAAGTCTCTATGCACGTAGGCCACTGGTCTGCATTCCGTTGACATCACGCCACCGTGCGCCCCGAAGAAGATTGGCTGCTGAACATCGAGATTGGGAGCAACATGATTGGAGCCAAGTGCTGTTTACAGACGAGTCCCAATTCAGTCTGGAGTGTGACACCCGACGTGTTTTGGCATGGAGGGAAAAGGGCACTCGAAATAACCTCACATTCGTTCGTGAAAGGTCACAATACAGACGAGCTGGTTTTATGGTATGGGGTGGAACCAGCATAGGTGGACGTACGGACCTGATTATCATTCGGAATGGTACTTTGACGGCCCGAAGGTATGCAGACGAGATACTGAGACCTCATGTCATACCTTTCGCTGCAGCCATTGGAGATTCCTTTGTTTTCCAGCATGATAATGCCAGACCGCATACAGCTCGTCTTGTGGAGAACATTCTTGAAGCTGAAACAATACAGCGTATGGAATGGCCAGCGTGCTCTTCTGACCTGAATCCAATCGAGCATGTTTGGGACATGCTCGGACGACGCATTGCTGCGAGACCAAGGCCTCTTTTTACTCTCCGAGACTCGGAGATTGCACTTCTTGAGGAGTGGAACAGTATTCCCCAAAGTCTAATCTATAACATCATCGCATCCATGGAAAACAGGTGTGCAGCAGTCTTAGCTGTTCGAGGAGACCACACGCCATATTAAAAATCTTGCATCATTTCTAAACAATACTTTTTTTACCGTTTACATGTAACCAAATTGTTTCCCTAAATCATCTTTTCATGTTTTTTCCATATTTTCAAAGAATTAAAGCTTAATCGCAATTTTTTTTATTTCTTTTTTTCTGTATTGCGCATTGATACGTGTGTACTATCCATCTTATGCCAATACGTGGCTGTCTCGCACGGTTTTCTTAACTTTTTTGCTTGCTCCCCTAATTTTTTTAGCAGTGTATATATATATATATATATATATATATATATATATATATATATATATAATATATATATATATATATATATACCGGGTGAACAAAAGTTCGTAAAAACTTTTAAAATTCATAGAAAAGGAAAACATTATGATATAGAAGGGCAGTTTTAGTTTGCAAGAAAGGGCTCACAAGGAAGTTGGATTTTTTTTCGCAGCAAAATAAAAATTTTAAAAAGTCACTGGTAGAATCACAGGTCCAGCTTTGCGATCACTGCTACTATACTCCCCGTGGACGATTCCGCCGCCATATTAATCGTAACGGTTTCCACCGCAGTATTGCGACCCTCCACCAACGAGGGTCTTCCACTTCGTGGTCGATCCTCCAAATCCTCGTGTATCACGGTCTTTTATTGCAAGATTGATTTGCATAATTCTGCTGAATCTCTCGCCTGTCAACGCCATCTACAGGTGATTTTTTAAACTTTTTAAACTTTTAAAACTTTTTTTGGCTGATAAAAAAAATCAAACTTTCTTGTGAGCCCTTTCTTTCAAATCGCACTTCTTTATCATGATTTCTTACTTTTTTATGAATTTTTAAAGTTTTACGAACTTTTGGCTCACCCTATATATATATATATATATATATATATATATATATATATATATATTCTTTCATCCAATTTTATGCGCATTCAAGTTAAGCGGCATGAATGTAAAATTTCATTACAAGTATTGTTATGGAGTATGTGAATAAGTACATGTAAAGCAGTAAAAGGCACCTTAATCAAAGTTTCATCAAATTTCAAAATTGAGATTCGAGTTACCGAATGCTTATGCTAAAAAGAAGCGCACATGTCATATGGGAAAAAAATAATCTCGCTCCGGAAACGAAAGAAGTCATATCCCTTGATCCATATCATAAAGTATGAAATCAAGTTCTTTATGATCAAGGGAGTGTAGATGATTGAAATGTTCATCACACGCTCCACATAACTCAAATCCTCTTGACTGCTTTTACGTCTCCTTTCTGTAATTTTGCGAACTATGATTAAGTTTTCCGTCTAGAAACTCGGAAACAAATTTTCCATGAATGTTGTTAAATGGAAACTCTTTCATAAAGTTTTATCTCGAATCCATCAACAAAGTTGCATGAAACTTCGAATTTATTAATATTTATTGTTACATTTTCTGCAGAAATGATGCATGAGATTACTAAGATCTGCTCTGCTTTTAATTACACTTGCTGTAGATGATAAGTTTATGAGTCACACTAAATTATCTAACATGGTAAACGTTAAATACTCCAATATGAAATAGGATGGGAAGAAGACTGAAATTTCTTTTCCAAGATTTCCAGTCGCTCATGGGAAATAAAACTTAACAATAACCAGAATCCTTCCTATCAATTCTTATTAATGTTACCATTATTTTTTCCTACTCATAAAAGGATTTCTCTGCTTCTAATATAAGAAACAACTAAAAATGTAATTATATTGTTAAACATTTAATAAAAATACTGGAACTAATTCTTACAGGCATAATACTATCATTAGTAATGTTAACAAATTATACTAACCTAATGTGTGCAGGCTGCCTTAAGAAATATTTAGCCAGTCTTCCAGATGAAAGTAAACAGAAGTCTAGTAAGTAATGGATCATAGGAATAAAAAGAAAGCGCCTAATTTATCTTCTATAACATGCATAAACGGGCTTGTGGCGGCCCAGTGGTACAGCGCGCTGGTTTTCGGTGCTGAGGGTGCTCAGATCGAGTCCCAGCGTTGCGCCACGAAAAATGCCTCCGTTCGTGTCGTCCCTTCATAGGGGGTAATGCTGTCCGCCTATATGGTGCCCCCACAATAAAATGGACAGTAAAACTGCGGCGTAGTAAGGGCCAATGTTTGAATACAAGTGCCTCCGCATTGGATATATATAACATGCATAAACACATTTCATTACAATTTCTTATACCATACATAGAGACTTTTTCATACGAAAACTATAGATCAGTCTTAATGGGCACATGTTTTAAAATTTTATTGTCTGCCATACAAAGAACGCTAACATAGCTGATTCTGTACATATCATATTCCTGATTTAAAAAGATTGTTCATTTAAAAATGTCTGCTGTAAAGATCATTTCTACATGCATTCCCTTCTAATGCAAGTTGTTGTTTGTTTGCAATGGCACTTACAACTGAAGACATTCGCTCTTAATCCGCGAAAAACGCTTGTTGATTCCAATGGGGGGGCACCGTATCTGTAAACCAACACCACCCTCTGATGTCACCTCAGTTTTTACCAAGCACCCCCTGGGGCGACATCTGTGGTCCGCACCCTCTCTGACCTCGTGGAACGATCTACGGATTAAGGGGACTCGGTACCCTTTGAACTTTTTTTTTTCTTTAAGCACTTTACAATACTCTTTTTGCATATTATTAAATGATTTAATTAGGAAAAATCATTCCACCAAGAAAAAAGACAATTCTACTGATAGAATTTGAAAAATTTAATTTTTTTTAAAAAATTTAAATAATTTTTAAAGCCTGTCTTCTCCGACAGTTTCTAATTTTTTGCAACAATTTTTTTTTTATAATAATCTTTAAAGTGTTCTCTATAACTTTAAGGATCCGATTTGTAAAATGTTAATTAGTTTGGGAGCAAAAAAATAAAATGTTGATACAGATGTAAAAAATCATCAAGAGATTAAGTTTTTTGTACATATCTATTTTTTAAAAAAAAACTTTTAACTTTATTACAAATCCGATCCTTTGTTTCATAAAATGCACAATAATAAACATTCAGAAAAAAAATCAAGTCAATTGAAAAATATATATTTATGTTTCTGCATTTTTAGCATATTGATGTAATGAAAAAACACGAACTGAGAAAAAGCACTTTAAAGATTTTAACACTGAAAAAATATTCCAAATCTACTTTAAATCACTTTAAATGATATTTTAAATTATTTATTATACACTTACATTTAAAATTGTAGCTGTTTCATTGAATTGAATTTTGTTTTTTTTATATAAGTTACCATTAGCACAAACCTTATTTGTCACACATTGAAATGAAAATCGAGGAAAAATATAAATAAAAATTGATTTTACCAAATTCATCATTACTTTTACACCATGAAATACATTTGAGTCATTAATTAGGAAACAGCTTAACTATAAATATGATGATGTCTATATTATAAAAGAAATACAATGTTTGAAAATCTATTCATATCATAAAAACACACAATATTTTGTAACTTTATGCATATCATTTCTGCATAACCACCATTATTTATTAACTTTCAATTAAAAATACCCTGCATTGTATGTTACACCTTCCTTCTTTTTAACTAATATCTCTCTTTTTAAAATAGCTTTTTTTACCAATTTACGTGCAAGTTGATATTTTGCACTTCGTCGTCTTTGTCGAAACATTTTTTTTCGAGAATCGAGCACAACACCGAGATTCATGGAGCACTTTCCTAAAGGTACACCTAAGGCATTCTGCGCTTCTTTTATTCAGCGCAGTGTACCTTTATTGTATTCACATACAGCCTCCATAACACTGAGTTTTACACGTTGTTTATGTGAAAATGTTTCTTTAGGACATTTTGCCCAAATCACACTGTGCAAGCTTTCATTTGCATTTTGAGTTCCACAGTTTATGCACCTTTCCAAAAGTTCGTCTGATGCAAGTCTTTGATAAATTGGGAGGACATGAGGTAAAATAGCCTCTTTTACAGGTGTTCCCACAAATAATTTATGAGAACTAGGCTTTTCTCCCTTTGCCATTGCTGACTGGTAAAAACACCACGAGTCTTTCCCCTTTGGACACTTAGAATGTTGGGGCGTTTTGTCCGTTGAAATACTATGATATAAAGTAGCATAAATTGCATTTTTCATAGCTTTTGAGTCACCTTTATTTCTCATTATGGCTTTCTGATAATAAGATGTTAACCTATTTATCGTTGATTCTTTTAGTGTGCCATAACCTTTACCTCCTAATGTAATTCCTTTCGCACGTGAATCCTTGACAACATTTCTCAGAGCAGTTCCTAATCGTTTACTAACATGGTTAATACACTCTTCCTTTTTTATTTCAATATCAGCACCATAAACCTTTTTGTCAGATAAGTAATTAAAAGTTTTACAATCACCATCAGATAATAGTGTTGTATACCGAAAACCTAATGATGTTGATCGCTTCCAAAGAACCATTGCCGCTTCCATTTCCATAGAGCCAGATGAACCTGTATGATTAATTTCACAAACACTTTCATGCCCACTGTACCATACACTGTATTCCGCACTTGATTCACCAAATTCTCTTTTTGCTTGTGAACAATGACGACACACCTTACTCATAATTTCAAAGTCAATTACATATCCTGTAAGAATGTCAATAACACATCCAATGCCGATAAGGGATGTATGTCCACGAGTCAACCATGAACCATCAAATGACACAGCTACATCAATAAGTGAACCCGAACCTTGATAGGCATGTCTTATTTCTTCGTGAACACCTTTCATTATGTTCTCTGAGGCAACATTATAGGCTGTGCATAACAGATTCATGCACTTGCTGAAAGTCCTCGAAGAAAAGGGCAAGATATTCATTACCATACAAAATTTTTCAATGGCTGCATACCCTTTTCCAATATGAGAGAATGCCTGTGTTACACGTAGATTGATATCAGGGACTGAATTTCCTTTTCTCTCATTGGAAGTTTGAACTGAAGTTATATTCTCAGAACAGGAACTGCAAGTTAAGTTTAAGTTGTAGGAAAAACCTAATTTGCTACCAAGTTCAAGATTTAAGGTTTGTTCATTGCAATCTGGGCATTTTAATTTAATAAATAGCTTTTTAATTTGTTCATAGTTGACAATAATATAATTTTCATTAGTAGAATAATCACACTCACTAACTAGAGATAAATTTTCCAGTCTTGCATTAGATGACACATTTGTTTCTTCAGCAGTGATAGTTTGAGCAATGTCACAAACATTGTTATTTCCTTTACACCAACGTTTACTGTTCATGTACAAAACATGCTTCTTACGTTTCGGGAGAGGCATATTCAAAAATAACAAACTAACTGTATATAAATTAGGTGAAAGTTTAAATAAGAACAACACAATCGAACCTGAATCTTGAAAAAGAATTTTTGTTGCTATTTATGCACGAAAAATAAATGCGAACGAAATCAGAAATAACTAGCGAAACCAGATAAGAAAAAGTAAACAACGCTTCTTTATTGGTTAAAGTTACGATTAAGCACATTCATCTTCTTCCTGGTAGAAATATTTTGCTAACCAGGAAGTATTCAGTTGCAGATGCGATGTAAACATAGTGTAAACAGAAAAGTAGGCGTGATATTTAAAGGGACACAGTTACAGACAAAAGCCTTTTTAATATATTTATAGTTCTCGGATCTTAACGAAACTTTGTCAGGATATACTAGGGGTGTCAAGATATATTTTAAGCAAAAAATTGGAAAATCGGTATTTCCGTAATTTTTCGACAAATGAAGGGTACTGAGTCCCCTTAAACGTACCTATATCCGGCCTAGACACGAAGGTATCTAATGACAGTCGTCGGGATTCGAACCGAGCACCCCCACTCCTAAGCCCAACGCTTTACCTGTAGGCTAACTCGGGCACCTTCCAATGCATCTAAAAGAAATTGTTTAAGAAGCTGCTGAAATCCCGATTTTACGAATTAATAAATGCATAGGTGCGCTCAGAAAATGACAAACAAAGATATTCCAAAAATGGATTGTTTTACACCGAAAAAAGGAAACTTATCTATCCCATGAGAGTTTCTAGTATTTTTAGGTTTGTCGTTTAGTTTCAATAAATCTAGCGTTATGCAAAATGTTTTTAGTTAACTTATCGTTATATATAGGCACGTCTTAAAAGCCGATGTAAACTAGCTAAATTTTATACTTAATTAAATTCCATTCATTTGTTTCCTCACAACTTTATAAATTCTATTGTCATTTCACTAACAAATCCTGAAGAAATTATAACGAATAAACACTACCTTAAATAAAAATCCCTCCAAAATAATGACTTCTACCCAAGACTCTTGATATCAAACCAGAACAAGAGTTCTTTCTTTTGACAGGGTGCTCAAAAGCAAACATCATAAATTAATGCCTTCATCTTGGAGTACCATTTGGAACTCCCCCAGCTGAGTGTATTCCCACGAGAAAAATGCCAATTCACATGCTCTAACGAGTTCTATAAGTTACAACACATAAGACTTTTTTGCTTAATACATTTCAGGTTAATTATATGTCAGTGAAAAAAAACGTTACATTTAATACATTTCAGTTTAATTTTGTGTCAGTGAAAAACGTTTGATTACGAATTTATAAAATTATTTACAAAATGGAGGACCATCGCGTGACATGTCTGAAATTCTTGTGATCTATACGAGAAGGGAAACAAAAATTATCTGTAACAGCTTGTGAAAACGGTAACGTTAATAGAGGTTGGTTTGTTACTGCTGTGTAAACCCGAAATGCGACATAAAAGTTTTAATTCGGAAGTTTTTTCGTAAGCAACTTTGATGAACTCGAAAGTGATTGTATGGCTTCAATAAATGCTATCCCTTCAATAATTGGACTTTGACATTTTCGTTAGAAAATGCATGTATATCACAAGGAAAAAAATTAGTTATTTCTCAAAAGAGTGTCTGAAGCTTAGTGTTTCAATCAGTTACTCGAAGTGTAGGAGATATTGCGCATAGTCTGAACAAAATCGCATACTGTTATTGTCACGAGCAGAGGCCACGACCCGATACCCCCTCTGTGCCTGTTGTGAGAGTCACCCAATAGCAGGGCCCTACTTAGAAAATTCTTGACTGTAGGCACAACTCGGGATGGGGGCCCCCTGATACTGATTTGGGCGTAAAATTTCAAAAATTGACACATAAAAAAAACCATGAATCATTGTGAAAGTACCATTTTACGAAGAATTGGCTATTTGAAGGTTAGAAGCCTAGAACATTATCAAATACCAAAAAGCAATACAACATATTAATTTCATCATTAAAACACCAATACAATGCAACCAGAAAAACTTATTAATCCCTTATATACACTATAACATACATATGATGAACTATACATATAACTATACATATGATAAACCAATCAAATTTGTAAGGATATATAAAAAGATTGCTATTGAAAAAGGTAAAATGAAGTAAAATAAAATAATCGAATTTGGAATTTTTTAATTTATTTCTTGTAAAATAAAAATTTGGGGGGGCCCCCAACATTCGGAGGCCCCTAGGCCCGGGCCTACTGGGCCTAATGGAAAATCAGGGCCTGCCCAATACGGACATGTGTATAGCGCAGATGAACGAGAACACTCTTCGTTTTCGTCGGTAGACATTGTTTTATTTGTTGTGATGTCGGTGTTTTGTGTAACTGGCTTGCAAATTTGTGCCTACAAATATTTAATGTGTTAAACGGATTATTCATTCCGCCAGTTTACAGAGGATGAAACTGCCTACTCTACGGATTACCTCTCTCCGGATATTTTAGGTAGGACAATTTTGTATTTTTATAGGATATTGTTCCTAACAGGTATGTATACCTTAGTTAAGCACCTTGGATATCTCTCTTTGAACATAGAGCTAAGACATGTCTTACAGTCATGTATTTAAGATCATACACCAAAGAATACATTGGCGTATAGTTATAAGAGGACATGGCCCCACAAGTTATTCGGAATGCATGATTTTTGAGTGAGAGAATTGTAATGGCAGCTGCTTCGTCTCAATTACTATAGGGTAGGTGGGGGCAAAGGTTTGCAGTTTTTCGTTTTTCACGTGCCTCCATTAGATCCTATCGCCCAAAAAAGCCACTTGTATTGTAGTTGGGTATCTCCTCTACCTTCTATAAAATAATGAATTTTTTCCGAAAGGGTTAGGCGCCGAATTTTTAATTTTACCAAAACACCTGTTTGCGAACCTTTGCCCCAATCGGTGGGGTAAATGTGCAAACCTTTACGCAAAACCTTTACCCAGAATGGACGACATTGTATCTGAATTAATCCAAAACTTAAGTTAGGAATTGGAAGGTTATTGACAACCTTAACATGCGAAAATAAGCATAAAACAGTTCGTGAGTTTGAGTAATACTCAAAATTACTGAAAAGTTACAAAAAATTGCATTAAAAAGGACGAAAATAAGCTTATCTCATTTTCTCTGCAAGAGGAGGTCGTAACTCCAACAGCTTTCATGAGGCAACTTAGTGGAAGTATATGAATGCATTGTCTACCCGATTCCCCCAAAACTCTTCCCGGTCATTTTCAAATATACGTGCGAACCTTTGCCCCATGCCAACCTTTGCCACCACCTACCCTACAACAGGCACTATAATTACCGCATCTGTGCCCTTTACACGAACGTAAAGTTTTTATGTTTAGTGGATGTGTATCCCCTCGAATCACAATGCTCCCGATATAAACACAATGTCATTCATCGATAACACATTATTTACAAGCAAGTACGCTATGTTTGAGAAATGCTTTGATGGCATTTTTATCTTTTTATACAGTAAACTTCCGTTAATCTAATCAAAAGTTTGGCCGTGCCTCTCGCACGGCAATTACTTTCGTCCAGCGAACGAAGAAATGCTCTTGCTCTGCCCTATTCATTCTAAACAGCTCTGCTTTCAGAAATAAATTATATAGCAAGAACGATTGTGCTCTAAGTCGGGTTCCTACCCTTACGGTTCCATTAAAAACCGGAGCCGCATTCCTCAGCCAGCAACTGTCTATGGACCTGGTCTGGAATGTGCTGTTGTGACTCAAGCCGGGGGGGGGGGGCATGAGTCGCAACAACAGACAGTGCTCATTGGATGTTGTCAAAATATTATTTTAAAGATGATACTGTATATATAAGACTTATTTGCCCGTATGCAACACGTTGTTACGTGATTCCCTCCAAAGATTATAAATTGCATTCTCAAAGTTTTACAGGTTAATTAACACATTTTATAGTTACCGAAAGGAAATTGAAAAATCCTTTTTTAAGTAACCAGTGAAAGAAAAGAAACTAATCAATATCGAGACTAATCTTTCAACTTTTAAAGCACAGTTAGAGCTATGGCAAAGTCTCTATAAAATAAAATAAAAAAATTTCATCGATTAATCGAATAGGAAAGAGATAAATTAAATTTTTCTCTTAATTAACAGAAGTTTGCGATAACAAATTATCCTGAGGCCTTTCTAAAGCCGGCCATGAAAAGCCTAATTATCCCCAATTTTTCCTTTCTAGGGAATGTTAAAAAAAGTAGGGAGAAGATTTTTTCCGAAGAAAGTTATTCAAAACTGAGGATTTAATTTCATATAATTAGAGTTACTGTGTGATCATTCATCAACTATGAAAAGGTTCGTTCCATTAAAAAGGGGGAGATTTCTGTCCCTAAGAGTCTATCTTGTATTTATCCGTGCGTAATTAATTCATTAATATAGTATTATTTTGCAACGAAAAGAAAGAAAAGTTTTATATTATTATTTATTGATCTAATGAAATGTTACGATAATTAACTGAAGTTCACGTTAGCTTAGCTTTATTGCTCTTTTCGGTTGCGTACAGTCCATATGCCACAGAAAAATGTATAATTATTAGGAAATAAAAGATTGTAAACGCAGCAATGTTTTAATCTATAAATTTTGTTAAATATTTATCTAAATTTGTTTTTCGATATTCCAGAGTTTGGATCCTCTAACTATTATTTCATTTTCTAATAAAGCATATTATATACGATTACGTAATACCGGTCACATAAAAAGTTGTTCTTGTGAAGCCAACATGAAATTAGGAAACATATCTTCTAACTACTGAATATAAGGGATGTAAGTTTATTCTTTCCGTAAGTATTCTATGGCCGTAAGAGAAATACAGACTGTACTCGAAATTTATAAAACTTCATATTCTTTTCCTTTGTAATACTCCAGTTAAAACATTATTTGTTGATACATTATCCAGTTTATACATGTATTCATGCTACGTTTTACGTCTGAAGACATTCTGGATTCTAAATGATCTATTACTTTAAAAAAAAGAGGTCAAATATTATAACATCTTATTGAGACCAGACATCTTTAAAAGCCTTGAATAAGTGTTGAAAGGAGTATCGGGAATTTGTGTTTCGTTTCTCCTCAATATTTTTGCTACTGAAAATAGGAATCTGCGTAATTTTGTCCTTTAAATAATCAGACTACTTTATAAACTAATCAATTTCTGCCTCGCTTTCCTCTTTTCGCCTTACGGCTATTGTGTACTAACCCTATTGGATTTGCTTACATCGGTGTTAACCTATAGAGAAAATTTATCCACGGGTTGTCGACTTGGATTTAAAGATTTTTTAAAATTGTACTCTGCAATGGAGAAAGAAATTTTAATGAAAGAAATTTTTAAAAAATGCAAATAAGATTTCCGAATTCAGATTTTTGCTGAGAAAAAAATCTGGCTTTGTGGGTTTTAAACGATTATCAATTCCTTTGGTGGACGAAATTTATAAAATGAATCCTGTTTCAAGGTGCAGAAAAGTTCAGGCTATCTGAAAATACCATTTTTATTGGATTATCAGCAGTGATGTAGATGTAAATAGTAGACAAATTTTATCCATAGGTTAACATTAAGGTAACCGAATCCAATAGGGTTAGTGCACAACAGCTTTAAAGAAATACATAGGAATTCATGATAAACGGAGATACTGAAAACGTAAATAACTTGTTTTCGAGCGTGAATGAATGAGCGTGAAGTTATCGAAATTGTCTACATATAAGCCAAACTGAAACAAAAGTGAAAATTATCTCAGTTTAACTCTCTGCATCAAAATTTTTTGCCAGTTTGACAGGAAAACGAAAATTTGCCGCACATGACATCTGAAAGCGTCAGTCAGTTCTGAACCGTCGCGTGCGTAATTTGACTGAAATTTATAGGTCTTTTACTTTTAAGCATCCATTTCTAATGGTGATATTCGCCGGATTCTTTCTTTTTGTTTAGAACTAATTAGTCGCAGTTACGTCTTTTCGATGGCTATCCGTTTTCAGTAGAACGTGAAAACTACTTTAAGTGCTAAAATAGTATCCAGAAAATAAGCTATTCACATGCGCGGAATAAGTAAATAGTACTTGAAGTAATTGAAGAAACGGGTGATTACAGAACCAGTTCGGAAGTCACGAAACATCGGACTATTGCTAAGAAAAACTCCTTGCTAAATAAACTAGAAAAGTTTTGAGTAATTTTTACAAAAGGAAATGACTAAGAATAAATTGCAAAAAGGTTTTGCCACCGTGTTTTAGAGAAGCCCTTCTATCAACTCTCTTCTTAGCAATTTTAAAGATATTTATAGGTAACGAAATCTAAACGAGTTATAATCGTGACCTTTTTTTAAACAAAACTTTACACCCCAGTCTATAATTAATGTGTTTTTAGTAATGTAATGAAATTTCAAAGTCAGAGTTAACTGAAAACAGTTCATGTTGTTGTTGTTGTTGTTTCTAATGCCCCCTGGCCGGAAATAAAAACAGTTTGTATTCCATGAGAATAAAAATGAAAGATTATTATGGCTTACAAACTCGCACATTTGAATTAACATTACAACAAATGAACCATGTCTCTGGGTGACAAAGAAAAGGATTGTAATGTACGTTTTCAAGGAGTTTGGTTCACGGTTGTTATCGATAATTATAACTTAAAACGCGAAAACTTTTTAACTGTGAAATAAGACATTCAGTAGCAACATTAAGATATTCGTCAATGTACTGATCTCTTCTCTTATTTCTCAGTTTAATATATTATGTTACTTACAATAACGAAATCACGAATTTTCAAGTATTGCTTACAGTAATGTATAAATTATGCATGGAATTAATTCCATTTATAAATAAATACACAAAATTTGTATTTGGGATTTTAGGTCAATTTGGTCATCTTTGAGGTTTTTTGTTCATACATATAAGAATTCGATTCTATGAAATTATTATGCAGTCAATTATTCAGCTAATATGAGTGTTTTGTCTAAAAATTAAAGACACGAAAAGGGAGATTTGTGAAGATTAAATCCTTTGTTTTAATCACTCAGTACAAAGTAAAGCCGGTAACTAATCTCAGTCTTATTGAACCATTGAATTAATACCATTTCAATAGTTTAAAAATACAGTAGTTATTATTGATAGTAATTACGTCAACATATTTGTCATTTCAGAGAAAATATAGCTAGGCCTAGTATACTTTGGCAGATGCAGGACATAGTTAAACATGTCGCTACATAACGATGAACTTTTTTTTTACTTTCTTTAAGTATTACCAAGTTTACAGGCATAAGAGATGCGTCTGGAAGATCTCAAAACAATTTAACCTTTAAGATAACGAATGAATATTTTATAGTTCAACACAAGGCCTGGTTGGCAAAGGCGTTAAGCCAGTGATCTGAATGTTCCTGGTTCGATGCTCGTCGCTTAAAATCCACCGCCTTGTTCACTAATGGTAGCCGGGGCACGTAAAATAGGTCGTGGCTACAGTGTCCTTCGAGTTCTCAAATTTACCTCTGAGGGTGCGAGCTAAGTGTTCCGGTCTCGTCACTTGACTCGGTTCAAAATTACGGGACAATGGTTTTCGAGGTCAAGTTAGACTTCAGCCATAGTGGTACGTCGCCTTAAAGTAAAGCTGCTTACTACCCTTCGCCAAGGACCTAGGATTTGAAGACCTAGGTCCTTTGGACTTCTTGTAGGCTTTCCTACTCCAATCGGATTTGAAACAACATAGTTCAACATATGCATGCTCTTTGTTTTGCAAGCAAATAGCGAAATGGTCTCGAATGCATCCATGATAAAATATTCTTAATAATAACATTACTTTTATGAGAGACATTTGCTGTATTCTGTTTACCCAAACCGGGGAACAATAACCCAAAAACGTTGAGGTAATCTAAAAAGCATATCATATTTCGATACATATAGTCATATTCTAAATGTTTTAAATTAAAATAAATGTTTAAAGTTTTTATAGTACTACTTTAGATGAAATCGATAAATATAATAAAGTAGATTATTAGAATAATTTATAGGGATAACAGTTTCTGAAACTACGTCTACTACGCTTCAAATCTTGGTTACCATAATTATATTTAGCCAGACAGTCTCCATTTTTTTTCGTTTTTCACTTGGACCTACGGGAAAACGAGTAATATTACTGAGGTTTTCATATGCTGGTAAATGAAGCCAGACTTTCCTTTGTGTTTTTTTCTTCTGTTATTTCTTATTAGGTAAACACCATATCTACTATTATATTTGTATGCTACTATTTTCAACCCCTTTTAGGAATTAATAAGCACTGAATATAAAGGTTTCCCTTTGAGACTGCAATATGATATTTTCCCCAAAACTATTTGTTCCTGTAAAAAAAAAGTCAGGACAGAAGTGGGATTTTGATGAATATAATGTTTTTCTGCATAAATTACTTTATAGACAGGATATTCCTCTCGAATGTTGTATATTCTGTTGCAATAATTATTCTGTTATATGTGATATTCTATTATTTTTAATAACAGAAAATGGGTGCTCAGTTCTAGTATATTCAAAAGTTGGAAAGTGTAATATGCAAGGTGCTCCCATAAAGTAACCGGACAATTTTTTATAAATAAGAAAAATATTACTCACCATCAAATGAATTTATCTCATTAAAAATAATCGCCAAAGGAGTCTATACAATTTTTCCAACGTTTCTTCAAGTCATCGAAACACTGTTCATAGGCGTTGGAACTAACCGCTCGCAAAATGCGCGTAACATTTGATTTAATATCTAAGACGTTTTCAAATCTCTGTCCTTTCATGGATTTTGCATTTTCCGATTACAAAGGACTCATTCACCACGAGTTTGTTCCTGAAAATCAAACAATTAATCAGTATTTTTGCGAGGAGATGCTTTTTCGATTAAGAAACAGGATAAGGCGAGTTAGGAAGGAACTGTTTGATTCTGGGCAACGGTTTCTATTACACGATAATGCTAGGCCACATACAGCAATTTCTGTAAAACAATATCTTGCTAAACATTCATTTACAGTGATAAATCACCTACCATATTCTACCGACTTATCGCCAGCTGATTTTTTATTTTTTCCGAAGTTTAAGATGGCCAGGAAAGGACAGAGATTTGAAAACGTCTCGGATATTCAATCAAATGTTACGTGTATTTTGCGAACGGTTAGTTCCAACGCCTATAAACAGTGTTTCGATGACTTGCAGAAACGTTGGAAAAATTGTATAGACTCCTTTGGCGATTATTTTGAAGGAGATAAATTCATTTGAAGGTGAGTAATATTTTTCTTATTTATAAAAAACTGTCCGGTTACTTTATTGACGCACCTTGTATGAATCTACAGCAACATTATTCTCATTACAAAGAATAATTGCTTTAACGTAAATTACGCACTTAATAACGAAACAAACATGAAGCCTAAATTATGTTTTCTAGGATTCTAAATATGTAAATATAACTAAAATTAAATAATTAAACAGAGCAAGATAATTATTAGCAGTAAGAATGTAGACAAAAAATAAACAGAAATCACGCACTTAGGACTCAACGAACCATAAAGCAAGATTCTATAGTAGTAACGGAACTAAACCATATATAGAGGTAACCGACTGGTCTTGTCATCAGGAGGCCTAACCAAATCAGTTACCTCAAGAGGAACATTTTTCTGAATAGGATGCAAGTCTAACCTTGGGAAGTCTTTTGGTTAGACTTGCATCCTATGCAGAAAGTTCCCCCTTGAGGTAACTGATTTGGTTAGGCCTCCTGATAACCTTGGGATGTCTTTTTTTTTTTTAGACCTGCATCCTATTCAAAAAGTTCCCCCTTGAGGTAAATGATTTCGTTAATAACGCCTAAACGTTAACAGCGCTTCGTTAATAAGCCTCCTGATGACGACACCAGTTGGTTACCTCGATATATGGTTTAGTTCCGTTACTGCTACAGAATCTTACATTATGGTGCGTTGAGACCTAAGTGCATGATTTCTGTTTATTTTTTGTCTACATTCTTCTTGCTAATAATTATCTTTATCTATTGAATTATTTAATTTTAGTTATATTTGTCCGTTTTCAGTATGAGGATTTTTTTCAACTGCGCAATCTTTTATTGAAATGTTAAAATTTTCAACGCTAGGGCAGGTTTCTATTAATATATTCGGCAGTCTATGCCCTCTTTATACGTTTTAGCTCGTGTTGAATCATTTACATTATTTGTGTTATCTAAATATGTAATTAATATATGTGACATATCTCGCAACTTATGATTATTAGTAAATCTGTGCATATTTTTGTCGATACAGAAATAATATTATGAAGCATAGTATGTTTTCCTACTATCTCATCTACGTTTCGAGAGGAATTTCGTATCAAAAATATACTCTCTGACACCACTAAGATGCATACAACAAGAATTATCCAGATCTCGTCTAATTGTAGTTATAAATTATGTGCAAACGTAAAATTCCCTGTACTGCAACTGCTCTACAAATTTGAAAACATTTATTTTGAATTCGACTTTCTCTAAGGGTAAAATTTATGAAAGCATGAATGATAACTTTTCATCGGTAATGTCATTGGTTTTAGGATTCCTTGTTACAAAAGTTTTTGGAATTATGGATTACATAATTACAAGATAAAAAGAATTTTATATATACCATGTTTTTAAATTTTCTGTTGAATCATATAAACTTGATAATTCTATGTATTAATAAATACTTAAAAAAAAATTTTGATGAATTATCCCATCAACTTGAAAGAAAATGAAGTTAATTGGAAGTTAACTTGCATATAAAGTTTCGTTCCCGTTCCGGTCGATAGATGGCTGCACCTGTCTACAAAACAAAATTTACTGAAAATAACTGAAAGTTAATTCAATTCTGCTTAAAGATGGCTAAAAGTATAAAAAAAATGCATTGTCATCGTGTTCTGAGCTATTCTAAAAGTTTCAAATATCTAGCCAGTCAGGAAGGTAAGTTAAAAATCGATTGCAAGATTTGTAATAGACAAACACACAAACAAACACACACACAAACAAACAAGAAAGCGAGTTAATAAAAACATGGAAAAACATGTAGATTAGTCAATAAATTTAAATAGTAAATTCAAAAGCCTGAATCAGGGGCAATGATCATGTGACTTAGCTAGAGAAGTTTAAATTTCAACAATATTTCCGACTGGATTGGAAACTTGAAAGGGGATAACAACACCACTCCCTCTAGGAAAAAGTTATTTAAAGATACGTCTTTGTTGAAAGAATGGTTTGTAGAAGTTTAGGAAGTTGCAAGGGACTTTTGAGAGAGGAGTAACCTTTTAGCCATCGAAAAGAGGAAACTTTAATTGCTAGATGAAAGGCGAGGCCTTATTTAAAAGAAGACATTTGGGCTGTTAAAACAAGAGAAACTCTCATTATATCACATTGAATAATACATAATGTCTAATACCAGAGTGTTCATTTGTTGTCTACTGAAGTTTTCATGACTATCGATCTGCAATCGGAGCGTCATATATGACTACATGATATTCTTCTATGCTGTTAAAAGCTTTTGTACAGAGAGCGCTAGATCTTTGATAGAATTAGACACAAAAAATTATATCTTTAAGTAAAATGGCAAGAACTTGAATGCATAGCAATGCTGGACAGCCTTCATATTTAGTAAAGCCTTCATATTTAGTTTAGCCTTCATATTTAGTTTTCTATTGGGTAGGGTTTTCAAGTAACAATTTTAAAAAATAAAAATACTTTACCTACATAATATTTTACAATAACCCACAATACATAATACATAATTACTATTAAAATCAATGTCATATAACCCATGTGATTATCTAAAAGCCTCATTCCAGGAGTTTTCCATTCTGTAACCCAAAAAAGTAACGGACCCACCCTTAGGTATGCGGAGAATTTCGCTGAAAACGCTAATCGTTGCATTGTAACTTGAATGAGTACAACCAGCTTTCGGGAATTAATTTCGGGCCAATGTGACCTGTTAGTACTTAGTCATTGAGGAGTAAGACGACCCTTTTTCATATTTTCTAGCACTCAAAACTGTAGGTAGTACAGTAATGAATACAAAGTGAAGGAGTCATGTCATACTTGAATGGATACAGGTGGTCGTCCTCTCATATAATGTGCTAAAAAAATCGATAGAAAAGAAATGTAATTGTACTATTGTTCTTCAACAACTTCCCAACTGTACATGTAATTAACAGGGAAAAAGCATTCTTTGAAATGGATTCTGGATGGGCTTAGTTTTGTTTTCTTTGAGCTTGTTTTTTTTTTGGATAATACATTAATGTAAAAATGTTATGTTTTAATGAATATTGTGTAAAAAATTATGATTCTGTAATCAGAATAATGCTATGTAGTAGTAGAATTGGTAATGTTTTGAATTTAATCTACTATCTTTATTCAGTTGAAGTTCCGTTAATTACATGTTACAATTAATTTTTTTGTTGTTTTGTGTGTGGACCCCTAATAACTTTAATCATTTGGTACTTTCTTGTGTGCCCTTTAGTAAAGGAAAATGAACTCCAAGATGATCTTTTTATATTTGATTGTATACCATCTGACTAACTTTTCCTTCGTAATACTTTAGAAAAGTTTTCAAGGGGGGAGGAGTTGTGACGACCTACCGATCGACTAGACCCGGAATGATGATTTTAAATGAGATGATCACCGATTCTAGCGAACTTAACTGAGGTAAGAAAGAGGATCGAACGAACGGAGAGAAAAGAATCGTTGTTCGTGCTTCAGTGTGAAAAAAAAGTATCATTTTCGATTCTGATGAGTAGCTGCGTTATTATGCTACAGTTATAATGGGATGTTTTCCTTGACCTATTTTTGTGATGTGTTGCCCCTCGTCTCATCAATATGAAATAAAGTTTTGTTGTTCTTGTTAACTAGCTGTGTTATTACGGTACCGTACTCTAATTATGAATTTATTAATTTGTCTGATCCATATTATTTGTCTGATCCATTAATTTATCTGATCCACTTTTTTGTCATATCCATATTTGAATTACATCGCCCATATCTATAGGGGTTAGTGAATACAGAACGAAAACTAGCCTACAAAATCAATCTGTAGACTGGCGAATATTGTCAAGACAAGTGCCTCCACGTAGGAATTGAAAAGCAAAACAAAACCCAAAAATTTACGACAAAAATTTACTGTAAGCGAAAAACATCTAGTAATGTTACAACTTATTTGTGTTATTGAATATTCCGTAAATATTCATTTTTGTCAAGCTACATCTCATATCGTTGGCCTAATTAACAAAACCACGTAACTCAAAAAAAAAAAAGATTTTGGTATTTTCATGCTATTACATTGGTTTATTGTCCCTGTATACATCTGTCAAACCTCATAACCCCAAAAAAATTAATTCATCCAAAACAAGTTAAAAACAATGCACATACTATGTAACTCCTTAACTTAACTGTTGCTAACCTTGTAACTCCACTTAAATTATGAAGATGTTTAATGGCATAACAATGTGGCCTATATATATATATATATATATATATATATATATATATATATATATATATATATATATGTGTGTGTGTGTGTGTGTGTGTGTGTGTGTGTTTGTTTATCACAGAACATTTTATCATTTTTTTAAGAATAAATGATAATAATTTATCTTTTCACTGTCGAACAAATCAGTTTTTTGTTCATACTGTAAAAAGTGGAAAATGTGAGTTACTTGGTTTGTTAATAAGGACAACGATATGTAACTTTTCCGTATTCCTGTTTTTCCTGCCACATACAAGCTGGAGTAATTTCACGATAGTTAAAAATTGATAACATAATTTTTACTTTTATGACATCACTACAAAATAATTTTTTAGTGTTTCGTGCAAGCCTCATTTTAATTTTTTTTTCTTTGCGTAGTTCCAATCTAAAATTATTTGTTATTTTTTACAATGGTCCAAATTAAGTCCTTTCCCTTTAGATTTTTAAACACATTACATACAAATTAAATAAGTTTGTAGAGAAAATATAAAAATATTAAGATAAGGAAGGCTAGTCTAAAAGAAGGCAAACCTTATAATAACTACAGTCGAACCCCGTTATAGCGAACCTGTATATAACGAACTCCCGGATATAACGAACTAATATTTTGGTCCCGCCGTTTTCCTATTGTATTTAATGCTAATTTATCCTTTTATAGCCAACCTCCGAAATCTTAAGAATCGGCTATGAATGATTTTTTTCGGCTATGAAATGAATTTTTTTTAATTTTGTATTTTTTTAAGAATGTTGAAGATACAACGAATGTTGAAGAAGCAAAGAATGAAGAAGATGATGAAGATTTACCTACCACGATGTGTATAGAAAAGCACAAAATTTCATCATCGTCAGATTGTGGCGTGCAATTGTTTGAAATATGTGACGATGAAGTCATTACATTTGAAAATCTGACTGATGAAGATATTGTGGAAGAAATTAAAATGAATCATTCTGAAATCGAAGATTCTGCTTCTGATGCTGATGACGAGGAGCACATAAATGAAGAAATCTCCACCGTCTCAGATGCTACAGGAGCGATGAGTGTAATTAATAAGTTTTTATCATCACAAACAGTAGAAGAAACAGTGTTGGAGTCATTTGATGTATTGGATAAGGAAATTCATAAAATGTTTTTTAAATCGGCATCACGTCGGCAGAAGATTACGGATTATTTCTGTGTCAAAACAGTGAGCAACAATTAAAGATAAAATCAATTTATTTCCATTTGTCTTCATTTTTAGTTAATTTAATTAGTATTGTGTCAGTTTAATGTAATCTATTTTAGTCAATTTAATTCATTAATGATTATTTTTAATAAATTTTATCATTCTTTCAATACATCATTACTGAATATACATAGCAACTAATGAGTTATACATTTTGTGAACTCTAACATTTTTCTTAATGGTTCGGATATAGTGAGCAAAACGTTTGGTCCCTTGAAGTTCATTATAACGGGGTTCGACTGTATAAAGTTTTGACAGAGATATAAGTTATTCTCGGTTAGAGAAAGGCTATTTACAGTTGACTGTCCCAAATATACTTCTTCCCTAACAAAAATAACATTAATAATTATTATTACTATTATTAAATCATCATCCTGGAGAGTTTTTCTAACCCATGCTTTAATACTTAAATCTTTTAGTTGAACTGCGTAAATCTTTGCTTGTTTTTCTGAATATGATCCCATATACAAACGAATTTTAAAAGTCGATTCATTTAAGACATCCATAACTATAAAAAAAAAGTAGCAGAGCTCTAAGCTACGCGTTTTTGAGCTTCTTTTAGTGTTTACAGATACTATTTACTTTTAATTTCCCCCGTGCATAGGCAAAATCCTGTTCAATATTCAGGCAACAGACGGATAAATTTTCTCATTTTCTATGGTGCGAAAACCGTTGAGTCCGAATTTCAAGAAGTTAACAAGATTGGAGAAAAGTGTTTTCGGGTTTTTTTTTGGGGGGAAAGGGGGTTAAGACAAAAAAATCCTTAACAACTAAATTAATTTTTTACATGAACAACACCTCCTTTAAAATACTTTCTATTAGTATCAGTAAAGTTTATTTTACTAAAAAAAATTGATCCTTACTATATTTTACAGATTGCGGTTTCTTATAATAAAAGCAAAAGCCTTCAATGGCATTATCTATATTATCTTTAACAAAATATTTCAAGAATTAAAATATTCCGAAACTGTTATATGTATAAACATTTGTGTTCCTACGTACAAGAAACTTGTTTTAAGTCTGATCACCATTCACAAAATAGGGATTTTCCGAATCTTTTATAAAACTACCTCCTGTTCTTACCTATTTTATTCAACAAAACAACAAAATTTGTGAGTATTGCTTTAGATTAAAAAATAAACTCTTTTCCTGAAATAAGATTGATGTTTGTCACAGATCGACATTCACCGAATCGTAATTTTACTAAACATGAAATGACACAAAACTTTCTAATTAACACCTCAGATTTATTTTAATTCGAAATTGAAAGTATTTTCTTCAGATGTGAAACATTCTTACAGAAGGATATTTTAAAAACAAATAAATTTCATTTTCAATGAAAATCTGGAGGTAATTAATCACTCCGAATGTTACAAACCTATTTCCTTATCATAGCGTATTATCATTTATAATTTGTCGTTAGAAACTTGCTCATGAAAAAAAAAAAAAGCCGTGACTTACCATCCATTCACATTTATCATCGTTGGCACTTCGTGCCTGTAAGTACACAGCAAAAAAAGAATAGCACAAACACTAAAATCCACTTTTGCCACAGTTAAAAAGTCCTTGAAGTCAATTACCATGGATGTCCCTAAAATATCAGCAAATCACTCTGTAATTATGAATTTATGTTCCTTCCCGCCGCCAATTACTCTGTCACTTGAGAGCAACCGATTCTGTGCACGTAAGTCCTTTGTGTCATATAAAATCCATCAAATTTCACCTAAAATGAGTGCACAATATATAAAACAAGTATTGGAGACCTAAAAAAACCACACTTAAATGTTAATCTAAATGGTTTTTCTATCCCACAGATTGCTCCCTGATGGTTTAAAACAAAGGATGTTTGCGTTATTTTAAGACTAATTATAGGGTTTATATTCACCATATAATAGGTATTTATGATAAAGCTCAACTGAAATAAAAAGAAACAGCTGTTTCTTGTACAATGAGTGTTTTTTAGTTATTCTTGGTGTTGAATGTAATTTCTGAAAGAGCATATTGAATAACTACAACGTATAAAATCATAATGATTAAACTAAAAATAGGACTTTAACTAAAAGCGTTTTTACATGAGCACTTTACTTATCTGCATCGAAATGTTACTTCGATGTAGTTTCCTATGTTTGAACTCCCCTAGTCTTTTTTTTTATATTTGACTAGCATAGTACATCAGTAATAATGAGAAACGATTCAAATGCAGTTGTGCATCTCGTTGGGGTTATGGAGATTCTAACTGCGTCTAGGAAATTAGACAGGGCTCCATCAAAGGGTTTTTTAAAATTCTAAATAACCTTTATTTCAGCAGTGTAGAATTTCATAACAAGGAGAGCTCCGTAAAAGGAAAATGGCCATGGCAACCACAATCCACACAGACAATACACTGTTGCCGCTTGGACAAATACAAATACTGAGAGGAGTCTACCACAGGGTATAACTAGGGATACGTAATTTTCGTATTTACGAAATAGATGCGAAAAAATGTGAAATTTGGCAATATGAGCGAATAAATACGAAAATTATTTTTTTACTACTTTTCGGCGAAAACTCTGTGATAAACGGCTTTTCAAGCTACATTAGGTAATAATAGTAATAATTTATTAACATAATTGCTTATATAAGACCATCCATGGTCTTTAACTGAGAGATCCCACGCTCGAAATTTGCTTATTATTTATTGCTAAAGACTTAGAGAATGTGGACTACTATGTTAGCTTACTACAATGTTAGCTTTTAACTAAGAATTTTGACACTTACCTAATCAAGTAAGTAAAACTGTGAATATTTACAAGAAATGCGAAATTTTTGAATTTATATATATATATATATACAAAATCCAGTACATCACTTTACACCCAAAAATGGGGCAAAAAAAAGATGATGTCACAGTATTTGGCTTTATCGACGGTAACTTAGGGATGACCCCGTGGAAATCGCAGTTCCAAGAAATGTGAAGCAATCAGCTGGCCGTGTAGTAGTGTAGGCGAGACAATACCCTGTTCCGTGATATAATGAGAGCCATACCGCCTCTCATCGGTTTCTATACAAGGAGAAGTCTCCCATAAGTACCTCTCGACAGAAAAAAAAATATGCATTTAACATTACATGGGTCAGAGAATCGAATAGCCTGGTTCAAAGTATTTTAGCATTTAACAATGGGAAAATCAAATTTAATAGAGCAGAATTTCACTTGATATTTCGATTTTCTATAAAAAATATTCCTCAAATGTATGTACTGATGCATTTATTTTTCATATGCCTTAACAGCAAAACTAGCATATATGAAGCAGTGTCGGATTGCGGGTGCGTAAATTTAGGCCTCACAGTAGCTAACTTATTACAATGTTAAAGTAAAAACTTGCTCTAAAATATGTAGATGATGTACCTACACATTTTATCGAAATTCTATATATAATTAACGCACTAATAACGAAATTACGAACTAATCCGCTGAATTTGAATACTTTGGAGGTAAATAAAAAAATTCTATAGAAAAACGAAGGGAAATGTGTTTTGTATGGAAGTACGTCCATCCTATTGTAACAACGACAATTCTACAACGGGATCTATTCAAACACTCCTCACAACAAGGCCCCCTATTGCTAACATTCTCGTCCATTTTCATTTTCAGGTTACTTATGTAATGTCATTTCATTCTTAAATTCATTGCCACCCCCAGAAGCGGAGTATTTCATTTTGCTTGTAATTTTATTATATACACAATAGTATCATAATGATAGTATACAACAACAGGGTCTGCTACAACTTGATATTAATGACATGAAACGCCGAGTCTATCCATACGAACTATTGGTAGCATATTACGTATTATGCTATCATTGGAAGACTTTTCCCACTAGTTTAGGGTCATTTCATTCATAAATTCAATTCTAATATAAATAAAAATAAGTGTAATCAATTTAGCCTTGGACTTCATGCTATAACATACTTGCATTATATTGATGGCATGTTGCGCAAGAGACCATCCACGGAGGATACTAATTGAGTATAATGGCGTATGATGTAGCTGCATGATATTTTTAACGTAATTGATGAGATATGATCAATGCAATCAACACTCAAGAGTATATCTGGAAGAGATGAGGTTGAGTCGATTGTTCATCCTTTTGACATTCAGAGACATTTCACTCATTTAGTGCGAAAATATTACATATAATGGAAAGTGTTATCAATACAAGATTATTTTTTTTTGCAGAGAAAAAAGTGGTATGGTTAATGTAATCAACTCTTAAATAATAGATTTGTCTCCCTAGAAGTGATTAGCTCGAATCAATTGTTCAGTCTTTTCACAGGCATATATGCGTCTTCCACTTTCAGTAGAAAGTGATTGCGCATAATGGAAAATGTAATCAGTTCAAGATATTTTTGGCAAAGGCAAAGAGTTAAGATTAACTTCTCAACACCCGAAGCCGTCAGTTTGACGAAGTTGATAAGTCTCCTTGGAAGGTCCCTATTTTTCCTAATGCAAATTAAAAACCAACCGACGAATTTCCAACAACGTTTCCCATTTTGGATCAATCGAGTAAACAAAACATTAGAAATGGCAAATATTCAATGGAAATTTTATTTGAATAATTAAAGAAGTTATTTTTAGTTTCCACCATACTCGTTTGATCCAAAATAATATCACAAGCTCATAGATTATTTTACCTCACAACGGGAAAACAAAAGGAAAAATAGTGATTGGTATCACAGTTAAAGCGATAGCTGAAATATTTCCCTGGCCTCGGTCTACCCTTCTTTTGTTTCTGCTGGTTTTTTAACCAGCGTCAAGAAATGTTCAGATTTCCAGAGCTCGTTAATGGGATTTTTATCCCTATACACTTGCTGTATGGGGATATGTATAAGGGAAGCATAAATTACTAATGCCTAATTTTTTTACACATGTGATGAGAAAATATTTTATTGCTATCATTCTGTACGCAAAACAAGTGGGCTGTTCACAGAATGTACTGTCCTTATACTACTGTACATTAGACCTGAAAGTCCTATGGTGTTACAATGTGTGGGAGAAGGTACGAGCCCACGAGGTTTTACCTCTAGAGGTGCTCGATCTAAATTGTGGTAGCAACCTATTCACCGGAAGGGATTCAATCCCGGAAAGCCATAGTTTACTGTACATTAGACAATATACAGTAGACAATTTAGTCTTAGACTCCATGCTATAAAATAATGCCTTCCAGTGTTAGCATAATACGTAATATGCGATCAATAGTTCGTATAGATAGACTCGGCGTTTCATGTCATTAATATCAAGTTGTTAATGTACAGTAGACAATTCGTCTACTGTACATTAGACGTTGATAAAGCTGTTGAAGAATCTGAAAATGGAGGAATGGATGTTAAAGAATCTGAAGCGTCTTACAAACTACGGACACTTATAAAGAAATGAAGTTTGCAGATACATAGCAGTACTAATGAGTAGCAAAGCTATTTTGCATTCTGGAATAGCTGCTTATATTCACTTTGTATCCTTCTGAAGAGTGTTTAATTGAAGGCGAAACTAATCCACGATAACTGTGAGAATACGCGAGAGGGGTAAACTGCTATAGATTAATGACATATGAGATTTTAAATACTTCCATGTTCAAACTTTCCTAAATGAAAAATTTAATAATGTCATTAAATGCATTTATTTCTTAGTGTGTGTGTTGTTGTTGTGTTGTGACTGATACCCCTTGACCGACAGTATATTGTCAGTTCAAGTCCATAATGGCTACTGGGTGAAGTGGTGCGGCTTCGGTTTTTAAAAGTACCACAAGGGTCAGAGTCCGACTTGGCTAAAAGCACGGCCGCCCAGAGAGGGGGGCAACAGGGGCATTTTGCCCCAGGCCACTAACTGCCGGAGGGGCCCCAAAAAATTTAAAAAATTAATTTATTACATTTCACCCAAAAGAAAATTCGAAACTTGTACCGTACTTCAAATTTCAAAATAATGCCCTGAAAAAAAGGGGGCCCCCAAAATATGTAAAAAAAAATTATTCGGTTAATTAGATTTCTCCACTCAAAAATTGGCTTTTAAAAAATACGCGATTTGGTTTTTATGAAAAATATAACTGTTTAGTCCTAACTGCTATAAAATTACATTCTCTCTAATAAATTGAAGACAGTACTAACTACTAAAATAGATAACAAAAAAGCTTTGTGGATGTAAGATGTGATATTTATTGGAGAATATAACAAGAGAGTACTGCAACGAAATATAATAATTTTGTTAATCATTCATGCACTAAAATTTTAAGTATGAGTAACTTAATTTGAATGTGTGTTTTGTCTCTTTCTATTTTTTATTTTTCTTGGGGCCCCGAACAGAAGTTTGCCCCAGGCCCCCTAAAGTCTTTGGGCAGCCCTGGCTAAAGAACCGGTCTCGTAATTTTGAACCGAGCCAAGTGACGAGATCGGAACACTTGACCTCGAACCTCCAGAGACAAATTATTTCTTAGTGTTGATTCCTCTAAAGAAAGTTGTCTATCTGTATACTGATAATTTATTTGTTTTCCTACCTATTTCTGATTGTTTTTATTTACTTTAGTTCCTTTACTGATACAGAATCTTGCAATATGGTGCGTTGAGCCCTAAGTGCCTAATTTTATTTTTGTATACATTCTTCCTGCTAATAATTATCTTGCTTTGTTGAATTATTTGTTTTAGTTATATTTGTCTGTTTTCAATATGAGGATTTGTTGCAACTGCGCAATCTTTTATTGAAAAGATTGCGCAATTGCAACAATTTTTTCAACGCTAGACGCTAGGGTATGTTTTCTGTTAATTTGTTCGGCTGTCTATGTCCTCTTTATACGTATTATTTCATGTTGAATTATTTACATTATTTGTGTTTTTAGTGTTGATTCCTATAAGTACAGTCGTCTATCTCTATACTGTTAAATTAATTTATTTGTTTTCCTACCTATTGTTTATTGTTTTTATTCACTTTATTCGGCTAATTTGCTTTGCGTTTTATATATTTGTTTACGCTTGGCTCACATCTTTTAATTCTCGTTTACATTTGGCTCAAAACTTTTAATTCTATGATTACGTTTTATACACGCATACATTTTCTCAATGTTTATGGTTTAGATACATTTCTTTAAAAATCCTTGTACCTTCATTTTTCAACAATATGTATCATCTGGCTGTAGCGTTGTAATAGTTGTCACAAGAAGAGAATTGTTAAAATTCCGCAGATCCTTGCGTTGTGCTGCCTTAATTAAAATAATCCTTTTGAATTTCAGACTAACGGTACCTGATTTTTTTCATTTTTCTTATATTATAACTGTGACTAATGTTCAGTGAATATTATTTATCCTTATTACGAGGGTAAACCACAATTTACTGCAAAAATATTAGAGAGGGCATATTTGCATCGCTTATCTCTGCCATTGCATGTATTAAACTTAAATGCTATGTTTGCCCTAAAATGTTTACTGGTCAGTCTACCATGCTTTTCTTCGTTATTTTTAGGTCTGCTATTGGAATACTGTTTTAAACAAAACAAAAAGTAAGTTTTTAGATATTTTCAATATTTTTTTCCCTAGAAAATCCATCGTTACTTTTTTCTTTTATTTTACTTCATTTCATGAAAATATGTTTTTCTATTTTATTTTATCCATTCATTCAGAAACGTTTGCACGCGTATTGATCCCGAACATTGTCAATATTTCATGCATAGTACCAAAAAAAGAACAGAATTCGAAAGTTGCAGGGACTCTACTTTTTTTTTTCAGTTTTACTACATTCTTGCCAATTTTTTTCCTTTTCGTGTTCTTGCATTTCATATTTATTTTACTATTATTTTGAATTGTATTTGTTTTTCGGTTTTGTCAATTTTGCCACGGAACACGTGTTAGTATGGATTTTTCTCCATTTGTTTCCTTCACTTTGTTTTCCAAAAGAAAATTTCTCTCTCTATATATAATGTTATAAATTGTTTTATTTTTCAAACATAGTATGTACCTTTCAGCGTCTTTACTGCTGTATAATAGAGATAGTTTTCTCCGTGGCCTATTTGTTTTGACAAGCTAAGCTTATATGAGACAGAAAACTATTTTATACTAGTAATTACGTCACGCATGATTGGCTTCAAATACATTTTTTAAGCAGTTGTTAAAGTGCTTAAAAACTGTGGGCTGTTTTAATATAATGGTGATGCTGATATGAATAATCTAACCAGCATCTTTTGCCGACGTCGAAATATAGTTTATTGCTCTGGGGAAAATACTTTGAGGAAATTGTTGCAAAATTGGGAATTATATATATATTAATTGTGTTTTATGGAAATCACTCATTATTTTGAGAACAAATAAGTGACTTCCTATCGGTAATTTTGAATTCTGCTGTCTTACGTCCACTTTCCGCCACAGGGGATCAAACTGGGTGTGACAGGGAAATTGAGTTAAAATATATATTTCTGTTATGGGAATATTTCTTAATAATTATTTCAATTATTAATGTATATATAAAATATCTCAATACGTTGCGTATAATCAAACTATCCCCTTTTCCTATCGTGGTAGTACATAGTCATTATTACATTACAATTGAGTTGTGTCCTTTCATGATTGAAAGCAACTCTGGTTTGAACCGATAAGTTAATTTATTAATTATTAACACACATAATACTGATACATTAAATCTCATTATACATTCTATACTCACCTCAAGTTATCATTACTTATTACACATATTTCTTCAACCTGAAATACTCATTAGCATCAATACAACTTCCCACTATATTCTTATTCAAATCACTAATATTTACTCATATTTAATTCAACACATTATACCAATTAACTCGCCTTAACGAATTATCATTTATTATTCGCTAACTTCCATTATCAAATTACTCTATCATCGTGCCCTATATTAAGTTATTGACCGCTACGCTATGAGAAGCAATGACGGTAAAATATGAAGAGGAAACAAAAGGACGGTACCTCGACAGATGACTACTGGACCACTTTTATGGGCATCTGGCACTCGTAATGACGAACTTCGTTGCACTATTACCGCACTGGAACTGGGGCACTCTCTTTGTAGGGTACAGGGCTCCTTCAATCATTAAAGATACTCAGTACAGGAAACTGGGGGCACTCTCTTCCTCGGGCTCTTTTGCATGGGCCACGGTTTATATAACTGTCATCGGGCATGCTTCGTACATAATCGCTAGGTTGATAAGACTTCTGTCTCAAACTTTTAACTACTCTCCTTCGGGCGTGCTTCGTACATACTCGTCAGGTTGATACTACTTCTTTCTCTAACTCTTAACTGCTCTCCTTTTTTTTTGCCTCTTCATCTAATTTCATATTATTTTTCTCTTATTAATTCTGGCTCCGCCTCTTCCAATTCCATTGGCCATATTATTCCCATGTCATCGCAATTCGTCCATGGCTGCCTGGTCTCAATCCCCTTTTCGCCAATGCGCATCGAGGGCGGGATCTATAAAATTACCCCTGCTTCCTTAACTTTTCCCATGCTCCGACATCACCGAGCAGGGTGGTCTGTTTTATAACCATCATAAATTTAGTCTTCCCCTTCATCTTTTATTCTATTCGTTGCAATTCATTCTCCAGAACTTATACTTTTATTTCTTCCTACTAGCCCAATCTTCTATCTTTAATAGTTTCGATTTATTGTTGGCTTTTCTCCCCTTCTCTTTTATTGCCAGTCAGTTGCTTTCTTGCCCTGTTTCTTTCTTACATTTTGCAATTATTTTACTTCGTCCCGTAATTTTCAATTCTCCTGCCCTTGGCCTTGACGCTATTGTCATATCCCTATGACACTGGGTTTTCCTAAATTCGAGTGGAGTTCAACCAACTTAACTATTCTGGCAATGTGAGGAACTCCTGCTTTCGGATTGCATTCCTCGTATAATCCCCTTCAATTATGAAGCCAAAGACGTAGTATGCTGTCATGCGCATATTTTCTTAACATTTATTTTTCTGTGAGGTTTAATTTTTCCCATTGTGAACTTTCGGCCTATGTTTGATTAACGTATCGAAGATCATACCTGAATCATCTGGCTTCGCCATGAGTGGTATTCGAACCCTTGGTTCGAAACATCGAGGTAGTCTTCCAAATGAACCTTTATTTGAAGCAAACAGCGCAGATTGATGTGTATTACGTATTTTTGTAATTTTGTTATAAAATTAATTAAGGGGACAGCAGATTTTTTCCCCTTGATGGACATTCGTTAAATACGTTATATAGTCAACTCTGCAAATCTAAATCCTGATATATGTAGCGTTGAAGGCTGACAAGACAAACTCCCACAATTCAACTTGATTCCATCTCTTACAAACTGCTCATCCTGTACGAGCGTCATCCATTCTTATTTGTATCCGGCGTACTACTTCTGGCTGTAATCAGAGAGCTGAATACAGGGTTTATTGAAGAACTGTGGCTGAACGATTTTGGCAGGTAGGCTAGTGAACTCAAGGGAAAACTTGCTAGCAAAGAGTAGATAATGGCGTGATATATAACGTATTCATTGAATGTTTAAATTATTCTTAAAACAGGGATCCCGGGTTGCCCAAATTGATCCTGTACTGTCCGTCCGGCGTCCACGCCTATACTATTCATTGACCGAAGAGGGAAATAAACCCTCGACTGGGTTTGCAGGTATTGCTACGCAGCGCTAGTCTTCAGTTTGAGACTTGTCGTATGGACTAACCGTCCCGGTCGACGTAATCATTTCGGATTACTCTTAAAACAGTTATTTATTATTCGTTTCCAATTCATCTAATGCACTAGACAGGGACCGACACAGCAACTATGGCTTTCCGGGATTGAATCCCTTCCGGTGAACAGGTTGCTACCACAATTTAGACCGAGCACCCCGAAAAGGACACCTGGTAGGCTCGTATCTTCTCCCACACATTCTAACCCCATAGAAGGCCTTTCAGGTCTACAGATTCCCCGTGGCCATATCCGGATTAGACACGAAGGTATTTAATGGTCTGACAGGAAGGTATTTAATGATTTGCGCACGGGATTCGTAATTATCAACCATCTGACATGTGACCCGCACACAAGTGTCCAACATGACCATTGACAGATGACTGAGAGAGCAGAATCTAAGAGCGTGCGTATCGTTACGCCGCTGACCCCTCCCGCCTGTACAGCATCGAGTCCGATTACAGTGGTGCTTAACTCGATCAACTTCGAACCGCGCTGACTGGGGATGAATAGTCTTTAGTGACGAGTCCCGTTTCCATCTGTGAACTGACGACCACAGAAGACGTGTCTGGAGACGTCCAGAGCAGCATGGGAGTCCAGAGCCATCCCGGAATTACTTTTCAACAAGATAATGCCCGACCGCATACGGTACATGTTGCTATGAACTGTCTTCAAGCTTGTCGAACACTTCCTCGACCACCTAGGTCGCCTGGTCTCTCCGCCATAGAACACATTTGGAAAGTGATGTGAAGGCGATTGCAACTATCCCAGAACGGTGCCGATTTAACCCTACAGTTGGAGACAATTTGGCAAGAAATCCAGCATAATACCACCCGGGAACTTTATCAGCCTATGCCACGCCGAGTGACAGCTTGCATGCAGGCCAGAGGTGGACCAACGCCGTATTGACTTCCTGACTTTTTGACGATCAAACTCTGGAATTAATCCTTCAATTGTTCTGAAAATTTAATCGAGTTTTTTTCTGTGCATGTTCTTCACATCTACTAATTTCTACTAGCAATCGAACAACTCCTTCTTGGTGCGTCGATTTTTTTTGTTATAGAGTTGTATTCAGGTCATTGGTAGCTTAAAGACCGCTGAGATGACAGAGTGAGCTATAAGTTCTCGCAGGTCCCAATTATTTAAGTTCTTTTATGCATTGTCCCAGTGGATAGGCAAAATCTGATAAACTCCGCTGCTCGTAGATTGTAGAGTTGAAAGTTGTCTCAAAATTTTTCAGTACTGAATATCATAAGTTTGCAAACAATTTTCTTTAAAATTTAATTACATATTATAAGGCCTTCCGATTTTTTATATGATCAAATAATTAATTAAAACTTGGTTATTATGTTATACGCAAGATAAAAAAGGTTCATGTTGAGACTGAGAAAAATATTTCACCTTAGAAAAAAATGTAGCTCCTTTTTTTCTCTTTTCTTCTCTTCTCTCCTCTCCTCTCCTCTCCTCTCTTCTCTTCTCTTCTCTTCTCTTCTCTTCTCGGGATCGCATGCGTTACCGATGGATGTATACCTTAACTAACTAAGCCTTACGGTGTGAAAAAGTACTTTATGGTTTTTTTCACATTTTTCTCTAATATATTTTATCAATGGCTAAAATTGATGGTTAAATATTTTTATTTATCTGTTTATTTATTTTTTGACGATTCGTAAGGATTTTATACCTGATTTATCTCTCATTTGCACAGCAGTTTATATCCATTTATTGCAGAGGTCAGGCATCACTGTAGCATATTTCTGCTAGGAACAAGACTTAAACCACGAACATTCTAATCGGTATCAAAAATATCGATATTCCACATGTTTTAATCTTCCCAGTGTAAAAAAAAAAATCTGACTTCGAATGAAAAAGAAAAGTCACACCTTTGGAATAAATGCTTAATAATACGTTTTTTACTACAGAGCAAGGCAATTAATTATAAAGAAGCAGGCACCCCTTGGCGTTATTTAGCGAAGTTTTCAAAATTCTCCAAAATTACACTAAAAGACGATGGTATCGGCAACAGAGCGGACAACAAAATTACGTGTTTTTGTTGTTGTTCTGGTGTCCAGGAACAGTGCAAAAGAAAAAAAAGAAACAAAGAAACAAGAAGTAAAACGAATTCGCTATAATTATAAGAGGGGTTTCATTGTCTCCTAAGAGGTTGGACTTCTACCTGTTGGTCAGCGGAAGGTTTTTCATTTTCCTTCTACCACCCAATGGAAGTTCCAGAGGAGACATTCCCCGATCCGCCCCCTTTGGACACGCCCTCTAGGGGTTTATAGGCTCCCCCAAGGGATACAAATAAAATTACGTGTATAAACAGAATATAAGTCAGGCTATTTAAATAGTATAAATATTTCAGAATAAATCCTAAATGACATTCTTTTCTCATATTGAAACTAAAGAACTTGATATTGTAATGCAAACAATAAAACGAAAACAAGCACTAATTTTTTTTAAAAATCTTATCAGCCGATGGTTAATTTTAGTCTGATAATAATAAACACTTGCCATCTATGTCACTGAAGATAAATCCGTTAAATATAAACCCGTTATAGTATGTTCTACAGCATCTATCGCACATGTCCAAAGGGATACGCATTTCTTTACAAGAGACCAGAGCAAATATAAAATGTTCTCCCCACTTTAAAATCTCATATTATACAATACCAGCGATCTGTGATCTGTCAGACTAACTGTCAATTATTATTTTTAACAAAACAAATTCTATACATGCCGTAATCATTCTTATACCTCTGTAATTTGAAATAAATAAGGGGGAAAATCAGTAAATCTTTATAGTAATATTTTGTATTACTGCCAAAAGGCTTTTCTCCAAGAATTCATTAAGGATATCAGTATGTTAAACTTCAAAAAGCGATATATATTTTTCATTTCTAAATATAATTAAAGTTTTGCTATTGGCAGCATTTTTATAAAAATACCCTCAATTATTTTAAAAACCCGGAAACTAGATTTTAATGTTTTTCTCGAATTTCTGGGCTAAGCTCATCATTCAAAAGGGCACGAGATTTGCTATGAGCACTTTTGCTGCTTTTAATGGCATTCAGTTCATTTATCCTAGAGCTGTCTTTTCAGAGAGTAGAAAAATGTTGAGCTCATTAAACTGAGATTAACAGATCTAGTTCAAGCTGTTGCCTGACAAAAAAAAATACGCGAGGAGAAAAAAAAATAAAGTTTTATATTATGTGACTAATTAGAGGATTGGGTGAGTCAAAACATACAAAGATGCCAAACTTTGAACAAAACCATTTTATTTCTTGCCAGTAAAATCATTGTATGTATCACTAAAGCACCTTTTAAGATAAATTGGTGTACCTAAGGGCAAGCTCTGTGTGTGTGTGAGTCTTTAACTAAAATATGTACATGTATGTGTTTGAAAATTATATATGTGACTGTATGGCTGTTTCATAAAACTAAAATTATAAAAAAAATGAGATAAAATAATTAATATATGTGAAAATTTATTTAAAATTTTATGTGTTTCTTAATAATGAAAGTGATATTAACAAGTTATTAAATCGTAGAAATTTAATGTATAAGGTAATATAACTCTGAAACAATCAGAAAAATCTCTCAAGTATTCTCACATATTTTCACATATTCACACGCATCTCACATCACTGAATATTTAATGAGTTTAATGATTCTTTATATTTATCAATGGTCTTATCATTGAATATTTAATAAGTACAATGATTCTTAAGATTTATTGATGAATAATTTTTTTAATGAAGGATTAAACCTAACATACAGTGTTGTGCTCATGCCAAATATTGAAGTATAATGATCATAATGACAAAAAAGGGATATAAATTTCCACAACATACGTTTTAAAAAATATCACAAAAACTGACTATTTCTCTCAGACTAATAGGTATTCATGCTATAAAGAATGTCAGTCCTCCAAAGTATCTAGGAGTCATCTTAAGATCTCCGATTTACCAAGTATATGGAACAGACAGCAAAGGCTCTCGGAAAATTGAACATCCTTTGTAATTTATGCGGAACAAATTCGGCCTCAAGACCCCATACTCTAAAAAGTACATACTGTACTATTATCAGACCAGTTCTGGAATATGCTGCCCCATTTGGGCCCTGACTCGGAAACTCTGAAATAAAAAATCGATATTATCCAATACATAACTTAAAAAATCATAACTGACGCAGTTTCCTCAACGAACGGACATAAAACCGAACTGAAATGCGGCTCAACACCTTTAGAAATCAGACGCAGGCTTGCCACTGTTAAATTCGCAAAGAAGCTAGGGAGGAACAACGAAGACTACATTTCCAACAGAGTCTTCAGAGCTTGGAAGGATTCAGCAACGCTCCATAGATCTTCGAAGCTACAATTTGACAGAGATATCAGAGAGAGGATCCTCTTGAAACTCGATATTCCTCGGGAGCCTCTTTTTCCTACCAAACAACCTACTAATACTGTCATACACTTAGATTTACTGACTCCTACTCAAAGAAAGAAGACCATCAGGTTGTTAGACTGATGAGCCTTGAAACAATTAAAGAACTTTCACGGCGAAATAGGACGGTTGTTCATACGCTTAGTTCCCCTGATAGATACCTTAACCAGGGTGGTGCTAGTGCCCTCTTTATTCACCCAAATGGTGAAAAAACTTTGCACAAAATTGACACTGGTTCAATTGCATCAAATTCCGCCAGTGAATTGATTGCAATTAAGGAAGCACTTTTTCTTTATTTGTACAATCTTGCAGTTCGTTCAACAGAAGGGCTCGTTATCTTTTCTGACTCAAGATCAGCCTTGAAAGCTATAAGAAATGAGGAAATCACCTTAATCCACAGCATAAGTGACCCTTTTTGTCAACTTCATTTTAAAGGAAAGACTTATACCCTTCAATGGATACCCGCACATGCTAATATTGAAGGAAATGAGTGTGCTGACTCGCTGGCCAATGAAGTGCGGAACCTGGTCCAGACCTCTTCATCACACTGGCAGATGTTAACGCAGTACCCAGGCGCAGATTATCCAACCAGCCCCTAAAGAAACCACTCATTTCGGAAGTTAACTGTTCCGGTACAATTGCTTCTACAATAGCTAGACTAAGACCCAATAACTTTAAAGGTATGAAAATCCATCCTGAGGGCACAAGATTCTTTATGAACTGTAGAAATTGTCCAGAAATCCATCTTTCTCCAGAACATATCTTGACTGTCCAGCCATTGTGGCTGCCCTTTTTAAACTTGTTTTGTCGTCGCAAGAACTCTTCTGCAGCCTACAGCACCTGATCTGGAAGCTGCTGTTATACAGGTTTTTGGTTCTATTTAAGACATTTTTCTTCTGCACTGTTCCTAGACACGACAACAACAAGAATAAAATTCCATGTGATTGTCTCTAATATTTTCGTTTGGAAACGCAATCTCGAATCTTGAATAATGACCTTTATGAAGCATACACCTTGGTTGAAAGATCAGAACTTCAATCTAACTAGAAAAAAATACAGGTCGCGCACTAATGGCCAGATTATCTCTCCGATAGTGCAACAAGGAAATCAAGGAGAACAACAACAAAAAAAGACAGCATTTTTAATAGCCAATTGAGCATAAAAATGAATACTATCTGCGAAAGAATAGTTCTTCTATTTGTTGCAAAGCAGTAGATGTGAATACCTCTAAATATGAATCACAAACGTACTTCTTTGGGAAAGCATTCGGTATTTGCCTCTCTAATGCTCTGAAACGCATTGGAGGACTGTATTTATTTGTCTGAAATCAGAAATCATATTTATGATCTATTGTGTATTTCAGAAACTGTCTTTTAAGGTTGAATTTATTTACTAGCGACTACTAGCAACTACTACCTACTAGGAAATAAAATTCAGGGAATAGATTTATATCATTCATGGAAATGATTTATATATTGTTCCCCTCGCTGTGACCTGTGATCTTCAGAGAAATGATTTATTATTCTACTAACTGTGACCTGTGATCTTCAGAGAAATGATTTATATATTTCAGTACTACCTGTGACCTGTGATCTTCAGAGAAATTATTTATATATTATTCTACTAGTTGTCACCTATGATCTTCAGAGAATTGATCTATATATTATTCTACTAGCTGTCACCTGTGGTCTTCAGAGAAATGATTTATATATTACAGTACTACCTGTGACCTGTGATCTTCAGAGAAAGGATTTATATATTATTCTACTAGCTGTCACCTGTGATCTTCAGAGAAATGATTTATATATTATTATACTAGCTGTGACCTGTGATCTTCAGAGAAATGATTTATATATTTCAGTACTACCTGTGACCTGTGATCTTCAGAGAAATGATTTATATATTTCAGTACTACCTGTGACCTGTGATCTTCAGAGAAATTATTTATATATTATTCTACTAGCTGTCACCTGTGATCGTCAAAGAATTTATCTATATATTATTCTACTAGCTGTCACCTGTGATCGTCAAAGAATTTATGTATATATTATTCTACTAGCTGTCACCTGTGATCTTCAGCGAAATTATTTATATATTACAGTACTACCTGTGACGTTCAGAGAAATTATTTATATATTATTCTACTAGCTGTGACCTGGGGCCTTCATAGAAATGATTTATATATTAATCTACTAGCTGCCACCTGTGATCTTCAGCACTATGTTCGTATACCTGGCAAACTCCTCTTAATGCTTACTATCGACCTACTAACGAATACTACCTACTTACCTACTAGTTTGTTACCTGTGTTGCCTATTCAGAAGTTTCTATATGTGGCAATCTCCTCTTGATGGATCCCCTTCAGTCGTAAAAAACTATACATCCTCTCCCTTTTAATACAACTAGTGCAATGCTTCGAGGCTGGTGTCAGTTAACATAAGACCAACGCTGCATAAAATATAATTCTAAATATCCTCCCTTGGAAACCAACTGGGTTTATGTTTAAAAACATTCTATCGCATTACTATTTTTAAAAGCGTATATTCCTCAGTGAACTCATACATACTTTATGTGCTTTGTGTTCTTTATTCTAGACATAAACTTCAATGTTGATATATGAAAACTTTTTTTCCTATTATTTGTATCACATATTTAAAAACCACGACTTTGTAATAAAGAAAGAGATTTTTAATTATTAAATAATTGCTGCAGTATCATAGAAATGATTTATATACAGGGTGTCCGGGCTAAAAGTATCCAAAAGTAATGGCTTATTTTTACGAAACTACCCATTAATATTAAAAAACATGTATTTTAATAGAAAGAACATCTCACCAAGTTTTAATATTAGTCGTAGATTTCAATCATAGTGTTGTGCAGGGCGCGCAGTAAAACAGGTACATTAGAATTATGACAAAGTTCGTTGAAGTTAAAATAAATTAATATGTACAGATGAATATGTACAAATGAAAAACATAATAGCGAGCCAACTGCTCAAAGAAATAATATGCTCGTACATGAAAAATATCTCCACACCTCTAACCGAGAATGTGAGATTTACAGATGCGACAGACAGACTGAGTGAGCGAGCGAGCGAGACATTAACAAACCTGCTCTTTTATACAATTAAACATTTGCATAAGAAACACAGTCTACAGTTACATACGGCCAAACCTGGTCCGTTAAAAATAAGTCGTTTCATATGTCAATACGTAAGAGAAAAAAAACTATGACGTCATCTTTGCGACAGCCGAGAAGCTGAATACCATCGCATTCTTTCGATGTTTGAAAGCTGACACCTCAACCGAATGTTAGGAAGTGACAAGATAAAAGTAAACAAGGCGAATATCGCCACGTTAAGTACGCACCGCGCAATTTTCCTATCACATAGTATCATAGATTTCGATGTGTGCACATTTTGTAGCACGACAAACGTCTAAATGGCAATCCAGTTCTCACCAAGTGTTTCGTAGCATATCAGGAGTTATAACACGAATTGCTTGAATGATAGGGTTCTTCAACTCATCCACAGTTTCAATGTTTTGTTTATACACAACGGATTTAATGAATCCCCAAGCAAAAAAGTCTAATAACTCCTGATATGCTACGAAATACTTGGAGAAAACTGGATTACCATTTAGACATTAATCTTGCTACAAAAGGTGTACACACCGAAATCTATGATACTATGATCGAAATATATGATTGATATTAAAACTTGGTAAGATGTTCTTTCTATTTAAATAAATATTTTTTTTAAATTCTAATGGGTAGTTCTGTAAAATTAAGTCATAGCTTTTGGATACCTTTAGCCCGGACACCTTGTATCCTACCATTAAACTATAGAGATAATATAATATTAAACAACCTGAGATGGAGGGGGGGGGGGGAAAGGCTAAATTTAATCCAGAGCAATTATATCGCATGTTAGTGTAAGGTAAAAAAAATCAGTTTCCCTCCCCTTCCAAATTATTCTACACGAAATAGTTTTCACAAAAAACATAATCCGAGCGGGAAACATGAAAAAATCTGATCGACGTACATGTCTGATATGAGACTGTCAGGAGTTTGATGGCAACAATCCATCATCTTCGCTCTTGTAGTCAAAAAGCGACATAGGATATGATTTTTATAACTGGGGGAACATTTTAGGGGAAAAAATGAATTGATTATACATTTACATTTATTTTGGAATATTATGTCGACGAATAAAAGTCTGGAAAATTGTGTCTGCCCAGAAACTCTTTGCGAAACTTTCTTAAATGAAGATATATTGGTTATTTTAAAGAAAATTGGTTGTTTTAAATTTTACATGCTACATACAAATTACTTCCGATGGATTCTTTTTCCAATATATATGCAAAAGATTTTTAATTAGTAACATATAGTTAAAATACAGGGTCCTCGAAAAAGGTTGGACACATTTCGAAAGCTCATATTTCTAAAATAAATTGAGCAAATACAATAATATTCTTTTCAAACAACTTGGCAAGTGTTCAAGATTTCTAAATGTAACTGGTACGCAACCGTGACGTTGAACGTTGCGCAGAAGCGATGCGAGATGGAAGAGGTCTTCGTTCGGCTTTCCGTCAGTGCAATGGTGATGGTTCATGAGAAAGCTCAGGCGGTGGTTGTTTGCGATAAACACGACGGCAATTTCGCTAAACTGTTTTAACAGATTTGTACTCCGCTAACCACAACACACATTGAGCTTTCTCCTGAACGGTCGCCACTACACTGAAGGAAAGCCGAACGAAGACCTCTTCCACCTCGCATCGCTTCTGTTCAACGTTCAACGTCACGGTTGCGTACCAGTTACATTTAGAAATTTTGGACACTTGCCAAGTTGTTTGAAAAGAATATTATTGCGTTTGCTCAGTTTATTGTAGAATTATGAGTTTTCGAAATGTGTCCAACCTTTTTCGATGAATCTGTATTTTATTAAAAATTACTATAGCAAATACTATTTATAATATATGTAATAAAAGTCGTTTAAATTTTTTTTATTAAAAATATATTAACATTAAAAAAAGCAATATTAGTTGTATAGTATTAAAGTATTTAAAATATGCGAATATTTCTTATTCAGTTTACCGATATTTTTAAGTTTTAACAGTTTTATATTATAAAAAGTAAATGTTCAATAAGGAAAATATAGAAGTAAAAAATATATAAATTAAAAGTAAAAAATAAGTTAAAAATAACAGTATTATGAATAAGCTAATTGAAATATTGATCTTAAAAGTTATATTATAGCTATGATTTTTAATAATAATAATTAAACTCTAAACGTACTTTATGGGAATTTAAAATTACTTTACCGTTTTTAATTAGTGATGGTATATAAAAAATCTCCAGAAAGAATAACGTCTTGAATTCGGCTCCCGAGCGAAGTTTTTTTCCTGCATTGTATAATGAATAATCAAACGTTAAAATATTTCGGTTAAATTTTACGAAAAATAAAAAATTAAATTCATAAACCCTGAAGTGCTTATGTTAAAGAGAATTCAGTACTTTACTCAAAAATATTTTTTCTCCCAAACGGGGGGAATACTAACATTGCACAGTAAAACATTTTCTGTTTTTTTTAACCCTTCGCATTCTAAGATGGTTAAGGTAATTTCAGGTCACTAAACCTGTCTTTACTTAAGAAGAACTTCAAGTCAATACAGTTTTGTTGTTCTTAGAGCACTACCCGATATTTCATTTTCTGATATTCCATAATCATTTAGCAGATCACGACTCTATCAGAAATGCGGCTGATAAAGAGTTCATTTCCCTTTTTGATTTACCTTGGTTATTGATAATCGATTGAAGATATTGCAGTATAGATAAGCCATTATAAATATGTTTCGGGTGAGAATTAGATGAACTCAACATCTTTAACCCTCTTTCGAGGGAGGAGGGATTTAATAAGTGCAAACGGCCATCTGTCGCATGATAAATTGGTTGCAAGAAAAATAAGAAGTTTCTGTTTTCTTCCGAGGTGATGGGTTATGTTCTTTTTTGACGATTAGAGATACTCAGTTCTTGGGCGTGAAATTCGGTAAGATTTTTTTTCCTTGCTCGTATTGAGGAATTCTGGTAGTTAAGTTCGCAGTCGGTTCATACCGTATATCTAGGGATACGTAAATTTCGCATAAAAAATGTCGAAATTTCTCAACAAAAAAAAATACGATATATAAAATTTCGCATTTATTCGCAAAATAATAAAATCTATAAATTAAAAAATTTTGTATTTATTTTAAATAATTGCCATTTTACTTACTTGGATAGGTAAGTATTAAAAGCTAACATTGTAGTAGTCTCCATGTCATAGGGACATGACAGTAGTGTCACGGCCAAGGGCAAAAGAATTGAAAATTACAGGACGAAGTAAAATAATTGCTAAATGTAAGAAAGAAACATGGCAAATGACGGGCAATAAAAACAGAAGGGGAGAAAGCCAGCAATACAGCGAAACTAAAAAATATAGATTGTGCTTGTAGCAAGAAGTATAAGCTAAAAGTTTAAGAGAGTGAGTTGTACGAATAGAAGAAAAGAAGAAAGGGAACACTAAATTTATGATGGCTATAAAACAGGCCACCCTGAAGCCGAAGCATGGGAAAAAGTTAAGTTAGATGGAGAATTTTATAAATCCCGCCCTCGATGCGCATTGGTGAAAAGGGGATTGAGAAGAGGCAGCCACGGACGAATGGCGATGGCATGGTAATAATATGACCAATGGAAATTGTAACAGGTGGAGTCAGCATTAATAAGATAGAATAATATGAAATAAGATAGGAAGGCACATATACCTATGATGAGAGTTAGTTAGAAGTTTTTGAAATAGAAGTAGTGTCAATCCGATGAATATGTACGGAGAACCCCCGATGATATAATATAAGTCGTGGCCCATGCAAAGGAGCCCAAAATACCTAGGAAGAGAGCGCCCAGTGTCCCGTGCCGAGGTTCTGCAAGAATTGAAGGAATCAGAGAACCGATAATGAGTGTGCCCCAATGTCCCGTGTAGAGTGTCTGCCATGATTGACGGAGTCTTATACCAGACGAAGAAAGTGCCTAGTTCCGTGCGATGATAATACAACGAAGTTCGTCATTACGAGTGCCAGCCGCCCATCATAGTGATCCAACAGACATCTTTCGAGGTACCGACTTTTTGCGTTTCCTTTTTATATTACTGTCATTGCTTCTCAGTGGGTAACCTTATTAACTAATATAGAGAGCGATGAGGATATTATTTGAGTATAAAATTTTTAAGGAGATGACCGATAATTCGTAAAAAAACAATTTAATTAATATGATGTTATGCTTATATGTATGAGTAAATATTGGTAGTAATGGAACATGGTTATATGAGTGATTATGTTTATAAAATGTTATCATAATAAGTGAATGAATTAAATATATGAGTCGTAGAGAATTAATTCCGTAGTAATGAAGTTGAGAGCAATATGTGTAGATGAAGTATGAAATATTATCATAATAATTGAATGAATTAAATATATGTGTCGTGGTGAAATTTAGTAGTAAAGAAGTTGTGAGTAATGTGTAAATGAAGGAGGAAATATTTAGTAAATTGTAGCGTATAATTTATGTGTTTTAATAATGAATAAATTAATTTGTCAGTGCAAACCAGAGTTGTTTCCATCATTTGGGAATCACAACAATTAATCAATATACTAACCACGATCTTAAGCAATGAATTCAAAATCATAATCATCTTCATTAATAGTAAAATTAATATATAATAACCCCAAAAATATAATTAACTTCTCACTGCCACACTCCACATTATGTTACTTAAGTCTTTGCCTTCTGTCATTAATTACTATTTTGTACATACTAAAATATCTCAGCATCTACTCCGTTAACGGGACTATAGAAGATTTGTATTGCTGTCTTTGCAAAGTTAAGGTATCAGCATTTCGTTGCAATTAAAATCTGTATAACAGGAGTCTCTTGGTTGACTACTTAAGCAGTTGAAATACCCTTAACTTTAGCGCTCAAGAGACGTTCTTAAATGTACTAAATTGCTCCACAAAACTTAGGGTTGAATTTTACAGTTAGATTTTTAGGTCCGAGTCCGGGACAGATAAACTGTCAGGGTGAAATTCGGAGCAAATCCTAAGGAGAGTGAGATTTCTCAGTTAAAGACTTCGGGTGGTCTTAGTTAAGCAATTATGTTAATAAATTATTACTATTATTACCTAATTTCGCTTAAAAAGCCGTTAACCACCGAGTTTTCCCCGAAAAGTAATAAGAAAATAATTTTCGCATTTATTCGCTCATATTGGCAAGTTTCGCATTTATTCGCATCTGCTTCGTAAATACGAAAATTACGTATCCCTTTGTATATCTTGTCTCTATTTGGGACTAAAAATACGTCATTTGCTTTCCACTCGTCCGTTTTCTGGGGGATGTGTTTTTTTTTGTACTGCATTGTTCCACCTGCTAAATTCGGAGAGTGGCTCTCTGATGGTCTGAACCCGTTTCTGCAGGAAAAGACTGAGTCGTTTGAATTGTTTGTTTTCCTCTATAAATTCTGAGACGTATATAAACATTTTAAATGACCATGCACTTTCCACGATATGGCAGTACTTCGGAAAGAAGACTGTTGTTTCTTTCCGAATGATCTGACTCCGTTCCACACTCCAAGGTCCGTGGGTACTGGGTTGAAGAGTAAAACAGACAGAAATTTGATTGGCCGGCTCAATCTTGTCAAACCCGGGGATGGATGTAGCCTAGCGGTAGCGCGTTAGGCTTTAAACTGGGGTTGCTCGGTTCGAACCCCGATGAGTACCATTAAATACATTCATGTTTAGGCCAGATATGGGTACGTTAACCTTTTCCTTATGGGGTGGGATAGGATGTATCCCAAGAATACGGACCCAAGAATGAATGAAAAAAAAAAAAAAAAAAAAAAAAAATATATATATATATATATATATATATATATATGTAACCTCCCAAATCGCCATTCTTAGAAAGGGGTTAAAAAATTTCCCGTTCTAAATAGGGAATCGGAAAAATGGGCCCCGTAAGCTAAAGGTTAAATCCGTAGGTCGGAAAGTCCTTCTATGCGGTTAGAGAGGGTGGTAAAATGTACGAACCCTACAGATGTTACCCCCTGGGGATGCTCGATACAAACTGAGGTAGCACCAGGGGGTGGTTTCGGTTCACCTATATGGTGCCCCCATTGAAAGCAACCAATGAATACATTAGTCCCTTCTCGTTGATTATGGACTAATGTATTCACTGACAAGTGCCTGGCGCTGGCAAACAACAGACATCTTAACAACATACATGGAATAAGCTAGAATGTCGAATACGTATCCGGCGGAGTGCTTCCTCCACTAAAAGCTATTTGGCCCAAAGAGGATTTAATCGATGAATGGAGACCAAATCCCATCAGACACATGTCAGAAATCAGTCAAAAGTATTCTCAGGAGAGCCGAAGCAATCATTGCCGCCAATGATGGTTCAACAATGTCGCGATTTTTTTTAAATGAATGCAATTTTTCATTTTTGCGATCTACGTGTCCGTTATTTTTGGCATTACAGTGTATATAAGGTATTTCATATTTTCCACCAAACTTTGTAAATTTGATCGAAAGAGATTTCCCATTTTTTTTCGTTCCATTGTGTCAGTAGTTTTTGTTTTGGAAATTCGTATTGTTATTTTCTGAATTTAACGTCTTAAAGTAACAATCAAAACCTTTCTTTCTTTTAACCTTGGGGTATTTGATGCCCCCCCCCCCTCCAATCCACAATATTTATTTAAACTGATATTTAAAACAGTCTGCTTATTCCAATTTTATTGGGATTTCATACATTTTGTTTCTCTTTGCAAACTGTAGAATAAGCTTGTATAATTGACGATGATTTGTTAGTTTCGTATAGCATGTCTGGTGGTGACTCTCCGGAACGTAACAAAATCATCTTATTGAGAGCCCGGAACTCAACGACCATCTATCTAGTATACTTTTTTCTGTCACTTCTTGAAATAATTGATTCATTTTATAAAAACTTTCTTTCAAAAAACGGAAATAATGGGTCGAAGGTAACAGAATGCATTTTTTTTCTAGGATAGAGAAAAGCCAGTACAAAATGTTCCATACTCCTACGTGGGTTTAATAACAAGAAAAAAAGGGGGAAACGGAATTAAATTCGTAGTTGAAGTTTTCTAAGAAGATTTGCCACATTCGATAACAAGTTTATCATCATCAGACTGGATAAGATTTTACTTCAGCTATTGCTTTGACTATTGCTAGTAAATAAGTTTATTATCATCAGACTGAAAAGATTTTTCTTCAGCTATTGCTTTGACTATTTCTAATAAATAATTGTATCATCATCAGACTGGATAAGATTTTACTTCAGCTATTGCTTTGACTATTGCTAGTAAATAAGTGTATCATCATCAGACTGAATAAGATTTTACTTCAGCTATTGCTTTGACTGTTGCTAGTAGATAATATTTTACTAGCAATAGTCAAATATTATCTACTAGCAATAGTCGCATTTTCAACGCATTTTCAACGTAGGCAGTCACCTTAAGATCTTCAATAGTGACACTACTGAGTATTACAAGTAACAGTGAACTTGAAATTGAATAACATTGTAATATTATCATTAACAAAATTCGTTATAAACTTTCAAAGGAATTTCATGGAGCTTCAGGAAAATATTATCACAAAATTCAAAAGAGTAAGAGTGTTGTTTTTTTTTTTTTTTTTGAAAAAATGTGACTTTTTCCCCTTATTTGATATTATTATTAATTATTTTATTTTATAGAAAAAAATGATAATTTTGAACATTTCAGCGAATTATATGCAAATAAATGAGACCAGAATCCGACTTATTTTTTCAAACAAATTATAGGGTTCTCTGCATTCGTAACAGTTTGATAAGATACATTTAATATACGCCCTTTGGAGGCACGTAATGGATTCGATGGCTATATTTCGTTTAATTGAACTATTTTTCCTCAGTTACAGCGTATCTTGGCGCTGACAAAATCAATAGGCATTCAAACTGTATTTTTAACACGTCAAAGAGTCTCATAAATTCCCCTAATGGCACAACAGCATATGCACATTGCATATAAGAGCTCCGTGTAAACGATGGGAGAGAGAGAGTAATGTCTTAAGTTGGCGAAACTCTCTGCAAATAATATTTCTAAACTTTTAGCTCTTTTTTATCCATTTATAATTCATTAATCGTTATACCAGAGTAAAAGGATATAAAACAGCTACTGTACGACGTGATCAAATTTACAATAATCCATACGCACGTCTTAATATTTTAATATGTATGTCACGAATATACGTAGGATAATTCTATCACTGCAGTGTATGCAAATAGAAATTTTTAGTTCTTGAGCTTGTATTTCACATTTATTTAAATATTAATGTATCTGCGAAACTTTAGAATTATTAGTTGGTTATGATTTATGTAATCTTATTTTGGGGTTTAAATATGTGAATTTAATATTTTATTTGGATTGAATGTGAATGTTTGATTTGAAATTATTTGTCATAAAACTAGTGGTATTGCAAAATATAGGAAAAATTTATTGAACTGAAAAATTCTTTTACATTTTATATTCTAATCCGAAATGATTGAAAGATTCTTGACATACATTTATTTATTTATTTTTCAAAAGTATTGAAAATAATCGGTCATCATTTACGAGTTTTAAATTATTTTTCCTTTAAGTAAGAAATATAAATAATGCTGGGAATATATATTCACAAAATCTGAACGAGTTTCCATTAGGCATGTATAATGGTTATTTCATTTACGCACATTGTGCCAGGTTAATTATGGCATAACCAGTATTTGAGTGTTTGTTATATTAGACATATGCCTATATATATATATATATATATATATTATATATATATATATATAATGAATAAAACGTTAAATAGATGGAATAAAATCGGAGCGATGCACTAAAATGGCCAGAGGGTGTGTGTGACCCCTCTTTCCTGGTGGAACATGTTTTGTGTGCCATGGTGAATACTCCCAGAAGACCAGGGCATCGCGTGACCCTTAATCTCGGTAAAAGAGAAAAATCCAATATAAAAAAGCTAAATTCCAATATAAAACATTACAAAAACTATTTTATAATATTTTCTTAGTAAAATTATTGGTTCAGGTTTTTGCTGCTTATATATATATATATATATATATATATATATATATATATATATATATATATATATATATATATATATATATGCATGCATACATACATACATACAAACATACATACATACATACATACATACAAACATACGTGCATACAAACATACATGCATACGAACATACATATATACAAATATGCATGCGTACATACATGCATACATACATAGATGCATACATACATACATATATGCATGCGTACATACATATATACATACATAGATGCATATATATATGCAAACATCCAATAAAATTAAAGCCCCAGTACGAGCACACAATTACCTTGTATATATATATATATATATATATATATATATATATATATATATATATATATATATATATATGTATGTATATATATATATACTAGCATTTTTTTATATATATATACCCAGTATTTCTTTGATGGAAAGCATAAAAATTTTTATATCTATATATCTACCCGGGCAATCATTCTTTAAAAATAATTTCATTTTATTTTCTTATGCCTTAATATAACTAATGGAAAAATAGATCGGAATGAAAGTTATGTGTCGTTATGTTTCACTGTTTAAAGAGCTTTTCCTCCCACTGCTTAAAAAACCCCAAAACTCTAAAAGATTTATCTTATATGATTTCACGGAATAAGTAATTCAAATACATATCGTATGTTAACTCTGTTTCTCGAACTTAGGGGAAGAAACCTGTAGAACTCTTAAACTTCTTCCCATTTTATGATCCTCAAACAATTAATATATTTAGATCAACAGAAGGCTTCCAAAAACTGGCCCTGGGACAAACTTAATTTTTCTTTTTTTGTCTTCCTTTTTTTTCCAATTTTATTAAGTTCTATTAGTTTGAATGCCATTTTCTAGAATTGTTTAAAGCAGCGGTTTTTAACCTTTTTAGACTCACGACTCCACTAAACGTAAGAAAAATAAAATAAACACTTCGCCCTCCCCCCCCCCCGTCACCCCCAGACCAACTCTCAAACCACCCCAGAACAAACTTATTTTCCCCCCGCGTATTGAATTTGAATGGTTTTGGTGAAGGGACTGTATCCACATTTAAGAGGTGTGCTTAGGGGCACAAAAATCATTAAAAGATTAATTTTAAAAAACTAATTGAGCCCCAAATTTCGTTTTTCCTGATTTAAGTTTCTCGGGTCCAAAACATTAACTGTGCCGAATTCTATGATTCTATAGCGGACAAACAAACAGGCAAGCTCTTTTATATGTATAAGATATATATATATATATGCATGCATACATACATACATACATACATACAAACATACATACATACATAAATACATACAAACATACGTGCATACAAACATACATGCATACGAACATACATATATACAAATATGCATGCGTACATACATGCATACATACATAGATGCATACATACATACATATATGCATGCGTACATACATATATACATACATAGATGCATACATATATGCATACATCCAATTAAATTAAAGCCCCAGTACGAGCACACAATTACCTTGATGAGATTTAATGAGATCAAAATAATTCTATTCGATGTAAATAAGTACTGTTTGGGAATTTCAAAGGTATAAAATTCATGAAGAGCCGTGTAGCAACAACATGGTACAATGAAAATCTCAGTGGTGTGCTGACAAGAAAACATTACCATTTTTCAAGTGATTCACAATAGTGCAAAATTAAAAAGGAGAAAAGAATATATATGAAAGCAATAAAAGAAAGGAAAAGAGAGGGGAGAATCCAAGACCTGTAAAAAGTAAAAAGAAGTAAATAAAAGTAATAAAAGATTTTAAAAAACATTATTAGATGAAAGGGTAACTAAAGAATTGACTTGAAAAATCAGAAAATTGGAATGAAACAACAAAAATAGTGCATAAAAAATGAAAGAAAAAATAGGAAAAGTAGGAAACAAAAGAAATGCCAAAAACTAAAAGTGAGCCAAGAAGAGTAAAATAGCATAATTAAATAAGATGGATGTAATAAGGTAATTATGATGGATAATTATACAGAAGTTTTTTAAGATCAATATAAGGGATAGAGTTTCTCATACTCAAATAAAACTCAACTAAAAAGATAAAGTTCCCAAACGCTTAAAAAAATAATTGCGGAATAATTTTGTTTAGATACTTTGCTATAAAAAAAATCAAGACACTCTCCTAACGCGATAAAAATAATTTAAAAGCTAAGCTCTTAATTAAAAGATATTTGGCGATGGTCTTTGGCCTTTTAAACTTCCGGCTTTTTAAACGCCCATTTCCGGTTTATGAGAAAGAGCAAAAAAATGACGATAAATCTGCTTTTAATGATCGGAGAGACAAAATAAAAGCTGTTTTGGAAAGCTAAAGTTATCAATTTTAAGATAACGCAATTAAAGACCCCCTTTTTTTATCATTTCTGATAGTTTAAAAGTAGTCGGATAACTTAAGAGAGGTAGCTTTTTTTCGTTTAGCAATAATAAAATCGCAAGAATAAAATATAAGTGACACCTAAAGGATTATAAAAATAATTTTAAGGTGACAATATACATTTTAACTTAAGGAGAAAAAGACGCTAATAGCAGGACCTCGTGTAATATCCTTCGATTTAAAATACAATTGCAGAAAAGTTATCAAATAGTTGATGAAAATTATTTTTATTAAACTGAAATAAGAGTACATAAAATCATTCCATAGGCTTAGTCACTCTCATTGTACTGCAGGCATGTCAAAATCGCAGCCTGAGGGCCGCAAGCGACCGTCAACGATTGTTTGTGCGCCCAGGCCTAGCCAATATAACAGTATGTAAATATCGTGTCGCTTTACGCACAGGCACATTATTTCCCTCCATTAGCAGTGACTATTTTAGCAGCCGACTACCACATGCTAAACCAGTAGTCTGCTCAATAGTCTTGTAAGAAGTGATTTGTTTAGTGGGTGTAAAACAGGTTGTAATTCGCTTTCGGAGAACTCTTATTAATATGTGCAATTATTCAGTGTCTGGTAAATTAATGTTCAAGAAAAAAAGTGTCAGGAAGAAAACATTTATATTAACATTGTTCTTATTTTTTATACTGTACTTTTCGAAATAAACTTACGTTTCTATAAAAATTGATTTTTAAGTTTTTCATTTTTTTTTGTGGCCCACATAAACTTAAACCTTGTTTATTCGGCCCATGTCAGCCTTTGAGTTTGACACGCCTGTTGTACAGGGTGCGGCAGAACGAATTCCCACATTTCTGAAGGTCACTGGTAAGGCAGTGCTAGGGCTAAGACGGAACGGAAGGTGGGAGCAGTTAGGGGTAAATTCTCTAATTGTCGGTAAACACCATGAGTGGGTCCGGTGAACATCGCGGTTTCGTTATCGAGGAGTTCTTTAAAAACCAGGATTCTGTAACCGCGACAACAGAGGGCATTTAGGACTCGCGTTTGGGCTCTATGTAAGTGATGCTTTTCTAGATCGAAAGAAACAATCATGCGATGTGTTTCAAACGTGAGAGCAAGTGAGTCTGCATTACCAATTCCTGCTATGATGAGCGAAATGGCACGGGACTTGCGTAAGTCAGGATATTTGGTCTTGTCCTAGGATTCTGACCTATCGACTGCAGCCTTTCTAGGTTAGCTGGGGCTTCCTTGAGATGGTCCAACCCTAGAGGTCACGGTCCTCGTCATTGGGGTGGTGCCCTTTGGCGAATACAGGACACGCCGGCTCACGAAGGTTCCGCAGGGTGGGTTGCACAGCAACGATGAGGTTTTTACCATGTTGCTGGTTCTGCGCCCAGGGTTGCGACTGTTCCCTCTCAAAATCGACCATTCCCAATTTAGACCAAGTCGTCTCCTATCTGGGATTTGTATCGATGCCGTCTTCTCTTAATCTTTCTTCTTAGTCATCGCCAGTACTGCTAATACTTAATTCTGGTAACTTGTCTTCGCGTAATCGCTCACAGCCACTAACTTTGTGCCGTCGTTTCGTTTGGGCCATTTTTTTTCCTTTCACCACCTTCTTCTTCTACTAATGTCCTGTTGGTTGGTGGTTTCGAGTGTCCTCCGGCTGAGCCTTTAGTCTTCCAAATTAAAAGTTATTTTTCTTCTGGCACATCCGTCTGTTCTGCTTGGAGCCTAACTGCGTGGCTTGTCTTGTGGTGTGTGTCCTGTGGGCTGTGTGTGTGGGACCTTGTCTGGGTCGTGCGTGGAGTGGTTACCTGCTGCGGGTCTATCCGCACCATCAGGATTTACCCAGTGGGGCTTCGGCCAGGTCGGGGCTGATGTGTGCTTTTTGGGAGTCTGCATTACCAAGGAAACCAAGTGGTCGGTCTCAGAACATTAGAACACCTGAAAATGTGCATTAGTTAGTCCCCTATTCGTGATGCAGTTGCCGCCGTTCCCCCAGAGGTGAGCAACAGAGACATGGAAAACATTAGAGAACGGCTTCTCTAATGTTTGCGGTAGTGTACCGCAAATAACGGGCGCCACCCGAGTGATGTTATTTTCAAAACCGAATGGATAAAGACTAAATTATATGTACGTTTCAAAAATAGAGAGGATTTTTTAAAAATTATTTTGTTCGTTTTTTATTACGCTTTGAAATGTGGGTATCGATTCCGCCGCACACTGTATAGTACTTAGCTAAGCAAGCTACCACTCCAAAGGCACTCAAATCTCGGCCAAGGTATGGATTTTTATGTACTGTCCCTTCGTAGGCTAAATTGGCGTACCCACTCTCTGTACTGATTATGAAGTTGCCAACAAATTTTTCTGTGTGTATTGGCAATTGTCCTTCAGATGAGTGCCTTCCGTACTAAAAAATACACTAAGGATAAAGGGCGAAGGCTTAATAACAATAATAAATGTTGAATTTACAAAGGTGGTCAGGTTTTAAATATATATCAACGTAAAATATATCTAAATCTCCTCCCTGCTGTAAAAAAACATTTATTATGATATTTTATATGTATATATATATATATAAGATCTGTGACGCATCTTATGACAACCATCGATTTAGTTACTAACACTGCTGTTTACTGACCGATTGTTTAGCAAAAAACAGCGCAATTGTGTAAAGAAGGCACAGGACCTTGAAGCTCGACGTCGAGCTATACATATGGTATCCACAAAACTCAAATACTATTAGAAAAAGAAATTTTCTTTCTTTATACATATACAGTACATATCTTTAAATATGTCATATATAAAAATGGAAATTAAAAATCTAAAAATAATTTTCAAATTAGCAGTTTAGAATTTTAAATGATTAACTGGTGATTAAAGATCATAAAGTGCTGTGCGCATCATAAAATTGAGATATATGCTTACAGAAAATAATTAACGGTCAGAATACACGTGTAATATATTTACCTGTAATGTAAAACCAAATAAATTGTAATAAATATTATTTAAATTAAAAATTGAGCATAAAATTTTAAAACTTAAAAAATTATCCAATTATTTGCACAATTTTCCCACATAAAAGATTTTGCATAATTTTCCCACATAAGAATTGCCTTTTTTCTGGTTTTAAAATATTGAGTACCATGAAATATTCATATAAGGGTAGTTTAATCAGTTTCCTACTGATAATTTAAAAGTAATGCTGCACACAAATCAAAATTAGCAGTTAATCATATAAAATTCTAAACTGCTAATTTAAAAATTATTTATTGATTTATAATTTCCATTTTTATGTATGACATATTTAAAGTTATGTACTTTATATGTATAAAGAAAGCAAATTTCTTTTTTTTAATATTATTTGAGTTTTTGTTGTTAGAATTAGACCATATTTATAGTCATTTCGTCGAGCTTCAAAGTTCTATCCCCGCCCACTTAAGTCGTGGATATACTGGTTAACACCTGTTCAGGAATAGGGTCAGAAAACCATAAAAATCATTCCGCCATCTCGTTCAAACCGCTTTGTTTTTGAACAAACTTCTTTTTCTCAAAAAGCTGAGTAACTAAATGCGAGAAATAAACGCGCTAATGTAATTAATATATTTTTTTCTAATCTTATATTCAAGAGGCAAACTTGGCGAATTTTCAATTTGGGAGATAAGTGAAAATACGGGATCATTTAAGGGACGTGCCAGACACATTAAACTTAGCCGAGAAGGGGTGCAGCTGTATTCATATCGAAACTAGCTGGAAGGAGAAATTTATTTAGCAAATTTACTATAAATATAATGATGCGAAAATTGCTTTCGTGCGACTTGTTTCAGTGCAAAAACAAGAATAAATAATAAGTGTGATTGCAACGCACAAATGTCTGTCCTGAATTTATAATAAACAGGGCTTATTATCTGTAAAAGTAATGCAGTTTTCCTTTGTTTACTTTATTTACTTTTTCATTTTGTTATTTTTTTTTTTGCATTATGGTCTTAACCATCACACAAAAATTTTCTAATTTGCGAAGCGAATTAAAACAATGTTTCTCGTTTTTTAACCCCTCTGATGTGACTACATGTGGGATTTGCTTACGCTTCGAGCCTTCATTATGTAGTACAAAACATGTTCTTAGGCGGTTTTCTTTCCTGGTCAAATAGTACAATAATTTTGAAAGCAGTATTCTAATGCATACAGGTTTATGAAAAAGATAAAATAGTGTGTTAAATTGTTCGTTACAATAAAAGTATAAGGTCACCATTAAGATATTTGCATTCATAAGATAAAGCTTCGTATGTCTATAGATTGAGAATTTGCTGTTGGAAAGCTTGGTTTAGCTTCAAAGTTAAATAAATATATACGCTATTAAAACTATGGAAATGGTAGTACACTCTGCTTTCTTCACTTTTAGTAGTGGAGGTACTAAATGTTTCACAGTTTTGTTTCCTTACATGCTCATAAAATTGATCGGATTGTTTAACCTGTCAAATAGGGTGTCAAATAGGAAGAGCACTTTAAATAGACATACAATGCCAGTTTTTTTCTTCCTATAATACCTTTATTTCGTCTTCTTTTTTTGTTCTGATTATTTTTTCTGAAATGAAATTCTGACTTTAAAATGCCGGACGATAGTCGAATGGCTAGGGTGCTGGCATTTGGTATCCGTGGGTTCGAGCCCCACTGCTGGCATGGATGTTTGTAGCCATTCGGAAACGGCTTTAAGCAATAGGTCCCGGTCTAATTAGCCCTCGTGTGGCACAAGTTGACCGTAGCGCTCCAAACCAAACCAAACCAAACCTGACTTTAGAAATTAATGTGTTCTCTTGAAAGAAAAGTAATTTATCTCACAAAAGTCATCGGACTCCATTGAGACTACAGATAAATTCGCCTGAATGATGTTTTCCTATGCATAGCGAAATTATTATTCCAGTCTTACAATAAAATTTTCTTAATATGCGTACAAAATCATGCGTTACAAAGAATTTTTCCATGAATCATAAAAGCTTTTCAAAGTTCAATATAGCATCCCTTTTAATTACTGTCATCAATTTAAATACCAGAAAAATTATGTTTAATAATAGATAAACTGTACTTTAAACCAAATTTGAACATTGCCTAAAATCAGTTACATAAATATATACATATATTTATACACACACACACAAACATATATATATATATACATATATATATATATATATACACACACTGGTGTAAGAAATTAAGAGAATTTGCAGACTTGGTCGATTATCTCTAGAACTACTGTACCGATTTTAATGAAATTTGATATGTGCATACATTGATACAATACGAAACAAATAACCATTCAGTAATTGTAATACATACGCATGATCGTGCGTAACACTCGTTGGAGTCGGAAGGTATGAAACAGCGGTTGCAGAATAAACAAAAAAATGGGTTAATAGATGGGTTAAAAGGGGGTATAGTCCCCTCTTACAGATATACAGGTCTCGCAGCGTGATTTCATATTTGAAATAAGGCAGTTTATCTTTTCCTGTGGCAATTGTTTCCACTCGTTCAGCAACGCTGTTTTCATTCCCTGGATGGTTCTGGGTTGCGAGTTGCAATTGCCCTCCCCAGAGCGTCCCAGACATGCTCTATAGGGTTAAGGTCTGGAGATCTGGCTGGCCAATCCATCCGGCGAATATTCTCACTCTCTATAAATTCGTCGACCAGAAGAGCTCTATGAGGCCTCGCGTTATCGTCCATTAAAATGAACTCAGGGCCAACTGCACCCCTGAAAAGGTGAACATAGGGCTCCAAGACCTCATCCCTATACCTCACAGCAGTCACAGTGCTTCTTTCAAAGACATGGAGAGGTGTGCAGCCATCCAACATGATGCCTGCCCAGACCATTAAGGCCCGTATGCAGAACAAACGCTGGAGCTTTGTGTCTCTCGCTTCGCAAACGGGGGGTTGTTGCGAGAGTAGGGGGTGAGCATTCTTTTTAGCTATGCTGATCAAACAATTTGCGCTTCCGCAAATGATGACGTCAAGATGTGTAAGGAAACCTTATATGGTCAAGCCACGCCCTTTTTCTCCTCCCTTTTGCGGGAGCTGGGGTCCCTCATGAACCCTAACCTGCGGGGGGGATTCGACGGTCAATTTAGCGAAACCGTCCGACTGAACTGCCTCAAACACGGCATTTTAATTGCTTCCTTGCGTTGGGGTTCAAGAAAAAGTATACAGTATTGGAAAAAACCCGCGCTTTGACTTCGATCAATGTGGCTGTTTCTTTTACATTTTGTAGATAAAATTGTCTCAAAGGACATCAAATTTTTCAGTAGAGAAAAAAGTGCAGTAAAGGCATCACTGATGAGTCATTCTATTCATCTGCATTGGTAAGTAATTTCAGTTGTATTTGAAAAGAAAAAAATGTAATTTGACTTTAGCAATATCCTAATATTTTATTATTATTTTTTTACTTGTAGGCTGTTTTAAAACAGAAAAAAATGGATGGTAAGTAAACTATTAATTTTGTATTTAATTACCTGTTTATTAGAATTTCTTTTAATCATTTTCAATGCTATTTATAATATATCATATTTTTACATTGCAAGATATTTATCATAAATAAATTTAATTAAAGCAAAATTTTAAAATGTCCTAATGCTTATTTAAGGGACAATTAAGTACTAAAAGTGTTCTGTTAGACTTTTCTGGCATTTGTGTACAAGAATATCATATTTCTATTTTTGTTTATAAATCTTATTATAAATTTTTAAAAATGCTGTTAGTTAATCATTAAACAAAGATCAAAATATTTTGTTGCAGGAGGCTTTGTTACCAGGTAAAGATCACCGCATTATTAATATTTGAGGGTGGGGATTGAGACCATGACATTGTACACTTAAATAGCAAATATAAATTTAATAATTGTGCTTCAAAAGATTACTGCCAATGCTCAGTCATATATCAGAATTATGTTTAGCTTTATGATTGTTAAATGCAACTATGTATTTAATAATCATAAAGCTAAGAAAAATCCCAGAGAAAAAAATAGCTATTGTAACTAACAAAATGAATGTTTGTTTCATAATGCTTTTGGAAAATTTGAATTTTTTAAATAAATTTAAAGTAAAATTATTTGCTATTTATACTAATTAATTCCCCCCCCCCAGAAAGTTGTTGTTATTCAAAGTGAATTACAATACATAAGATTGTAACTACCACTAAAACAGCAGAAACAAAGTCTTGGCATATTGCTCAATCATCAAGTAAGTTATTTGGATTTTGATAAATTTAAATCAAATTTTTGTAACAAGTTTTAAAATATAAATTTCAGACTGAAATTGTTGGAGATAATTAAAAATTTTTTAGTACCATACTTTATAGAAATTAAACAATTGTATGTTTTACGTAACATACATAGTTTTATGTAAATGCCTGCATAGAACTCTTCTTCATAATTATTTGCAGTTTTACTATATAATCTGTGACAATAACTTCTATGAAATAACATATGTTGATTTTTATGTATGACATAATAGCTCTGTTCCATGTGCTATCTCATTTACTATGTATTTTTTATTATTTTCTAGACAGTTCAACAGTACGTGGCAGGAAGCATCTAGCATTAAAAAGAAAAAGAGAAGCAGCAAATTTGAAGCTGAGGCTCTTCAAACCCAAAAAACTATGGTGCAAGAAATCGAAGCAACATCCCGGCAAGGAATTCTGCTAAAAATTAATCAAAATTTAGAAACATTAATTAAAATAATGGAAGACAAAAATAGTTGTTAGTCAGAAATAAAAAGCTTTTAGAGCTCATAAATGCTGAAGATGTTGTAGAAAAAATGTAATAAACACATAAATTCATGTTTGCACAGTCTAAATTTTTGTAATAAAAACTTCATCTTCCATCTCAAGTGGATTATCCGTATCTTGTAATATCCATTCCCTGCTTAAAGAAAGGGATAACATCCTTCTCCTTCGCAAAGCGAATGACTATTCCGGCTTTGCGAGAGAAAATACGATTCTACGAGAGCTCCCTACTAGCCGCAAGTTTTGATCACGTGACGTTCGTATTTACGAGAGAAAAAGGTCTCGCTGTTTGATCTGCATCTCAAATGCAACCCCTCTGCGGAAGGGAGGGGCTTTGCGAGAGCTTTGCTCTCGTAAGTGTTTGATCGGCATACGGGCCTAAACCTCCTCCGCCATAATGGTCGATTTCGCGGACATTGGAGGGTAGGTAGCGGGTCCCTGGTTCTCTCCATATGAACGTACGGCGAGAATCGGTGTTTAGGCTGAACCGGGACCCATCAGTGAAGAGAACGGTCGCCCATTGATCCATACTACAATCTCTATGCTCTCTGCACCATGATAAAAGGATTCTCCTGTTCGTAGCAGTGAGTGGGACGCAAACAGCAGGTCTTCTTGCAAACAACCCTCTCTCATGAAGTCTTTTGGAAACAGTCACCCTTGATACACGGGTTCCTGTGGCTGCATACAAGTCACGAGAGAGCTGTGAAGCTGCAGCACTCCTGTTACGCATCGCTTTAATCGGCAAATGGCGATCTTCTCTGGACGACCTTGCCCAGGCTTTTTCTCGATGGATCCGGTATCCTGGAACTCTTTCCATAAGTTACACACGACGCTGGGTGTTAAATTGAACTCTCTACAAATTTGGACTTGAGATTGGCCTGCTTCTAGCCTCCCCACAATTCGCCACCTCATTCCATCATCTAAACGTTCGTGGTTACTCATTTTTACTATTACAATTTGAAATTAACCGATTGCTACAAAATAACACCAAGAATTAACTCATTTTTTTTGTTTATTCTGCAACCGCTGTTTCATACCTCCCGACTCCAACGAGTGTTACGCACTATCATGCGTGCGTATTACAATTATTGAATGGTTATTTGTTTTGTATTGTATCAATGTATGTACATATCAAATTTGATTAAAATCGGTACAGTAGTTCAAGAGATAATAGACTAGGTCTGCAAATTCTCTTAATTTCTTACACCAGTGTATATAAAACATTAAAAACACGAGGCCGTCTTTGCTCCTGGCTTCGACTACAATTCTTATAATTCTTCGTTGTGACATGGTAGGTCCTTGATTTCATCGGTCTTCTCAGGTTTGGGGCCCATCATGTTACATACATACATATATATATATATATATATATATAATATATATATATATATATATATATATATATATATATATATATATATTTATACATATATATGTATATATATACACACATATATATACATATAATATATGCATAAATATATATATATATATATATATATTTATATATGCTTGTTTTTTACTATACACGTATATCCCAACTTACATACTCGCGTTCAAATAATTTACTATGTATCTAATGATACAGGATGTGTTTAGATATACACATTTAATCATAAAAATTAATATTTCACATTAACCAAAGAAACATTAGCGAAAACTAGCACTTTCAATTAATTAATGAGAAAGGAATAAATCGTTAAAAAATTCAAACAAATACAGCGTTATCATCAATTGTTTGATTATCTTTAACATTCTAAATGTTGAATTCGGTTTTCCTTTCGTAAACCAATAACGTATATTTCAACGTACATTATGTTGCCACATTATTTTTAGCCCTTTTATGGTTAATGATGGGTAATTAAGTGTAAAGCAATTAACACAGTTAGTAAAACCCATGCATAGGGATGAGTTATTTTCGACATGTTTGTGAGTGAATATATTTCATCTTTTTCCTCCTTACAGAGAATTTTTAGTAAAAATTTAGTTCTGTAATGGAATTCAATGAGAAAAAGAAACTTCGATTGTGGTCTAAAAATTGTCTTTTGCAAAACCAGTTACATTGCCGTATTTGCATACTAATGCTAATTGATTAGTTTCCTATTTGCTTGACTAATCAGTCTTTCGTATTTCGTAATTCGTTAACTCTTTCCCTTATCTTGACTTATGTTTCAAAAAACCCCCTTTATAATGATTACAATTGCGCCGAATGAGATCCAATGCACCTTTCATCGTATTATTTTTAGCACTAATACAAACGTGTTTAATGTACGGCCGTTACATAGATGCGTTCTATCGATAAAAAGTCACGGAATTAGTCACGAGTGTAGTGTTGCCTGTCTTAAAATTATTTATTTTTTCGGGCGAGATTCGTATATTATTTGGGTTAGTACAAATTATTTATAATTTATAGGTATTTGGGTGCGTTGTGTTTTTTTTATTTATTTTCTTGAATACAACCCAAAAGGCTCTAGACAGGTTTGCAACCGAACAGGCCAAATAAACTTTTCTTCTAAAACCTTCCTTTAGGTCAACTACACAAAACAAAGATGACGGACTCCAATGTAACAAAATAAAATTGATTTATTTACAACCTTATCTATTTACAAAAAAAACTGAATTACCAAATCTTCGCACACAGTTTACACATTTTACTAATCTTTTAGCATTTTCTCCTCGATTCATATCGAATGACATGTATTTAATTAAATCTACACCTTTTGGATTCAGGGAGCATATAATTATTAAAACTAACTCATAGCCAAGAACTCCTATTCATCAAAATTATCTTTACAAAAACACTGTTCCCGCACTAATCTTTCATTTAGCTCGGTAGGGTCTGAACAAAACAAAATGATTTTCACTCACTCAGTTTGATGATGTCGCACTGGGACTCGGGTGTCGAAGCTCTGCTTATGCTTGGGGTATCGCTCCTTCCTTCTAGGTAGTGGGTGCGCTGCGTCTCTAGGCTGTCGTGGGTATTCTTCTACTCTTTTCAAAATGATGGGGCACTCATCAGGAAAATGATGACATCGACTTCTCTTGATCCAAAGTCACGCTCAATTCCGGGAAGACTCGACCAGATCTCCAACATTAAGGCGCATCCTCTCTATAACCCCGTTTCTATTCTCTTGCTCAAAATCACTCTCAGCTCCGGGAAGACTCGTCCGGATCTCCAATATTACATCGCATCCTCTTTGTCACCTCGTCTGTATTCTCTTGATCAAAAATAACTCTTAGTTCCGAGAAAACTCGACCGGATCTCCAATATTTAAAACTGGCAATCTTTTCATCACTTTCGATGCTAAGGCACTAGGAAAGATCAACCGGTCTCCGGAAAACGAAACCTCTTTCTCGTACTGTCGGACAACTCCCGGGAATGCTCAACCGGTCTCCGACGTTTTGAAATTCCAATCTCTTCATCCCCCTGCAATGCTAAAGCACCGGGAAAAGTCAACCGGGCCCGCACGCAGAAGAGAATCTTTTTTTAAAAAAAACTCTAAGTCTTCTATTTATTTATTTTTTTTATAACAAAGTCCACGCCTTCTCGTGACTCCTAATCCATTCAGGAATGCTTTCAAAAATCCACCACTTAGCCTCCATTTTCATTTCTCGGATTGGATGATCCCATAACCCATGCACGCCTTAATTACGTCATACAGAGACCACCCAAAGTCCAGTCCGCGTGTTTTGCGGTCTACAGGTCCAATAAATCCTTTACAATGGGGTATTTTACTTTAATGTCAAACCCTGGTGCCATCCCCTTATCTGCGTCTGGAATCACCTACCCCCTATCGCGCACCGCGGCTTTTAAATTGGCTAAGCGTACAGACTACTGTTCCGTCCTCTAATCAAAGGCGGCTTCCTAGCATTCTAACCGAAATGTGATGAAAACAGCCTTCGATCACTTTATCTCTCTAAAAATTTTAATTTTTCTTTCAAATCGAAAGCGCTTCATCACAACGAGTGCGCCATATTTTAAAATCTAAAAAATAATTTTAGTAAATGCAAAAAGTAACCCTAGTTTGAAGTTTCGTAATTTTTTTTATTTGAGGTACTGAAGGGAACATGAACAAGAAAAGGTAGTTTTGGGAGATGTGAATAAATAGCGAACATTATTAAAAGTTTAAGCGAAAAAAAACTTATGAGGGCAAGATTGATGGAATACTTAAGATGGTAAAAAATTACTCCGATCTGATGTAACACGACTTAATGCTGCTTGAGAGGTGGTGTTTGCCTATAAGCTGCTATCTTTTTTTTTTACATGTAAAGATTATGTCATTATTTTTGCAATGCAACAAATCTGTTGCGTAATTAGACGCATGGCGCAGTGGGCACAACAAAACTCTGAATAGATGATTTTTTTTTCCATTTTAAACTTTAAGCAAGCTGTTATCACTCGTACTGTGTAAACGGTAGAATCATCCCAGAATTCTCAAGGTGATGGTGTATGTGTCTAGGACAGGAAAAATAATTTCTTGGCAGTGGCTCAATGGGTCACTACCTTCTACAAGTTATCTCAAAGGTACTAATCCTTGAGCAAGAGTTTGCTCTCCTCTCAAATTAAGTTATATTTTAGCGTACAAGGAACCTTCAACCTCGAATTTTTTTATTTTCAATTTTCCCCCTATACACAGAATGAGAATAAATAATTTTCTTTTTTAATACATTAAATACCCTTAGAAATCAAAATATGAATTGTTTGGCAGGATAATACCTGTTTTTCATATATTTTGAAAAATTCTAGCATTTTTCAAAATATTCCATGCGCATTCTATATCATTTAAAAGCCTTAACTTTTATAATATCAATTAACCATACATATATAAACATATTTGTGCATTAAATTTGTTTGGATGAATGTAAAGCCATAAATATATAAATTATATTAATCTGCCTGTTATTTTTTTATGTTTATGCACGTTTTTACTTTATTTCATGGTTTATAAATTTGAAAAATATTTTTGGTTTGAAAGAATCATGCATAGTTTTGGGGCAAACACTTTATTTAACAATCCTGAGAAATTTGGGAAAAATTAGAAGAAAATTGATGATCATGGAGAAATTTCAAAAAGGCTAGAATTTTCAAAAAGGCTAGCATTTTTGAAGATTTTTTTATTGAAAAACAGGTCATAGTTTTCCACAAAGTACTCTTTTGTTAATTAAGTGAAATTAATGTAGTAGAAAAGGGTATTAATTATTCTCATTTGGAGTGTAAGTCTTCTCTTGGAGTGTAAGAATACTCTAAACCAGTGGTAGTCAACCTGGTCCCTACCGTCCCACTAGCGAGCAATTTAAGCTTTCACGGTGGGCGGTGGAATATTTGTCCATTGTTACAAATTTTGTTCTACCCGCATATGTCGAATACACTGCTAACACATTCGCGAGTTTGACTTTTTAAAATATGCTTTTGCAATTTACTTTTGAATTTCAGCTCTAAACTTGGATTACAGGTAATACGTAATTCACCGGACACTTCTCGAAGTATACTCGTGGACGAGCACCGGTGGGCGGTAAAGAAACTTTGCCATCAACAAAGATACAAAAGTGGGAGGTAGGAATTACAAGGTTGACTACCCTGCTCTAAACAAAAGTCTTTTTAGTAAAAAAAAAGTTAAAAATCCATGCAACTATGTTCGCAGCGGAGGTTCTTTAATAGAACCCCCATTGAAAAACATACTTGCATGAACCCCAAACACAAAAGTTGTATTGAAATAAAGGATATACAGTGGAATCTCGATCGATCGTTCTACGAATCATCGTTTTCCCGTATGGGTCGTTTATTTCACCCAGTCCCGATGATCACATCGCTTTGTTATGTTCCCTATCTATCGTTTTCCCGCATTTATCGTTCAGTTCATTTGGTCCCTTTAAAAACGATGGATCGAAATTCCACTGTATATCCTACCATAAATTTTAATCAAAGCGTCAAAAAAAATATGACTTTTTTAAATGCATTTTTATGCTTACAGATGGAGAAACAAAATCATCTAGTCCAAAAGCAAAGGCTATGTAATGACCTCAAAGGTACAATAACGTGTGAATTCCAAACATGTCCCAAGACAGATATTGAATTAATACGTCTACTTAAAAAATGCGATTACATCTCGCTGCGACTGTCAAAGGAGTTTTATTTAGAAGCAGTTATATTTTCTTAGTTTATAAAGCAATCCAAACATCAAAAAATAATAGTTATACGTTGTCATACTACATCACTGGTCTTATAAACGACCTCATAAAAGACTGGCTCCAGAGATAATAAAGTTATGTAAGGAGAATTTCATCGCGTTTACTTACGGTGCAAACGCAGTTAAATGACTTCCAGAGTATGATAGCGTACTCATTCCAAACCTCCAAAATAAAGCGTCAGAATCGAAGTAATACATCTCCGTAAGAAGCAGAATCACTGCATGCTGTGATCGCCTCAAAAATAGTATTTACACGAAAGAACGTTTTCTTACTTTATAAATTAACTAGCTGAAAACCCGCACTTCGCTACGGAGTACATTAAAATTAAATACAACGGTCAATGTATGCAATTAATGCCAAATATATATATATATATATATATATATATATATATATATATATATATATATATATATATATATATATATATGCATAATAAATACGACGATTAATGTATACAATTGATGTAAAAAAAACAAAAAAATATATTTATTAAAAAAAAACCGTAAGAGATATTTTTATAGACAAAATAATGTAGAAGAAAGTATTCAAATTAAATCTAATAGGACATACTAAAGAATATAGTACAGTTAATATAGTACAGTTTGAGGAACAAATCTTTTACTGAATTTTAATATTTTTTTGGATAATGTCCAATCGTCTGCCGCATTAACAAGGGAATATTTTTTTTTGTCAATTTTATTCTTATGGACAAGACGATAAATATATTTAAAGTACCAGAAAAGAAATCACGTGATCAGCATTTAATAAATTAAATTATAAAATTTAATCTTTAAAAATTCACCAAAAATCAGAAAATTGAGGTAAAGGTTGGAAAAAGATTTCACTTTAAAGGAATTTTTATGATCGTTCTCATGATATAAATTTCCTAACCCTCAAATTATTATTTTAAATGCAAACTTAAAAAAGTTACTAAAACAGCTTAAAAGTTTAATTTTAAAAAAATCTAAGAAGAATATTTCAAAAATCTTTCTTGGTGCACCCTTACACTATAAGAAGAATCTCCATGCAAAATTTTAGCTCTTTAGGTCCAGCGGTTTTGTCTGTGCGTTGTATGTCAGTCAGTGAGTCAGTCAGTTACGGAACTGTTTTATATATATAGATTACAACAGGGGTTGTGGCGGCCCTGTGGTACAGCGCGCTGGTTTTCGGTGCTGAGGGTAATCGAATCAAATCCCAGCGTCGCACCACGAAAAATGCCTCCGTTTGTGTCATCCCTTCATAGGGGGTAATGCTGTCTGCCTATATGGTGCCCCCATAATAAAATGGGCAGTAAAACTGCGACGTAATATAGGCGAATGTTTGACGACAAGTGCCTCCGCATTAAAAAAAATTAATTACAAATATACAATTATATATTATTATTTATCGCTGGCCTCATAAATGATCACATATACATTCTATTTTATTGGGGGGAAATTCACCTTGCCTACTTAATGTTCAATCGCAACCGAATAACTTCCCGAGTACAACAGCGTACACATTCCAAATCTGTCCAAATAAAGAGACAATTGAATTAATACGCCTCCGTGAGGAACGCAATTACTACATGCTGCGATTCCCACCAAAGCTGCATTTACAAGAGGGAAAACATTTTTCCTAGCGTAAAAATTAATCAAAGCATTAAAAACAAAATCATGTCATTATTATATGTCACTGGAATGAAAAATGATTCAGACAATGAGAGGTTTTGTAGATTAAGTTCAACCCCTCCCCCCCCCCTCGTCTCCCAAAGAAAAGAAAAAATAACAATGATAATGAAGGACAGAAGTAAAAAAAAAAAGCAAACTAAGTAATTATTCATTTCAAGATTTTCCTTGATTGCGTTTCCGTTTTCCCTCGTACATTGATAAATTATGCACTTCGCAAGTAAATCGAGATTTTTGGTGTAATTTGCATTAATTTTTTTTTTTACCGATGCAAGAAAATAACTTGAAACATGGTAGATGATTTGAGTTTAATTAGCACAAATTCTAACAAACCGAGTAAGCGATATGAAAGCCTAGAAAAATCCACCGGATAAATAATGATTCTTATATATATGCTCTGCTCACTAAACTAGGATAAAAACTTCTTTATAATTTTAAACGTAACAGCTGAAGGGGGAAAATATAAATTGACTCGCATCTCGTCGTTTCTTCTTAGGTTATATAATCTTTCCCGACTACTTTTTAATGAACATCTTTTTTGATAGAGACATTGTGGGGCATTGAACTCATGTTTCGTAATCCATGTAAGTGTAACTCTAGATAAAGTTTTCATAACCCATTCCATAATTTACATGAAAGGTTCTTATGAAATCACAAAATATTTCACATGTCAAGGACACAAAACAGTTGAAAAGGAAAAAATATTTTCAATGTTCATATGTATTTGAAACCACGTATCTGCTGTTCTCAAATAAACCAGTTAGTAGATTCCTTTAATTGTGTTATTAACAGATACGTAATAGGAGCATCTGGGAAGATGTACTTTTTATAGATGAATGAAATATCCGAACATTTTACTCCCGATGCATGAGAGATTTCCAAGTGACTGGAATCAGAGAATCAGTTCTGCCTCTAATCAATAACAATGTTAGCGATGAAAGCAACAGAGCATCTTCCAAAAAATTCAACTTTACTTACATATCCCAAAAAAGCTTTCTCAACAAGATCGCAGGAATTTTTATTAGTATGTGTTAGCAACTCGTTATTGCGGTGGCACGGTAGGGTGGTCCAAAAAAATTAAATTCCGAAATATATTGCTCCACAAGGTTTATTTTATTATTTTACATGTAAATAATGTGCACAATTTTTTATCTTCAAAATAATAATATTTACAGGTCGCTCAAGCTCAAACTTTAAAAGTTCAGATTAACAAAGATTTCTTGGAAGTAGTGGGAGAGCTCTTTTGGTGGTTTGCTACTAGACGAAGCAGGAATTGTTTTTGTTCTTCATCTTTTGTAAGCGTTTCATTATATTTTTGTATTAGGCTTATAGCTCTTTCAGCATTGTCATTTACAACTTTCATTTTTAAGCACCTTTCTCGAACGTCACAAAAGTAAGGATCACTTTCCCACTGAGATGGTGATTTTTCTATGAAAGCTTGTGATTTAATTTTACCTCCTTTAACCATGGCATCAAAAAATTGTTTTGTCTTTTCAGTCCCAAGTTCTTCGATCTTTACATTTTGCTCTTCATTTTTTAGTTCCAGTCAATAATCATGGGTAAGTATTGGTGGACGAACAAGATTTTGTATCATTTTCATTTTTGTGTCTATGCTGACTCTGTTATGAAAAAAAGATAATGCTACCAAGTGCTCATATAAATGCCATAGGTGTCTGAAAAATGACGATAATGCTATATTTGCTACAGAAGGATTTGGATATTTCGTCAGGTCATTTAAAAACTGAATATCATTGTAAGGGGTCTTAACAGCATGCGGTGCTTCATTCCAATATTTTTTATATATTAGGCTCACAAAAAGGCCCAATTCTATAATCTTACCAGATTCTTCAGATGACAGCTTAAATTGTTCTCGAAAAAGGAATATTTTTAGCGCATAAATACCTTTAGCCATCCATCGATAGTGAATGTGTGGGTCCAGGAGTGCGAAACGACTAATTATTATTATCTCCTCCAAGAAAAATTAATGATAATTGCATAAACTCTTTATAGTCATCCCTTATAGTTGGAGATTTAAGTGCTTTTGGTAGAAATGTTAACATATATTCTCTCAATTTAGTAAAGTTTACATTGTCAAATAGTTCCTTATTTGCTGCATTATAAGCAGATTTATCTATTTCTGGCCATACATTCTTAAAAAGCTTAAATATTAAAGTTTCTGGACCTTCAGATGGGCTGAATATAATAGAAAACACACTGGATAGTACAATCTCCATTATATGGTGACGACATGCAACCCAAATAAGATCTGTCCCTAATTTTTTTTTAATTATGATGCATGCACCTTTGTGTAAAGCAGCATTACCGGCTGTGGTATCGAACACCAATCCTTTAATTTGATATATAATATTCCATTTTTGATCTGTCTCAATACATTCTTTTACTTGTAATTCTCCAGTTCCTTTTTCAATCTTCGGACTTCCAAGGAGCTTCTCTGGACCATTTCCTGAAACAATAATGGCAACTCGATCAACTTTTGTTTTTGATCCATCAATATCTGGTAACATCTTACCATCCCAGTGTAATAATAGAGATTCCTCTAGAGAATTTTTTTTCTGTTTCTGCAGCTTGTTGCCTCCTTTTTCTTCTATGTCTCCTTACTGACCTTCGAGAAAAGGTTTTTGGAGAAATATCGCTCCCAAGTGCGCGTGCAACAGCTCCAGCCACGAATACAGCTTTCCGATCAGAAATAGTAATACAATCTAGTGCACCTACAACTTCAGGAGACTTAAATGTATTTTTTACATATTTCTTTTCAGCAGCCTCGGGAACTGTAGTTGTAGTATTAGTCCAGTCAAATTGTGTTTTTCGGAGGAAAGTTTTGGGGTAGTTTTGATTTCTTCCATTTTATATGTTTTTTAGGGTGCTGAATCCGAATTTGAGGTTTGTTAACAAAATTTCGTGACGCAACATTCAAGAAAATGCAAAAAAAGGTAAAAATTTTCATTTTTTGGCGTTTTTTTGCTTATAACTCGGAAACTATCAACTTTTCGTATTTAACCCCATTTAACAAAATTAAAGTACATAAAATTTCCTACAAATTTCACAATTTAGGTTTTTTTCTCCGACGGACCGTTTGGGCTCAAGCGCTATTTGAAAATTGGCGTATTTCGGCTGTCTCCACAAAAACCCACTTTTTCCACTCCAAAATTCTAATTTATTATTAATGGCTGTCAATTAGTGAATTCCTCCCAGTTCTCTGCACATACCTTATTTAGATCGTATATGTAGAGGTACAGGTAGTTTTTTTAAAAGTAAAATAATGTTCAAGTTATTTAAAGAAGTCCGAAATTGTACAAATTAGTTGTAATTGTTACAAAAATTTGAAATTCCAAAGAAAAATCTTGAAAAATTATTACATTTTATTATATTGTATTACAATACATATGATCATATATTACATTATTATATTAGCCGTTGTCGTTTAGAGGGTCCTGGCTGAGGTTCTTCGAAGGCGGCGAGTCCTGGTACAGGTTCGGGTTGTTCTGTCGTCAGAGTCGGGGCTTGTTCATCTGGAAAATGAAAGAGATGGTGAGCAAACAACAACTTGTGATCATATCTTAAGGAGAGATGAGTGATTACGAAATAGATTGTGAGATTAGACATACCTTCCGCATCATGTAAGCGTATTTCTGCAGTCTGTTCTTCAGTCTGTACCCATGACGTGAAAGGTGCTGTATCCGTCGATTGTATGTACATTAAAATCAGCATTATCGTACACCTGCTGTGAAAAACACGGCTGGTTAACTTTCAGTGGATCGCTGCTGACAGCTGATGCTCCCAGGCGGACAGCCTCTGTGTAAGTCGAACAGAATCCCAATGAGGAAACCACATCGACTAATTTTCTTGAGCCGTACTTCTTGTACAGAAACACTGCCAACCCTACGAGGACTGGTGAAACGAATGATCTGGGCCTCACTTCTACTACAAGACTATGAGCCAGTGCTGTGTTCTTCTTCTTCCACATATCATGGTCCCCACCTTTTTTGTTTAGTACAACTGTTTCCATAAATGTACGGAGACTTTCAGGAATTAGTTACTCATTTCCTTCCAAAAATTTATCTGGTGAGGGGTACTGTTCTGTCTCATAAACCTGGCTCCGGATATCCTCAACAGCAATTGCAGCAGCCGTCTTAATAATCCGGAGTCTTTCCTCTTGTTCATTTTTTAACGCCTGCTGGTATCAAGCATCATTTAAAATTTTATACCCTGTGTTTTTGAAACACACTACCAGCTTCTTGTTTGGAGAAAAGGTCATTATTATATCGCTTCCATATTTTTTGAGTAGATGAGCTTTAACTGTCTTTATGTCAGGACGATAATCACCCTTGATTTGGTCCACCAACTCGTCTAGCGTAAACTGACATTCTCCATCACTATTCTCAAGATAAGTGTAGACATATTCCATTGCTGCTTCAACATGATTGGCGAATGGACCCCTTTTTCTCTTCTCTTGAATTTTTGGGCGATTGTACAATTTTCTCATGCATAAACTATGATACTGACAATCAGAAACCACCAAGTCTGAGACAGGCAAAAGACGTTTGGTTATGGCTTGTCCATACTCATCACCACGTTCTTCTGCCCTTTTTATTATAGTTTCCTTGACTTTCAAAATTCGAACCTGATACACAATATTACGATTGGTTTTCTTTTTTCTTTGTTGTTCTATAAAGTCAGGTGTTATGACGAGGCCAGACATAAAACAATGAGTTTTGAAATTGAAATGCGCTTCAGTAGAACGTCTTTTGACTTGCTCTCTACCCTGCTCCGCCTTCTTCAAATGAGCTGCAATCATCCTTTTATTAATGTAGTTTGTACGACATCGCTCATGAACATCAACTGCAGATTTTTCACGTAGCTGAACATGCTCACCATCTTTCCTCTTCTTGCTTGACTCGATAAACGTTTTCAAACCTCTTTGCCGCACCGTTATCACCTTCTCTACGTTATTATCCAGCACTTCACAAATAAAACACACATTTGAAGCACTACGCGTAAATATAACTTTTGAATCGTTTGGCGTTGGAATCTAACACTGAACTACTTACTTCCTTCGCACTGCCACTGGTACGAATCGGATGGCCGGTGTTTTTTTTTTTGGGGGGGGGGGAGGAAACCTCGTGAACAATATGAAGGGACTTGAGACTGGGTCAACACCCCCTATAGGGGGTGTTGATTGTATACACATGTACACGGTGACGTAGTTGGCCTTGAATCGTCTGTGAAGGAATCGAACGGAAGGAAAGAGGGCTTTTAAACCAAACGGGGCAGTTATAAAATCATTTGGTGAGGCTCGCCGAGAATAAATAACATGAAAAGACGTACAAGACGGAATTATATTTGCACAGAATTTAAATACAATGTGATTTTGAAAATCCTAAATTGTATTGGAAGGAGGCATTAAATGACAGCCTTTAATGATAAGTTTTGGAGTGTAAAAAGTGGGTTTTTGCGGAGCCAGCCGAAATACGCCAATTTTCAAATAGCGCTTGAGCCCAAACGGTCCGTCGGAGAAAAAAACGTAAATAGTGAAATTTTTAGGTAATTTTATGTACTTTAATTTTGATAAATGGGGTTAAATACGAAAAGTTGATAGTTTCCGAGTTATAAGCAAAGAACCGCCAAAAAATGAAAATTTTTACCTTTTTTTTGCATTTTCTTCCATGTTGCGTCACGAAATTTTGTTAACAAACGTCAGATTCGGATTCAGCACCCCAAAAAACATATAAAATAGAAGAAATCAAAACTACCCCAAAATTTTCCCTCGAGGGCCCATTTTGAGCACAAATTGACTGGACTATATTAAGATCGGATTGGGATGTAGATGACAGCGGCAGGTACTCTTCTCCACTTTCAAATTCTATCGAATATGAAGTTTCTGAGTCTGATAATTCTGACATGATTTTTTCTACTCTTATTTGTAATTTTGCTTCTGTTTCTTCATATCGTTCTTTCGTTAACACTTTTTATGCAGTTTTCATGTCAACTCCACTCATAGAATAACAAAACATATTTTCTTTCTGCTTTTGAAAGAATTCTCTATCTTCTTTGTTGCTTATTTGGCTGATGGCATCCTTGATAGATATATCAAATAACTTTTCTAATTTAGCCTTCAAAATATTTTCTTTAATTCTATCTTTTTCTGAATTTCTATTTTTATTCTTTTTTAGGCCTAGATATTCTTCATATAGTTTTTTTAAGTTTCCTGATGGACGAGTCTATCCGCTGAGTGGGTATTCTAGCCCTTTGCCATATTTAGCACAAATGTTGAGCGACCTCTTAATATTATCGGATTGGCCTGAAATCTTATTTACATACATTTTGAATACAGGGGAAAAAATAGGGTTTGTGGAAGGAAGATTCTTACACTTTTATTTTTTAACATTATGTCATGGACCACCCTAGTGGCACGGGTATGTAAAACCAAGCGTACATTTCATTAGCCCCGCACCTAAACGAATTAAATCAAAACTTGTTCTCATTCGTTAGTTCTCCGTTAGTACCGCAAAAATTTTAGCTAGTACAAAATTAAAAATTGCAATAAATTTATTTTAAATTCGGCCCTGGCGAAAATTTTGCGGTACTAACGAAGTACTAATGAATGGCACTCATGAAATTACACAACTCCATAGGTGCGGGGCAGGTGAAATGCTGGCCCAGCAATAAAAAATGGCAATAAATTTATTTAAAATTCGGTTCTAACGAATCTTTTTGTGTCACTAACCGGTATTAATGAACTTCTAACGAATGAGATAAGTTTGGATTAAAATTCGCTAAAATTCGCTCAAATTAGGGGCTGGTTAAATGTGTGGTCCAATGGTTTGGAAAGTCCTCCGAGAAGGTCTGTTACTAAGGGAAGAGGAGAACTTGATCCTTCCGTTGAACTGTAAAACTTATGTGGCAAAAGAGTCTTTGTGTCAAATATTTAAAACTTTTTTTTAAAAAATTATTTTTTCCGTAAGACAATAATGTAAAAAATGGAAGTTAGATTATTGCTTATGCCCTCTGCCCAGAATGTATTCCACACCCATATAGGTTTGCGGGCGGAGGGTAGCGGTTCCGGTTTATAATGGCCCCACAAGGGTCGGAGTCCAACTTAGCCAGGTGCCACCTAAATTTTGACTGAGGACCCAGGAGTGACATCTGGGGAGATCGTACCTTCCCCACCCACTGATATCAAAGAATGACTTCCGATCTATGGATTTAACGAGCCCATATCCGGCCTAGACACGAAGGTATCTAATGTCGCTTGTCGGGATTCGATCCGAAAACCAACACGCTACCACTAGGCTACCCCTGGCCCGTGAAAGTTATGAGAACTGGGTATCCTTTATTTATGAGGGTTTTTTTTTAAACTGATGCGTATATCACAAAATTATGTCATAAAACAAAATTGCATTAAACAAAATGACGTAGTCAAAAAAATTAATGCAGAGAATAGGTACTGAAAATTCCAGAACGAATTTAAAAATTTCTCAACTTTTGAAAAAAAAATTGTGTGTTCATAAGAGAAGCCTTAAGAGTAAATTTAAGATCGATTTGCTGATTGATTAATTACATCATGAGAAAAAAAATTAAACTTCCATATCCATGAAAAAATTCCTTTCAAAACATAAATACCTTTGAATTTTTTTCTTTTTATTTTATTGAAAAATCTATTGTTAACTCTTCTAAATATATCCTGGATTTTAAAAAATTATATTATCTATTATATATATAAATATATATATATATATATATATATATATATATATGATTGTGTGTGTGTGTGTAATAATAACGCCCCACCATTATTAACTGTTTCGCCACACCTTTTTTACTTAGCGCGTATTCTAAATTATACCCTTTTCAATAAAGCCCAGTCCCTTTTTCCAAATTGCGACCAACAAGTAAACGAATTAACTAACTAGTTTGTCCCTTAAGCCACGCGCTGAAAATCAGGCGCCTGCGATTCAGGATGATTCATAAACCACGCGCCTTTGCATAGCATGTTCGGAATCTTGAATTATGGCTCACGTGGTCAAGTCGGATGATCGGCCCTGGCCAATTAAAGAAATGTTAACACCTAGCTTCACGTTAGCGCCCCCATGGTTTAAAAGATGGGACAGAGGATTTTTGTGGTCTCTGCTTCATTCCTTCCTTGCCTTGCTCTCTTGCTGTTCTGACACGCGTTCTCTCGTCCATTGTCCGCTTATTGCTCTAACGATACTACGATGTAAAGTCTGCCTTCTGACTGCCGCGGCAAAGGACCGGTGGCGTTACTATTGTGTGTGTCCGGCCGTTAATGTATTACTTGTGCCTACCTGAATGTCTGCTGAATTATATCTTCGACTTTTTGAATAAATCAGTTCCATGGATACTGTTTGTGAGTCGCGTCTCTGGTCTGTGTGTTCATCAATGCCTCTCCTCTCTGTGGTCAACGGCTCTCCTGAAATAGTCTACTTCTCGTCACTCTGGCTATGTCTAGAACACTGTCGTGTTTCATCTAAGCTACATAGTTTTAGTGTAAAGTTAAAGGTTATCGTGCGTGTAAAATCGATATCATATTACAGTGATTTCCGCTTATAAGAATCACGTTTGTTATAAGCGGTTGATTCTTACAGCCGAAATTTAGGTTTTGGACAGGCACACCGACAAACCTATATATACATATATCAGATAATTTTCCATAAAATACTCTTAAATTTACGATAATTATCTTTGATTAAAATTATTCTTTATAATTTTAAATATACAACTTAATTTCTAGACCTATAAGTAAATACACATGATTATAATAAGAGAAGAAAAAATCCAATATTTGTTACAACATGCTTAACAGTTTAACTACTTAACAGTTTAACATTCCAACTAAAGGAAGGGTGCAAGAAAATGTTTTCTATGGTAGTTTGACGTAATGAAGTTTTCAGAAGGCTGTTTATACCTCTTTCAATAACAATAGTCTCAGACGAAGATTCACCTTCTAGCTTACGTTTCAGGATTTGATAACGTGTTGAATCTACTAATGTCACGTTTGCCTAAATGATAGTGGACACTTCTCCGAAGATTTATGTGTTTCAGGGTCCAGGAAGCAGCAACCAGGATGTGGGAGGTAGGAAAAAAGAGTCCCTGTCTTTATTTATCAGTGAAGAAAAGTGAAATCGGATCCGGATGGGTAGGATGCCCCTGGGTCAAGCTAATAGGACAGTGCTTAGCTAAAGCGTTTAAGGGTAAACTATTATGTTATGTCTAACAAAGAAAGGGATGCATTTTACGACTGTATTCCATCCCATCTTATCACTGTTTCTTTAAAAAAATATAAAGAAAGAACTTCGTGCCTTTTCAGGGTTTAAGTGACTTTTTTGGAAAAATGAAAGGAAAGCGAAGAGTGTAAACTGATTCTTAAAACCGGTGGAATGATTCTTTAAAGTGAAAATTTTAACATGGAAATAACACATTTGTTTTTGTTTTTGCGATATTGATTCTTATAAACGGTTGATTCTTATAACCACTGATCACTATAAGCGGTGGTTGCTATATATATATATATATATATATATATATATATATATATATATATATATATATATATATATATATATATATGTATGTATGTATGTATGTATGTTTGTATGTATGTATGTATGTATATATATATATGTATGTATATATATATATGTATGTATATATATATGTATGTATGTATATATATATGTATGTATATATATATATATGTATGTATATATATATGTATGTATGTATATATATATATATGTATGTATATGTATATATATGTATATATATAAATATATATATAAATATATATATATATATATATATATGTATATGTATATATATATATGTACATATGTAAATATATATATATATATATATATATATATATATATATATATATATATATATATATGCGATGGGCACATATGAGGCCATACAGTGCCGCAATCCGGATTTTTATATTTTATAAAGAGTCACACGTAGATACACAAATTCAAAATTTTTTATTTAATGTAAGTACAGATTTTTAAAAACCACTTATACGAACTCATATAAAATATATAATTATGAAAAAGAAAATAATTATTTCAAAATTTTAGTAATAAAATTCAAATATAGTAAAAATCAAATATAACAAAAATCAAATTTAATAAAAATATATTTATTAATTAAAATTTTGTGTAAAATTAGTTATACCCGTCCGCAGAAATTCTGTAAGATGTTGATTGGTCAACTGTGAACGACGCTTCGACTTCACGATATTCATTGTGGAGTACAAAGATTCCCAGCAATATGTGATACCAAAAATCGAAAATAGACGACAAGCAGCTTTCCTTAAGTTTGGATATTTTGATTCTGGCACGAGTTTTTCCAAAATTAAATTATAAATGAAGCTTTGTGCAGCATTCGCAATGCCTGATCATCTTTCATTTCTAATAACTCCAATTTCCCAGCCGCTTTTTCAGTAAGTATTATCTCAGAAATTGAAAATCCAACTAAATTGGAATTAAAACTAAAATGTTAATGGGCCACACTTGACTCAACGAAGAGCCGCATTTGCCCACAACTTGATATATATATATATATATATATATATATATATATATATATATATATATATATATATATATATATATGTATGTATGTATGTATGTATGTATGTATGTATGTATATATATATATACAGTAACCACCGCTTATAAGGGTCAGTGGTTATAAGAATCAACCGTTTATAAGAATCAATTTTGCGAACACAAAAACAAAGATATTATTTCCATGTTAAAATTTTCGCTTTAAAGAATCAATCCACCGGTTTTAAGAATCAGTTTACACTCTTCGCTTTCCTTTCATTTCTCAAAAAAAAAGCCACTTAAACCCTTGAAAGGCACGAAGTTCTTTCTTTTTAAAAAAAAAAGAAAGATTGATGAGATGGGATGGAATATAGTCGTAAAATTCCTCCCTTTCTTTGTTAGATATAACATAATAGTTTCCCCTTAAACGCTTTAGCCCAACACTGTCCTATTAGCTTGACCCAGGGGCATCTTTACCCGTCCGGGTCCGATTTCACTTTTCTCCACTGACAAACAAAAATAGGGACTCTTTTTTAGCCCACCTCCCACATCCTGGTTGCGGCTTCCTGGAACCTAAAATACATAAATCTCCAGCGAAGCGTCCACTATCACTTAGGCAAACGTGATATTATTAGATTCAGCACGTTATCAAACAGTGAAACGTAAGCTAGAAGGTGAATCTTCGTCTGAGACTATTAGTATTGAAAGAGTATTGAAACAGCCTTCTGAAAACTTCATTACGTCAAACTACCGTAGAAAACTTTTTGTTGCTCCCATCCTGTAGTTGAAATGTTAAAACTGTTAAGAAGGTATGTTGTAACAAATATTGGGTTTTTTTCTTCTCTTGCTATGATCATGTGTATCTATCTACTTATAGGTCTAGAAATTAAGTTGTATTCTTAAAATTATAAAAAATAATTTTAATAAAAGATAATTAACGTAAATTAAGGAGTATTTTATGGTAAATTATCTCATGTATATATAGGTGTGTGTGTGTGTACCTGTCCAAAAACATAAATTTCGGCTATAAGAATCAACCGCTTATAAGAATCAAAAACAGTAATAACAAACGTAATTCTTATAAGCGGAAATCCCTGTATATATATATAGTGGCACCCCCACTATTTCTTGGGGGGGGGGGGGCAAGACGAACGGATAAAAATATTTATAATGCATTGGGGGGCCGAGATGAACGGATAAAAATATTTATAATGCAAAATCAATATTCATAATACAATTTCTATTTCTTTGGGGGGCCAGGGCCCCTTGCCCCCCCCTGGGTGCGCCACTGTATATATATATATATATATATATATATATATATATATATATATATATATATATATATACATATATGAGATTTTAATTTTTAAACATAGTAATCACACAAAAATTTACAAACCGACGAAATAATCTCTTCAAAGATTTAAACAATACAAAAAAACCCGCAAAAAGCAAAAGAATAAAAAAAGTATTTTTAATGAGCTTTATAATTATTGGGCGTCATAAAACTGCTCTCAATATACTATACACGTCAAAACATGTTATAAGCTAAAGAATAGTAGTTTTCATCGTTTTTCTTTGCTTTAGGGTGCAGCATCCGCCAAAATGTTTTAAATTTCAAATGCGATTTAGATAAACATAAATGCATTTATAACTTTATTCCGTGAGTATGTTTCATCACCTCATTGTTCGGAGGCTTTATTTCTATTCAACACTTCATGGCTCAAACTGAATACATTTTCCAAATTTAGTCGCGAAGCAAGCCGGGCTCCAGAAGAGGTTAAAGAAAAAAACTGACTTTATTGTGAACTCCAATCAAATTATTCAAAAAAGTTACACTTTTAGAGGGGAATAATTAGATTTTAAGTAGGTGCGGCCATCCCGCATAAATCTTTTCTGTGCAGGACACGTTCCGTGAGGGATGGAGCAAAGTTGCGTTTTTGACAGCTTCGTTTCAAGAAAAGTTCCATATTAGAGTGTGGAATGTATAAACATTTCAAGGGATATAATTGTTCCCAAACATGCAAAGGATCGAGGCCAGAATTGGAATATTTCCAAATTCAGGACCCGAAAACTTAAATTTATTCCACGTGAGAAAACAGTATCCATCACACCTGCTTTCGTCACATTAGCTCGATATTGTTTTCGGGGTCCCACCAAAAATATTCCGTTTCGCTCACATCTCGTGCTTATCTGTTCCTTAATTTAGCTAATAACTGATATAGTTAAGCCCGCTTTAATATTCAAGGAGGTTGTGGCAAACAGGCCAAGCCCCTTTGGAAGTAATCGATGCAAAAATATGCATTCGCAAACAAAATAAGTTGTCTGGGTGCAGTGTTTTGATTCTTTCAATATTCACCATTCTAATAGAGCTAATTTATTCATAACTATGCGTGTATGGGGGGGGGGAACTCTTACTGCCTCCGTTTCAGTGGCTAGACTGCAAATTGAGTAGTTGAGTCACATTATCGATGTTACGTTTGACCATGATCATAAGAGGAGAAGAGGAGGAGATCTCTGTTACCATTATGTCAATTTGTTTTGTCATCATGTCATTTCTTGCCTCCGTTACCATTTTGTCAAGGGTAACAGAGATCTCTAATACCATTTTGAAACATTAAAACTGTTCCTGTTGCAAAACTAGTAGAAACAGTAATGAAACTTGCTAAAATATGCATTTTCAAACAAAATGAGTAATCTGTGTGCGGTGTTTTGGGTCTTTCACCCAAAACACCGATCTCTGTTACCTTTAGCTCTATTAGAATGATGAATAACATCATTCTAATGGAGCTAATTTATCCAGAACTATACTTGTAGGGGAGCGAAAACTCTTATAACCTCCTTTTTGAAAGCTAGACTGGCAGTTGAGTACTGGTATCCCATTGTCGATGTTACATTTGATCATGATCAAGAGAGGAGAAGAGGGAGAGATCTCTGTTACCATTATAACAATTTGTTTTGTCATCATGTCATTTCCTGTGTCAGTTACCATTTTGTGAAAGGTAACAGAGTTCTCTATTTCCATTTTGAAACAACAATACTGTTTCTATTGCAAAACTAGTACAAACAGTAATAAAACTTTCTAAAATATACATTTTCAAACAAAATAAGTTGCCTGGGTGCAGTGTTTTGATTTCTGATTATTCATCATTCTAATGGAGCTAATTTATCCAGAACTATACGTGTGGGGGGCGGGGAGAAACTCTTATAACCTCCTTTTTAAAAGCTAGACAGGCAACTGAGTACTGGTAAACCATTGCCGATGTTACGTTTGACCACGATCAAGAGAGAAGAAAAGGGAGAGATCTCTGTTACGATTACGTCAATTTATTTTGTCCTCCTGTCTTTCCTTGTGTCAGTTATCATTTTGTCAAGGGTAACAGAGATAGATCCCTGTTGCCATTTTGTCACAGCAATACTGTTTCAATTGTAAAACAAGTAGAAACAGTAATAAAACTTGCTGAAATATGCATTTTCAAACAAAATGAGTTCCCTGGGGGCAGTTTTTGATTTTTCAATATTCATCATTCTAATGGAGCTCATTTCTCTAGAACAATACGTGTAGAGGGAAGAAAACTATTATAACATCCTTTTTAAAAGATAGACTGGCAACTGAGTACTGGTATTCAATTATCGATGCTACATTTGACCACGATCAAGAGAAGAGAAAGGGGAGAGATCTCTATTACCATTATGTGAATTTGTTTTGTCATCATGTCATTTCTTGTGTCATTTACCATTTTGTCAAGTGTAACAGAAATTTCTATTATCATTTTGAAACAACAATACTGTTTCTATTGCAAAACTAGTAGAAACAGTAATGAAACTTGCTAAAGTATGTATTTTCAAACAAAAGGAGTTACCTGGGTGCAGTGTTTTGATTATTTCAATATTCACCATTCTAATGGAGCTAATTTATTCAGGATTATACGTGTAGGCGGAAAAAAACTCTCATTGCCTCAGTTTTAGAGGCTAGAGTGCTAACTGAGTACTGAAGTCACAATATTGATGTTACATTTGACCATGATCTAGGGAGGAAAAAAAGGGAGAGATCTCTGTTACCATTTTGTCAGTTTAGAATTATAAAACTAGTGAAAACTGTGATTACTGATGAAAATTCTTAATTGCTCCCAATAATATAGTTAGAGGCAATTGCTAGTTTTAGAAGGATTTTATATCCTCCACCCTAATTCAGAGATAATATCAGATAAATATCCAGTTGCATTTGTTGATTATCGTAACAGATGTTCAAGTTAAATATATTTCGGACTGGAAATCAAAAACAGATCCCTCTGAAACTAGTCTTAGATTTTACTGAAAACTGTCAGTAAGGAGTTTCATAACCGAAAAACAGTTTCATAACCGACAAAGTGTGCTTGAGCAGGTCTCGGCATATCCCTTGCTCACACATGCTTTACGAAATTCCCTAAACCATCTGAACACTGTACACTGTGACATAACTCTTGCCTATACATGTGTCTCATACGATAATAAATTTTGACTTCGCTAACACCTTCCGCCGTCAAAAATTTAATAACTGCTCCCTGGGCATATTTGTACGAATCCATGTCCCATCGCATGCAATCACCGTGCTTAAACACGTTCAAACAACACACTGACACTTTCCAACGATAGCAGCTTTGTTTCGTAACATACAGCGTTATCTACTGTCGCAAACACAAAGCTCTGAGTTTTAGTGCCTGTTACTAAATATGTAGTCTCCAAACACGTAGAAATCAGAAACGGGGGTCTTCCAGTATGATTTCAATGATAGAGTCTTCCAGTGAACAGTTTTTACTATCTGGAATATTACAGTAAACAGCTCATTAAGGCTTCTGTGTACTAACCCTATTGGATTCGGTCACCTCAATGTTAACCCAAGGAGAAAATGTGTGTACTATTTACAGCTACATAAATGCTGATAATACATAGAAAAATCGTATTTTCAGATAGCCTGAAGTTTTCTGCACCTTGCAACAGGATTAATTTTATAAATTTCGTCCGCCAAAGGAATTGATGAGCGTTTAAAACACACTATGCTAGATTTTTACACCGAATAATTTAAATTTTAAAATATTATTTACATTTAAAAACACGAAAAATGACCCAAGATGCAAAACTTCTTTCTCTATTACTGAAAACAATTTTTTTTTAATCTTTCACTAACAATTCGGTAATCATAGGACTGATTTTTGCCATAGGTCAACATTGAGGTGAGCGAATCCAATAGGGTTAGTACACAACAGCCTGAAGGGGTGACGAGAAATCAAACCACGGTTAAGTGGCTTGATTTAGCGACTTAATTATTTATTAAGCCAAAGGTAAGTGGTCGATCAGGGTTAGAAAAAATGTAAGGATGACTAGCATAAGAATGACTTATAAGTTATTGAAACATATTTATGGTGCCCCGTATAAAGGGCTTAAGTCAAAAACATGGATTTAAATATACCAAGTTATTGGCTTTTATACCAATCGCGCGACGATAATTTTGATTTGGGACTTTTGTACAAAGAAATGTACTTTTATATACAAAATTGATAGACTCAAGCCTTTTTGTACAAGTCAAAAGATTTTTGTTTTTTTATCAGTACTAACAAATAACTAAAAATCACTTTTTTTTACTTAAGCCCCTTTATACAGGGCACCATAGATATATTCCTTAAGCATAAAGAAAAGCTATATTTTAATTTTATTTTATAGGCTTTCATTTCATTATACACATGATTAAATTCTCAAACCATTGATTTCTTAGTTTGAGAATCCTTCATGCATTGCAATTTATGCGTAATTTCATATGCTGTTATTCAACTAAGTATGAAAGCATACAAATTCTATAGAGCTAAATTTTCAATAGATATTCAAGCTATATTTTATTTCCCGTTTACACAGAATAAAAATTTCTTTCAAAACACTTTCTATTTCCGAGTTCCACTTGAATAATGTCTATTCAAATATTTGCTTAATAAATCCTGTATTTTAATAGGGAATATGATTAAATATTTAGTCTTTTGTACAGGGTGAAAATTTGAGCACCGAGTAGTAATGAAAAATTGATAAAAGGGCAATATACTGTTGTGTTCTTTTAAAGCATTTTTCTATTGTTCATTTGTATAATCTTTAAGTTTCTAAATATTTAATATGGTTATTGAAAATGTCTTCTTCATTTTTTTCTGCTTATTCTTATAGGAAGTGAGCATATTTTGAAGGTTATTTGACTACGTGTTTAAATTAAGATAGTGTTCCTAAATACTTAATATAGGCAGTATATTGAAGTTTCAGGTACTAGTAACCGCAGAAGTTTTAAACTGCGCTTAACTGGTTTATTGTAACACTCAAGTAAAAAAATTTCTCTTCAAAATTTGCTTAGCTTAATTAAGATATCGCTAATATTTCGCAATAACTTATATGTTAACTTATTAATGCTGCACGAAGATGATATGATAGGGTCATGTAATACAGGGGATTTTCTTCTGTTATTACAATCTTATAAGCAGTGTACGTATCCAATCAGACAACCTAGATGCCCTCTAACGTTCACAATTTCTTCAACATCGTCTGTCGTATCGAGACGTTTCATCCTTTCATTCAGCAATGAAAATGCCTGAGCGGAAGGGTTCGACACCTGATTCAATGCAGCAGTATGAACGTTAATAAGTAGATGTGCTACGTCGAATAGCATAGTTGGTTAGTTGCATCGGAACTCTACAGTCATATTACGTTTCTCCAGGGATAAACAGACCGGGACCAACATTTCAAAGCAGATTCAAGGCGACTGCAAATCACGGGATTCCAAACCTGCTGACTTTAAAGACGGCGACTGACTCGTAACGTAACGTTGTAATGTAATGCTTGCGGCGAGCATTGCACCACAAATGTACCCACGTTTCTTCGAGAATACTCGTTTTGAATTCTTGGCTCTAAAGGTGCTCCACTTCAGCCACTTCAGTACGACCCGCACTGACTTGCAATGTAACGATTAAAGGGATTCGGAAAAAAACCCGACAGTCTAGTGGAGCACAACTGCTCGAGATGACCAGCTCGGCTTGTCGTTCGCTATGAGGCACTGACTACCGAACGCTCGTCACATTACATTGCATTATAATATTTTGTCAGAAGTCAGTCTCCGCTTTAATAGCGAATGCCTGTATTCTACCGATTTGGCCATCGTTTCCGCGACGCATGGGGCTCGTCCTTAGATCTGCCTTCTTAACAAAACACACCGAGTTCTTTAGTTACATATCAATGAAATCCTCAAAAGGATATAATTAACTTTTATCTGTATTTGTAATGGTTTATATCAGTTATACACTCCAGCTGTTGTCTGTATTGAACTTCTAGGCAAAATATATATTTCTTTACTTTTCCAATTCAAAGAATTTTCTCTCTCCCAAAACTTTCAATTGCCATGCCTGGGAAATAATTTCGAGAATACGTGGTTACTTTCATAAAACACTGAGCTGGAAATCAACTTAATTGTATGTTCTGTGTCTGCTAGTAAAACATCTAACTCTGTGGCAGGGTGAAAATATTAAAAAAGCTTTTTAGGCAATTTAAAATGTAAGAAGACACCATGTTTAATCTTTTATTAAATTTTGCTGTCTAGCAAAATTATGATATTTAAAATGTCGAGGGCATCATTTCACTTTAATAGTATCAAAGATGGACTTCAGAGATAGTATCAAAGATGGCAGTTCAGAGATGGACTTCTACTAACCTTAAGACGAAATTATTACTATTGCCTTCAAGAAATTGGTGTATTTTCGATCCAAATAATAACTATTAGAGGTGTTTACTATGCTACGAATAGTAAATATTAATATTTTAAATTTTTATTATTTTATTAAAGTTTTTTCTTGTTTGGCCTGTGAAAATGTAAATGGAAAAGAGAGCATTGGACTAGTAAATTACAATTACGAAGAAAGAAATTTTAACATATTTACCATCAGTAAGCAATTAATAATTCATGAGATCATTATTGCATTAATATAAAATATATTTAAATTTTTTTTAAACTCTGGTCAATATTTTTATCATTTATACCACAACATTATGTTAATTATCATAATACAAATACCGAAAGCAGTAAATGCAAGAGTGATATTCAAGGATGTATTATTTTTTTGTAAATTTAGATATATCTAATAGAGACTACAGCATAAAAATTCAAGGACCTATAGTTTTCAAAATGTAGAAAACCAAAAATAATTAAATCCATGTTTTAAAGAAAGAAAAAATTAAAACTTCCAGTTTTTTTTAACAATAACTCTTTCGTAAATTCATAGTTAGTAAAAGACAGACGTGTCTATTCAATGTATATGAAGAAATAATGCAAACAGAGACATCTGCCGTAGTCATGGCCTTAAGGCTGCTGTGAACTAACCCTATTGAATTCGCTCACCTCAATGTTAACTTATGGAGGAAAAATTTGTGCAAGGATTGCCGACTTGGGTTGAAAGATTTGTGAGGTATTGAATCAAAATTAACCCCCCCTCCTCTAGTTTAAATAAATCATCGTTTGAAGAAGAAGCGATAATGCAAAAGAGCGGCGCTTTTCTACTAGATGGGAATCCCCGTGGGTAATGTACACGCGCAACAGTCAGAGGGAGAATGCCACGAGGCAAGGCGAGAGGAAGGTGAGCGTCGAACGAAAAAAATTGAAGTGAAGATCGTTTTGCCGTACAGCAGCTGGACATTATCAAGCTTACCGAAGGCGTATGGAATTAACCCCTTCCGTACCAGCATATGTATATGAAGATTACATGCAAAACCAGTTTTTCGGGCATTTAGATTTAAAATATCAAGTAGTAGTTTTCAAATAAAGTAGTTTCTTTTATTCATATTAATAACAAGAGTAGGTATCAATATTTAAGATATCAATAGAGATAGGTATCAATATTTAAATCGAGATATATATATATATATATATATATATATATATATATATATATATATATATATATATATATATATATATATATATATATATATATATATATATATATATATATATATATATATATCGTTACATATAGAAATATAACGATATCTACATCGATTTATGTAAAAATTACATAAAAGAGTTTACAGTTTTTTTACCTTTGTATATCAATATCTAAATCGATACATATAGAAATATAACGATACCTAAATCGATAAACATAGAAATATAACGGTATATACACTGCTGGCCACTGTAAATGCAACACCCTGAAGGAAACATGCAAATAACATGAAATTTACAACATGCATTAGCAGAGGTGAGATATGCAAATGATTAGAATTTCAGCGCAGACGCACATCACGCGCGCCTGTGGCGCCACTTCAAAGCGCTATTTAAGGCTTGGAGATTTTGACGATTTCAAGTTCGGCAATTGTGTTTTTCTTGTGGTTTTTTCAAAAAAACGATCAATTATGCCTCTTCAAAAACAGCGATCATCTTTTGATCAAGTATCCGAGTTCGACAGAGGAAGGATAGTGGCCTACCGAGATTGTGGATTATCTTTCAGGGAAATCGGTAGTCGTGTTGGACGAAACCAAACAACTGTAATGCGGATATGTGATCGTTGGATGCAGGAGGGTACGACGGACCGGCGTGTTCGATCGCATCCACCTCAGCGCACCACTTCACGTGATGACAGGCAAATTGTGCGCATGGCAGTGACGGATCGCTCAGTCACATCACGAACCATAGCACAGCACATGCAGTCTGTAACGCATCATCCAGTGTCTGCGCGTACCATTCGACGCCGTTTACAGCAGAGTGGTCTGTCCGCAAGACGTCCATTCCTTTGTCTACCCTTGACGCAGAACCACAGACGTCTCCGCCGCCAATGGTGCGATGACAGAAGGATGTGGACGGCAGAATGGAATGAAAATGGCTTTACTGACGAGTCACGCTTCTGTCTGCAACACCACGATGATCGCATTCGAGTCTGGAGCCACCGCGAAGAGAGGATGCTGACCAGCTGCGTTATGCACCGCCACACTGGTCCTGCAGCGGGTATTATGGTATGGGATGGTATTGGATATCACTCTCGCACACCTCTAGTACGCATTGCCGGTACTTTAAACAGCCAGCGCTACATCTCTGAGGTGTTGGAGCCAGTTGTCCTTCCTTACCTTCAGGGCTTGCCCACAGCCATATTTCAACAGGATAATGCGCGACCACACGTGGCACGCATTGTCCAACGGTTCTTCGTCAATCGCCAGATTGAATTGCTTCCCTGGCCGCCTCGCTCTCCGGATCTTTCGCCGATAGAAAACATGTGGTCCATGGTTGCTCTACGATTGACCCAGATTCCATCCCCAGCTGCCACAGCAGATCAACTTTGGCAACGTGTGGAAGCTGCTTGGTCTGCTGTACCCCAAGAACTCATCCAAAGTCTCTTTGAATCAATGCCGAGGCGTGTGGCAGCGGTGATCTCCAACAATGGCGGCTACTCTGGCTACTGATTTTGGCAGGAACCACACTTCACAGAAGTCTATAAATTTAATCATTTGATACTTGGTCAACATGTTATCTACAAAATAAATTTTTTTGTGATATCTCTTGTCTTTCTTGGTGTTGCAATTTGGGTGGCCAGCAGTGTAAATCGATACATATAGAAATATAACGATGTCTAAATCGATATACATAGAAATATAACGATATCTAAATCAATACACATAGAAATATAACGATATCTAAATCGATACATATAGAAATATAACGATATCTACATCGATTTATGTAAAAATTACATAAAAAAGTTTACAGTTTTGTTACCTTTGTATATCAATATCTAAATCGATACATATAGAAATATAATGAGAGCTAAATCGATACACATAGAAATATAACGGTATATAAATCGATACATATAGAAATATAACGATGTCTAAATCGATACACATAGAATTATAACGATATCAAATCGATACACATAGAAATATAACGATATCTAAATCGATACATATAGAAATATAACGATATCTAAATCGATACATATAGAAATATAACTATATCTACATCGATTTATGTAAAAATTACATAAAAAAGTTTACAGTTTTGTTACCTTTGTATATCAATATCTAAATCGATACATATAGAAATATAACGAGAGCTAAATCGATACACATAGAAATATAACGGTATATAAATCGATACATATAGAAATATAACGATGTCTAAATCGATACAAATAGAAATATACGATATCTAAATCGATACACATAGAAATATAACGATATCTAAATCGATACATATAGAAATATAACGATATCTAAATCGATACATATAGAAATATAACTATATCTACATCGATTTATGTAAAAATTACATAAAAAAGTTAATTTACAGTTCTGTCACCAGTGGATCCATACGTGGATCCACTGGTGTTTGTGAAGAATCAGGCCATGGATCCATACGTGGATCCACTGGTACAGAAGGGGTTAAAGTCAAGAGAGAAAGGTTAGTGGGGCAAATTGTACAAGCAGTGGCGTGACTGAATTCTGACGAGGGCTCCGTAGTATAGCTACCAGGATTAGCAAGCGCAATAAATTCCTCCTTGCCAGCTAGCAATAGTTACTGTACTTATGTTGCCTAATTGTTGTTGTAATAAATAGGTTGTAGTGTAGCAAACCTCGTTGCATCTCGTTAAGAATGAGTTCGTTGTTTTAGTATATACGCTACAGCAAACTAAGGTAATGGAAACAGGGAACTTCACAGATTTTTTTTTAATTGTACTCCTTAATAGAGAGAGAAATTTTACACCTTGGGGAATTTTTCGTTTAAAAAAATGCAAATAGTACTTTTTAATTTAAATTATTGGGGGGGGGGGGGGAATCTGGTATAGTGTGTTTTAAACGCTTATAAGTTCCTTTTGAGGACGAAATTAATAAAATGAATCCTGTTGCAATGTGAAGAAAAGTTCAGGTTATCTGAAAATATCATTTTTATTGGATTGTCAGTATTTATGTAGCTGTAAATAGTAGACAAATTTTCTCCATAGGTTAACACAGAGGTGATCGAATTAGATAGGGTTAGTACACAGAAGCCTTGAGTTTCGGCCTCATTGAGAACACCTTATTATCAATAACAAACACGATCAGTACAATTAAAGGGTACCAATCTCAAAAAAAAAAGAATAAATCTAATTTTTTACTGGCGACAGATAATTTTGAAACAATCCAGCCTACAACAGAGTTATTCACATGTCTTCTTTTCGGTTTCCTCCGGTTTCAGGCGGAAAATTTAATTACGCAATCTCAATTAAAATTCAATAAAAAATAATAAGGCATGCCCCATGTATAAAACAGGGAATACAACTTATCAATATTCAACACGTCAAGCATCTCTAAGAAATGAAAATAAATATTTATCCTCATTTCCTTTAGTTTTAAAATAGGATTTTAAGATTTAAATATGGTAGCCAAAATGTTTCCAATTCTTCCTCTGTACTTTCTACATTTTCGTGTATAAATAATTAGCGTAACTGGATATAATTTATAACCAACATGGAAAAAAATTAGGAATTCAAATTATTAATATTCCCCACAAAACTAGATGTAAATTTCCCAAAAAAAGGAAAAAAAGAAACTGATTACGGCTTTAAAGTGAAGTACTGCCTTATCTAGAAGGAAATTAAAAATTACTTGGATTCAGATTCTTTTTTAGATATTTCCTTGCGACTATGGCGAAACATATTAATTAAGCAGCAGTTTATTTCTGTTTTGAGACTGTAATTAATTTTCGAGATAAATATCACATTATTCTGTAAAGAGCTTACGAGATAAGTTTAGAGTGAAATATTACAAATCTCTGAAGTTTGAACATTTTCTCCCTGAGGTCATGCTTTAAGATTCAATCAACTATTTATCACAACAGTATCAAAATACTTGTATAAAATTTATATATCTCTATCTTTATGCGTATATATATATATACAGGTGGTTATCAAAATAATGGAAACACATGGGTATTAGTGGTGTATAGGAAAGTGCTTCGTATTCCTTAAAGACAAGTTTAGGAACCAATATATTTTATAGAACATAGTGTATACATTATTCTACTGTAAAGTAGCAGTAATGAAACTATGGGCATCAGGCTCTTTGGGGAATAGCGTAAGATGTCAAACCTTGTAGACCGTGCAGAAGGGCAAATTGTTGAAGCGCGTTTAAATGGAGTATCTATTACAACAGCCCCCCCCATGGGTTTGAGTGTTTACCGAGCTATGATATCGGAAGTCATGATGGCATACGTTCACGGAAAGACATCCTCTGTGAAACAGAATAGGGGATGAAAGGGAAAGCTAAGTGAAACAGACTGACCGGTGTTGAAGCGGACTGTGACATCAAAAAAGAAGACAACTGCAGCCAAAGTGACCGTAGAGCTCCATCTGAATCTGCATGCTCCAATACCAGTCATTACAGGCAAGAGAAAACTTCAAAAACAAAACATTTAAGGTGGAGTAGTAATTCCCAAGTTACTTCTAACAGATGTGAAAACAAACCGTCCTCTACAGTGGTACCACGAGCACAAATCCTGGTCGAGTGATACGTTGAAATATGACATTTGGTTAACGAATCATTGTTCATTTTGTTCCCTGCAACAGGACGTGCGTATGTCTGAAGAACACCTACACAATCGTATTATCATGCTTGTCTCATGCCAGCTGTCAAACATGGAGAGGAAATTTCTTAGGGTTTCGGCGGCCATCTCATGGTTTTCAAAAGGGATCTATTGTAACCCCGAAAGGGAGATTGACTGGGAAGCCCTATGTCGAACTTTTAGCCGACCAGATCCATCCCATGATCCAAAAATTGCTTCCTGCAGGAGATGGTGTTCTCCATAATGATAATGCTCCGATCCATACAGCTAGACGTGTCAAGTCGTGTTTTGAGGAACATAAAGGCCACGTCAAACACCTTATCTGGCCCGCACAGTCCCTAAACCTCAATATCATCGAACTGCTGTTGTTATTTCAACACCTTTAAACTGAATTCTAGGTACATTAATACAATATCTACATACCTGAATTCTCTTCAAGGTCCCGGAATTATCTCAGTTGAACAGCAAAAACTTCTTATTAAAAATAAATTATTACACTGATGAAAGAAACTATAATCTATAAGAGACACACTTTAATTACAGACTAACATAGAACACACAGGACAGGAAGAAGAAAAAAACAAAAAGTGACGCATTCTGGGTAGGGGAAAAAAGTCCCGTCAGGCGCACTTGCGCAATAACTCTTTTACAAAAATCCCTACGTTACGGGTTTCCCAACATCCTCCCACCTTTGAACTTAAAAATTGTATTTTAAATGTTCAAATATATAGTTCTTTTCACTGGACTGGAAGTTCGACCATATCTTGTTTTTACAATGGAATTGTCCTCAACAGTCTGGTGATCATCTGATCTGGATACATTCCGGTGCTGACCAGATGCTGTATCTGCTACTACTGGGTTTTGCTGAAAAGGTTCAATTTTCTCACTCGATCTAACTTATAAGTGTAACAGTCTGGAAACTGGTCGTAAGAACTCACCTGATTTTATTTTGACTTTTATCAGTCTAATGTGTCCATCTTTACCTTTAAACACCTCCACTACTTTTGCTAAAGGCCAATCCAGTCTTCGTAGACTATCGCTGGAGACTATAACTAACTCTCCAATCTCAATAGGCTTTTCGTCTTTAAAACGAAGATATTTCTGCCTTAACTGACCAAGATATTCGGATCTGCATCTCATACGAAGATCTTGTTTCAACTTTGAACGATAAGTGAGTCTTTTAGTTAGAGAGGACGCGTCTAGTTGTTCAAAATCTGGTACTCCAGACTCTCGAATTTCATTCAGGAACATAGATGGAGTAAGTGTAATTAAATCCTCTACATCTTCAGAAATGTACGTTAATGGGCTATTATTCATGATGTTCTCGCATTCGCAGAGTATTGTTACCATTTCTTCTCTTCTTAAAATTCGAGTTTTGATTCTTATAACACCGTTACTATCTGTCATAGCTTGAAGTTTGCACAATCGTTTATCTTCGGGTCCAGAAAAAAGCTTCTTTTTGAATAAATCTCATTAATACAATTTCACTACTCTGTCTTTTAGATTCGTTTATCGGCCCAAAATTTCGATTTTCTTTCCTTAATCGACTGTTTCAGAAAAATCTATAAATCCAGGTAACTATGGTTATGATCTTCTCGAATGATGAAAATCTGTCAAAAAGTTTCTCGCAAACAGAAGTGTTCGTAGAGCTAACAATAGAAACTCTCTTCTCTTTGTTCACGATTTCTAAGTCTGGATCGATATCTGATTTTGGCCAATTTTCCACCGATTCTCTGAGACAATTGGGCCCCTCCCACCATCTGTATCTCGCAAGCTCATTAGATCCACAGCCTCTTGACGGGAGGTCGGCTGGATTCATTGCACCTGGAATAAAGTGCCAATCTTCAGGATTACTCAATATACGAATTTCTCTCACACGGTTTAGTACTAATGTCGACCAGTTCTCATTTTTCTGAATCCAACATAGAGCATTACTTGAATCAGTCCAATAAAAAGTATTTACATTTTCCATTCCTAATTCTTTCTTTGTCGTTTGAGCCAATCTAGCATCTATATTGCATGCCATAAGTTCCAGACGTGGGATTGTCAATGATTTTATTGGTGCTACTCTACTTCTGGCCTGCACTAACTGACACGTAACTTCATTCAAATTTTCGACTCTTAAATATATGCAGGTGGCGTAGTCTAACTTACTTGCGTCACAGAAAACATGGATCGTTAGATTTTGTGATGTCTCGGGACTTGGCACAATACATTTGGGGATAGTAATGTCCTTCAACGTACTCAACTGATTTGTCCATTTCTCAAAGTTTCTATACTTCTTATGTTCTTCTAAAATCTCTGTGCCCCCCAAAAGACCATGTTTTATCTTTTCTATTCCGATCGCTTCATATCCCATTTCAGCAGCGGCATGCTTAGATATATAACTTTTGGTGGACGCTGTATCAATTAAACACCTTACAAGCTTCCCACTCTTTTTACCGCAAAAACGTACGACCAATGTTTGCAATAAAACTTGCGTCATGTTTGATTTGTTAGCTAAAACATAATCTTTGCATTGAATTTCCCCCGAAATTTCATATTCTGTTTTATCATACCTACTCGTTTTATCTGGCTGGCACATGATAAACAAATGTCGTCCACCGCAACAACAGCAATTTAACTTTGTTCGACAAAAACGTGCTGTATGTTTCGGTCGCATGCATCTAAAACAAATTCCATTGGCTGATAGAATACTTTTCCTCTTTTCATACGGAATATTTTTCGCAAATCGACAGTCAGCACTATAAGGGACTTTACAGCAAAAATCACATTTATTAGTTACTTCTTTACTTACCCTACTTGTGTTTACTAATTCTGCTGCCGTAGCAATACATTCATCATGTTGAGAGTATGAATCAGCTTTAATTTGCTTTGACGAACGATTCACGGCGCCTACTGTCAGAGCGACAGAAGTTTCTCGTGCAAGCAACTGTTTCTCAATAAATTGCAATAAATCATTCACCTCAAGGTCACCGGCGCATTGCTTGTTGAAATCTAATACTAAATCGGACGGTAAGAGTCTCAGTAACATCGGACACAATAATTTACCATAGCTTGCCGAAGTAACTCCAAAAGCCTGTAATGATCTAATCTGGACTTGACAAAGGTAAAAAAACTTTCGGAATATCTTTAAATCGTTCGAGTTCTTCAAAGGAGTGATATTTAATAACTCTGACATGTGTACATTTATCAATAAGCATGGGCGCCCAAATCGGTTTTCTAAAAGTTTAATTGCCGATTTATAGTTTTCTTTATTTAAAGACTGTAATAACCCATCTGGGGTTATTAGGCTATGATCGTGAGGCTAGTAATGTCGCGTTGCGACCAACTCTCTTTCAATCCACAATTACGTCAGGGGTTACAACTCTCAGTAAAGACACTTTGATTACATATATACAATTTATTTTCATATATATATATATATATATATATATATATATATATATATATATATATATACAGCTTCAACAAATAGCAACATGCTAACTTCTCACCGCAATTTAAACACAGAATCAATCAAGAACATATATTATATTATAATTATAAAATAGTATTTCTACAATTGAACAATGCCGACCCTTGTGGGTTAAGTGGCGAGTATGTATTAAGCGTTGTATGTGAATTAAATATTGTTAAAAATGCTCACCCTTAGGTGGTTGTCACTGTAGTTACGGCTCGTTCCCATCACTTGTATGCAAATGGTCTGATTAACGTTCGTACTTCACCGTGTACACAGTTCTGTCAACAAAGTTCTATATTACTACAGGGAAAGTTCTGGATATCGTAACACACGGAGTTCGGGCTCTCGTAGGTCGATGATCAATCAGTATTACCTCTGTGATGTAAACTGTCCATTAGGAGATCTGTCGGTAGCGGTCTCCGTCATACGCGGGTTCACCTCGGATGCTCACGTAGTTTTTCGTTTTTTCGATACTCTGATTATTCAGCTCCGACGTCTGTAGTATCCTTCATCGATTGGTAGTTATAGGCGGGTATATACATTCTCGTTTAAGTTGTGGCCAGGCCGCATCAGTCGTCTCTCCATCCTTTCTATTTCGTTTATCACTCAGTTGCACTTCAGCTTGATTTGAGAACCTTCGCAGGGCATTCAATCTTGCGTAAATTTTTTAGAAGTCTCGTAGCACCTTAGTTTTTTATCTCAGGTTTTATTTTAGTAAGTGGGGCTTTTTCTAACATGCTTTACCCTGTATATATATATATTTCTTTCCTTTTTTTCTATTGGTTCGTGCCTTCTTGGCTTCCTATTCGCTCGCCCCGCCTCTTGATTGTGCTGGAGGATGAGCCATTTTGTTCATCGGTTGGTTCATGCTTTATGTTTTGCATTTTAATTATGTTGGACGCCTCTCCTCTTCTGGGAAATTTCTCAACTCCCCATGCACTTGTTTCCTAATCTTTGATCTTCGATTTATAGCTGCTGTCCTCTTTACTTTTTTATGGTTTTATTGCCCGTGTTGTTGCACGCTACCAACGCCCTGCTCACAGGCGCCCCGAAGCGTCGGAGTCATAAATCCTGCTCACATTTCAGACTGTGTGGTCCTACCAATTTAGATTGCCGCATATTCACATCCGGCTTATTACAAAGACAAACCTTCAACTGTGCTTAGTGCAGTTCCACTTAAATGTGCCTTCAAGTAGTTGAATTTATCAACGTCATCCAAACATTGATTTTTATGAACAGCTCTTTCGAAAGAATTCCAAAAATTAAGCCACTGACCTATTTCTCCTGAATATTTGGGAATCGACAACTTCGGAAGCGTAACATTAACAAAATTTCTAAAACTGATTTCTGAATTTACAGGAACAGGATTAGAGTTTTCAACACGAGATTCCTTTTTAACACTTTCGTTTTCAATTAGTTTTCTTGCTCTAAATCTAAACAGAATAACGTTAGCTCGATATTGTTCCATAATTTCCAACTCTTTATCTAACTCTACTGGTTTCAAATATTTTTCAAAATCAGAGTCTATAATGTTTAATTGTTCAAATTTATGATTTAAAAGTTCGATGTGTTCTTCTAGATTATTCAAATCAACATTTTGGTTTTTCATTTCGTTTTCGACAGAAGTGATCAATTTCGTAACACTTGTTCTCAAAAGTGTTCTTTTTTTTCTTTAATAAACCTAAATCGGCTTCTGTCATTTTTACTTTCAGTGTAATTCAAACTTAAATATTATGATTACAATTTTTTCCAACTTCGAAATCCCGGCAGGGATGCTAAAAAATGTTATTTCAACACTTTTAAACTGAATTCTAGGTACATTAATACAATATCTACATACCTGAATTCTCTTCAAGGTCCCGGAATTATCTCAGTTGAACAGCAAAAACTTCTTATTAAAAATAAACTATTACACTGATCAAAGAAACTATAATCCATAAGAGACACACTTTAATTACAGACTAACATAGAACACACAGGACATGAAGAAGAAAAAAACAAAAAGTGATGCATTCTGGGAAGGGGAAAAAAGTCCCGTCAGACGCACTTGCGCAATAACTCTTTTACAAAAATCCCTACGATGCGGGTTTCCCAACAGCTGTGGTCTGTTTTAGGGAACAGAGTCGGGAATCAATATCCAGCAATAGCATCCAGCAAGAACATTGACGATTTATCCGTAAATAATGGTATAATATTCCCTTAACCACTATTCATGACTTGCATAATTCACTTCCTTAGTGAATCCAGGTGGTATTAAATGCCATAGATGGTCCTATGCCATATTAATAAAAAATTTCATGTTTTTCCTAAGTGTTTCCATTATTTTGATAACCACCTGTATATACAGGGTGTCCAGCGAAGAAGTCCCTGATTTCAAAATTAAAAATCTCGGAAACAAAGATCTGTATAAGAATGCAACAAACGGTATTTTTATCGTGAATGCTGTAAGAATTTTATACACCAATTTTCGAAATAGTTACAAAAGCTGCTAACAGATGGCGCTCTACAACTCGTATCAGCATGCATAAATAAACTCGTACTCTTTGCAAGCAGTCTTTGCAATCACTACATCACAATCTTTTCAAAATGTCCACCATTCGCTGTACGGAGGCGGCGCAAACGAACAATAAAATTTGCCATCACACCCTGTAGTGTCTCAACAGAAATCGATTCAGCTGCCCAACAGATCGCAGACTGAAGCTCGTCCAGCGTGGTTGGATGGGTCCTGCAGACAGTATCTTTTAATGTGCTCCACAAAAAATAGTCACAAGGACTCAGGTCCGACGAATATGGAGACCAATCCATGCCTGCTCCAGTAAATTGCAGCAAATTTGGCTAACAGCGCTATCTGTCAGCAGCTTTTCTAACTATTTCAAAAATTAGTATATAAAACTCTTACAGCTTTCACAATAAAAATACCGTTTGTTGCATTCTTCTACATATCTTTGTTTTCGAGATTTTCAATTTTGAAATCAGGGAATTCTTTGCTGGACACCCTGTATATATATTATACAGATGTGTGAAAATTATTAGAATAATTGTGATTTTTTTCAGTTTTTTTGGATTCATTTTGTATATACTTGCTATATTTCATGAAAGGAAATTTGTTTTGCGGATCCAATCAATTTTCACTCCTTTAGAATAGTTATGGGGGTATAATTTTGTTAAATGTTGCCATTTTCAAAAAGAAAAATATTTGATCCAAAGTAATCAAATTGTTTGATTAAAAAACGAATTTAAAATGCGAACTTCGAAAACGAACGAACTACTAAACGAACTACGAAATCAAATTTCTGCTTGCTGTGCTAGTATTTTCTTTCTTTTCTTGAGTTGGCATCGGTAATATTTTCTTGTTAAAGCAATTTTTTTCGCTGCTTTGATTAGTTTATAATTGGTAGCTTTTTTTTCGTTTGTCAAAGGATTATTGCGGGATTATGGGTAAAGCAAGTGATATTTCTCCTAGAAAACTAGCTGTGGTAAAGTGTCTCATCCAAGAAAATCACTATACACGACACGAAATCGCTAAAAAAGCAAAAATTTCTCAAGCATCTGTGTGTAGAATAAAAAGATCTTTGGACTCCAAATGTGAATATGGACATTCTAGTGTAGGGAAAAGTAAATTTATTGCAAGAACTGAAAGGAAATTAATTCAAATTGCTAAATCTAACAGAAGAGCAACTAGTCATGAACTAAAAATCTCCCTGCAAGCGTATGGAGAAAATGTATGTGATTCTTCTACCCGTAGAAAGCTCATCTCAGCTGGACTCAGTGCTCGACGTCCTCGAAAAAAGGATAAAATCACATCTGCTATGGCAAAGAAGAGACTTGCTTGGGCAAAAGTTGTGCAAGAACAATTCGGAAATGACTGGAGCAAGGTGAGAAATATTGATTTTCCTTTAATTAATCAGTTGAATTCAAGTTGTACATTTCTTATCCTGAAATCATGTTTTTTGCATACTGACTAAAGATACAGAACTGTTTATAAATTTGATTAAAAAATTTTTATAAGAATATTTGTCTACAAATTACATACCTTAAAGTATTTTTTATCTTTTAGGTATGTTTTTTCTGATGAATCAACGTTTACGATATCAACAGAAAGCAGTCAGTATGTCAAGAAAAGTACCAGTGAAGAATTTCTCCCAAATTGCATAGCACAAACAGTTAAACATCCTACTAAAGTAATGGTTTGGAGCGTAATGTCTGCTCAGAGTACTGGACGTTTATACATTGCAGAAGGCATGATGAACCAGTATCAGTATAAAAAAAAGTGCTTGAGCAAAGATTAATTCCACAATTAAAAGACTGGTTTCCAAATAGAGCATATTCATTCATGATGGAGCTCCGTGCCATAAAGCAAAATCTGTGATCAAATTTTTGGGTGAAAAAAATATAAAAACTCTTCCATTGCCTGGAAACAGTCCAGATATGAATCCAATAGAGAATCTTTGGGCCATTGTAAAGAAAAATTTAAAGAAATGCAACATCACAAACAACAATGGTCTGATAGAAAAACTCATCCAAATTTGGTACCATGACAACGAAAAATAATCTAATTGCCAAAAAATCATTCAAAGTATGCCAAGACGTATCGAATCTTTAATAAAAAACAAGGGTATGCACACTAAATATTAAATGTATCAATATTTTTTTAAATAATGTATTATTTCTTTAATATAACAAGATTTTATTGTAAATTTCACAATTATTTTAATTATTTTCACACCTCTGTGTGTATATATATATATATATATATATACACCCTCTGTCACAAAAAATATATGCCCCAGAAGGAAACGAGCAACTATCACGAAACTTAACATGTATGTAGTATATGAGGATTGTTCGTACTGTCGCCGGATACGTCTCAGAGGCATCTCTAGTCACAATACCGTCCATCCAAGTCGACAGATTTGTTTGAATAACCCTATGGCACGAGTAATCATGCTTTTAAACTCTCCCAGCTGCGCATCTCATATGCGCATAGCGCGCTTACCCTCGTCTCATTGGCATCGAAATTTTAATCATTTGCATATCTCTTACCAGACTACTTTCCTGCCAAGTTTCGTGATAGTAGCTCGATTTCTTCTGGGTGCATATATTTTTTTGTGACAGAGTATATATATATATATACATAAATATATGACACGGTGCTTATACCACGTAACACTTTATCTAATATTACTTACTTTAACTAACAGTCATCAACAATAAGCCTGTGGTAAATAAAGATTATTTAAATAAAAATTAAGAACCTTTCTTTATTAACATTAATTCACTCTAATCAATTCAAGCTAATTCGCCATTTCCCTCATCTCTCAGCCCCGTGACATGCGACTTGCCCGTCCGAAAAAAAATCTCTAATCTGTCTTTGTTCTCTTCGTGCTGCACTTTATGCGGGCGTTTTCCATGACTCAGCCATCACGCGCTTTTCAACATGTACTTTTGTTGATGTAATCGCTGGACGAGCTCAAGGACAGTCTTAAACCGAGAGATAGACAGCGTATCGCCATCTGTTGACTCTCGTGTTAATAAAAAGTGAATTTCTACTAATAATTACCGTTCATCGATAATTTGTCTACTTTTAACCCTAATTATTATAATATTAAATTATATAATATATTATAATATGTATATATATACCTAGCTTTTTAATTATAGTTTACACCATTGGACATTACTTGTGTATATATATATATATATATATATAGTATATAAAGCTAAATCAAATTAACAAAATCAACCCTTTTCCAAAACACAATCTATAAACAACCTAATTTAATAATTATTTTATCCCTTAAGCACCGTGCCGACATTCCTCCTGAACACTAGATAGTCCCGTATAATACGCATTTAAAATTAATATTACCATATATGAAAACCCTCTTGCCCCAACCTTAATGCTAAACTAATTTGTATTAGAATCATGTGGGCATAGAGTCATGTGAGCATTAAAATATGTAAACAGTCTCACCCCAGAATTCTTCTAATGCCAGAGAACCTCTACCATGATAAGATGTAAGCAATTAAAAATTTGCAACCCCTGGTCAAAATGGAAAATATTCCTTTTAGGTAGTGCAAAGGGGACACAACAACTTCGTTATCCTGTAAACATTGAGGGTTGCTTTCTCCCCTCGCTGTGCTCTGCTAAGTGTGGCCATGACTGTGTTCTTTCATTGTGTGTAATATTACGCACATACATACATATATAACCTAAAATAATCATGACAGCTGTAAGTTTATATTATGAGAATATAAGAATAAACACTACTAAATCAAAATTTATGTTTGAGGGTACTGATGTTGATCCACAAAATACTAATTTATAATTCCTTTGTTGCATTTTCTTCGAAAGAAATATTACAGCATGAAAAGTCATAAAAAGAATATTTAGCTTTATGAAACCTAGTTTATAGTTGGTATGTGTTTTTTTATGCTTTTGTCAATCAGCAACTGAGTACTTAGGAAACATCATGAGTTCAGAGAATTTGATCAAAATATTAAGACAGCATAATTTTGCTACCATATTTTTTCCCTTTATTTTGGGAGTTTTTTTTATTCATCTAATAGCATAGATTCCTTAAGTAACCATAAAACATTCATTTATAAAGGGTTTTTTGTTTTTGTTGTTGTGTAGGTTTTGTGTGTAGTTTTTTCTTACGGTAATAAGGTACACAGGCAGAAACAAAATTCTCAGGCTATCTGTCTACTCTGTCTACCGCTATATTTATTTTCAAAATTTGCAGATCTTGAAGTTCTCTCTATTGTCACGTTCTTGTTTTCGATTGCTGTTTTATCAACAAAACCCTTGATTTTAAAAAAAAGAAAATTCCTTTAAAAGGTTCATTTCTCGTGGTAGTCACTTAGCTCGTGGTAGTCTTGAGGTAGCACGCCGGCTTTCGGTGTTGAGGATGCTTGGATCGAATCCCGACACACGCCATTAAATAACTCCGTGTCTAGGCTGGATATGGGCCCGTTAAATCCGTAGGCCGGAAGCAAATTTCAAATACGTACATGGATATTGCAACCGAGGGCGGGGCTAACCGTAACGGCCAATGATCGCGAGCGCATGCTATCTGTTTTCAAAAGCACTCAACGGTTTAATGGCGGATAATGAAAGTTTACCGATTGTCGTTAAAATTGTGCCCTGCACTGTTTTAAATGAGGATATCTTTGAATGTGAAGTAAGAGCGAATGTCCAGGATGAGGAATCCTTTTCTGCCTGGGTGAAAAATTTTTCGGACTGTTAAACTGACAATTGTTTATATTTCAATCGGGCATTTTTGGAGATTGTCAGAATTTAATTGAACCTTTTCAAAACATATCCAACATATTCTACTTTTTTCAATAGTAATTATTTTGTAGGGATTACTATTTATGACTGATTGAGTTTAGAATGGTTCTCGGTGTTTTCAAATTTCTTGTGGATGCAACATTTCAACATGTAACATCTAATTTTAAAGATAATCAAGAAACTTTTACATTGAACATTTTCATCTGCTGCCTAACATTGAATAATGTTGACAGAAAGTAGCTTTTCATTAAAAAAATACATAAATTCTAGGTCTTTATTAGATATTAAAAAGGTCCGTTAATTTATTATTTATTTTTTTATACAAAAAAATACTTAATTTTCTTTCCAATTTATAAGCGAGCGAGAAAACTAACAAAGTAAAAAATAACGATTAGTTATTTTTTACTTTGACATAAAAAAAATAGTTTAGATCATTAGTTAAGATATTTTTTCCAGTTTTTTTTTAACGTCAAAGTCTTATATTCTTAGAAGTTTACACACAGGGTGAGTGATAAGCAGAATATAAAAAAAACATAAAAGTTTCAAAGTCCAAATGAAAGCGTAGTAAAGAACGCGTGCTCATTGGCTGTTACGGTTAGCCCCGCCTTCGGTTACAAGATCCATGTACGTATTTGAAATTCGCAGACCGGAAAGTCCCCCTAGAAGGTCAGAGAGGTTGAGAGAGGGTACTATCCCCTAGATGTCGCCCCTGAGGGTGCTTGGTCAATTTTGAGGTGGCAACTAGCTAAGATGGACTCCGACCCTTGTGGTGCCATATAAATCAGAACCGCACACATCAGCCCGAATCCTATATGGGCCTGGTGTGGAACTTCTGGCCAGAAGTCATTTGAAACAAAAACTTCAAAGTAAAAATCCTATAGCATTAAAATTACTTACTTTACATGCTTATCAAAATAAACTAAAATGTCTATACCTTAACAATTGCTTTCACATTTTTGTGCCCTATTCTCTTTGGTTATTAAGCATTGCTAAAACATCTAATCATTTAGATTTTCGAAGAAATCGTAATTTACGCAACATTTAGTCTCTTTAACAAGAGAATTCCTTTTTTTCCTCCCATCGAAGTTAAACGCAAAAAATAAACTTCTTTAAACAAGTCATATATTAAAACTTTAATGCATAATTCTTAGCAATTTATGAAAAATTGCATAGTTAAAAAGCTAATAAAACTGACATTTCACGATTAGTTATTTTTTACTTTGACATAAAAAAAAATAGTTTAGATCATTAGTTAAGATATTTTTTCCAGTTTTTTTTAACGTCAAAGTCTTATATTCTTAGAAGTTTTGCAATTCCTTCACTTCCGATCTTTTAGTATATGGTTTCTTTAAACCATTTATGTGTTAATTAAACCAAGTCTTTCTTTTTAAATGTTATTTTTTAATTTTTTAATTACTCAACAATGGAGTTTTGAAATATTGTTAATTACATCTTTCAAAAGAATTTTTGATCAAATCCTTTTTAAATTATTGAGTCACAAGCTAACATCACTTTCGAATTAAAACAAACAAGAAACAAGTGAAAGTTATCACTATACAAGTTCTCCAAAATCAAATTTTACAAGAGATCAGACACCATTTTAAGGCTATTGTTAGGGCAATTTGGAATCTTTAAAATTTGATCAATGTATTCATGTAACTAATATTTTGTTACAATCTAGCACTGACTATTGTAGGGTCACGGGTGTAGTAACCCTGGTAGTAAAATTTGTCAACACTACTGACTTGTTTATGCAATGAATCTGATTCCAAATTAGTAAAATAACATAATCTAATATAACTTCAAACTTAACAATTATGTACAAATAAACTTCCCCATATTGGGAAGGAAATCAAGATATACAGGGTGTCCCAGTTAAACGTTTCAGAACTTCTACGAGGGCTAGGATGCATCCTGACGACTCGAAATCATATAGCAATGTGGGGTCGGAAATGCTTTCCTGAAGCGGTAGATGGCGTTGCGGGAAAGTTCCGAGCGTTAGCGCAGGGAATCGGGATTTCGCACAAGGACTCAGAGTCAGTAGGATGGCTAATTATAAGAATTTTTATTTATGGGGGCATATGAAAACACAGGTTTATGGCATCCCCGTTGACAATGGTGAGGAGCTGGTTGCCAGAATCTCAGTAGCTGCCGGAGAAATTCGAGATGAGCCTAGATTATTCCAGAATGTTCGGAATTCCATGCGCCGGATATGTGAGGTCTGCATTGCAGTCGGTGGAAAAAACTTCGAACACTTACTTTAACCCGTGTACCTTTTGGTTTTGTACATTTATTATTAAAACGATTATCCACTTACGGTCTCTTTCTTTATGGTTTTCTGTGTACATCAGCGCTTCAGGAAAGCATTTCCGACCCCACTTTGCTATATGATTTTGAGTCGTCAGGATGCACCCTACTCCTCGTAAAAGTTCTGAAACGTTTAACTGGGACACCCTGTATATATCTTCTGCAATTATATACAAAGGTCGTAGGACCTTATGACGACAAAGAACTTCAGGACCTTCAGGAAGAGTAGTGGGAACTACAGTACATGGGCCGAACCCTCCACTGTAAGATGATACAGTTTCGCTTTTTACTGATCACTGAAGATATAGCAATGCATAAAACTTCAGTGATCAGTAAAAAACGAAAGTAGGAAGGAAAATAGAAAGTTGCAAAAAACAAAAAAGTTTCGATAGTTGAAGTAAAGGTAAAACATGAGGGAAAATTAAAAAATTTAGACAGAGCAAGAACATAGTCAGGTGGACCAAAGGGAAATGACTAGCAATAAAGAGGGAAGTTGGGGAAATGAAACTGAACGGTTTCAGGAATGAATCAGAAAGCGAGATGACGAACAATGAACAGGATAAACAATTAAAAGTTAGGAGCAAGAATGGTACAGGGCCGTATCTTGTTAGCTTGGTCAGAAGGGTCATAATCGGCAAGATTTTTAATAAGATCAGTTGGTAAATGTTTATGAAAGTTAATAGCAATATTTTGACGATAATTTTGAATACTATGGGGTGTTAGTGATTTGCCAAATAGCCATGATTTGAGGCAGAATTTTAATGTTGGAATCCGCTGCATACGACCAAACTGGCCCACCATACGTAAGTGTCTTAAGAAATATTTATAAATGAGCATTTTGTTATTAAAGTTCCATTTACTATTTCGGTCAATTAAGGGGTAAAGTTGTCTTTTAGCATTACGAAATTTATTACGACTATTAATGATATGTGGTTTCCAAGTGAGTTTTTTTTTTTTTTTATCAAGGGTTAACCCTAGGTATTTAACAGTGTTTGATCAGGGCTTAATGGTGGAACCAATTTTAATATTACTGTTAGCATAGGTTCTATCAAATTTAGGGGTGAACATAGTGGTAATGCACTTATCCGAGTTGATTTTTATTTTCCATTTAACGAGCCAGGAATTAATAAGGACAACGTAGATATTAATAGCTTTGAGCGAACGAACTAAAATATCACTGTACTTATATAGCTCACCGAAACGTTGAGGTGTGCGCAGAAATACCTACCTTGTATCTTCGATTAACTTTCATATGCAAATGAACTGATAAAGAGAATATTGCAATTCGCAAGTGTGCGATTCACTCGCACGCGAATCGCACGAGACCATGGTGGCACTGCACAGTTAGAAGGGATTAATAATTTATGAATTTAAAGATAAAAAACCAGCTATTTATAAAGTGACAACCTATAACTAGGGATGCGTAATTTTCGTATTAACGAAATAGATGCGTATAAATGCGAAATTTGCCGATATGAGCGAATAAATGCAGAATTTTTTTTTTTACTATTCGGTGAAAACTCGGTGACAAACGGCTTTTTAAGCGAAATTAGGTAACAATAGTAATAATTTATTGACGCAATTCCTTAACTAAAACCATCCACGGTCTTTGACTAAGAGATCTCACTCTCGCAATTTACTTATTACTTATTGCTTAAGACTTAAGGAAGAGAATGTGGTGTGGCGTCACTATAAGTAGGTAAGGCGATTCTCTCTGAGGCGTTGCTAAAAATTACTACCATGGGATCCATAACAAAGAAAGACAGAGTTCTAATTAAAAGCGAAGGCCAATTTCTTAAAACAAAATCTCAACAATTTATTAACAAAAAATTAACATTTAAACAGTGCAACATATTCAATTAAAATCCCGTGCAGATTCACAACATACGGAGCCTAAAACACACATCCGCACAGGCCGCGTTCTCTAGCGTCTCTCTCTCCCAGCGAGGGGGTCGGCAAGCGTTGGTGTCAGTCTCTTCGTATACGCCGAACTTTATTACCTTCCAGAAACATTAGGATGACAGCTTTCTGGCTGCATCTGTGGGAAAAACGTCTTTTTAATCCCCCACGTTTTCCGAACTGGTGGAATCGAGCAACACATTCCTTGAAAAATACGCAGCTGTGTTTAAAGCTCTTGTGGGGTCTCGGGAAAAAATAAGACCATATTTCCAGTACGCTACAGTGGAGACTACTACAATGTTAGCTTTTAACTAACAATTTTGATACTTACCTAACCAAGTAAGTAAAATTGGGATTTTTTTTAATGCGAAACTTTTGAATATATATATATATATATATAAATAGAGAGAGAGAGAGATTATATATATATATATATATATATATATATATATATATATATTAAAGATATATTTATATTTAGAGAAGAGAATCGAACTGTAGTTAAAGTCAAAAATACACCATGACCTAGAATTGAAGATCTGTTTGAAAAACGAGAAAATTTTCGTAAAGAAATCAGACGAAAGATAAATGTAGAAACACGAGTTTTCAAATATCGAATGTTACAAGTGCAATACTTGTAGCGATAGTTTCTAAAGAAAGTTTGATTGATAAACAAAGTGGTTACACTCCCGTTCCTTTAAAGTTATTATACCATGAATTATTAAAACTTTTTTTTAGCAAAAAGATTTTAAGAAGGAGTATTGCTTTGAAACAGCATGTTATTTTAACTGTCGCAGATATTAGTGTAAAATGGTGTAAAATAATTATTATTATTTATTCGCATTTCAGTCGTAATAATTGAAGAAAATAAATCCTACCTCATTTTTTCCTTCATTGTAGGCACAATATGAATTGCTTCTCTCAAAGGCACTCATGGCGAAGTAATTACCCCTCAAAAATTAGCTTTTTAAGCACATCTGTACAAAATCAATTTATCACACCCAAATTGCTAGACCGTCAGCTTTTAAGGGAAGATTTCCATGACGCAGTGTCTGTACCTAACTATACTATGCAAAATATACTTGTAAAATTAACGATAAAGTATTGGCCGTCTTCCCTCCCTTTAAGAAAAGAAATCCGTTAAGGTTGCCGTCTACTAACCCTATTAGGATTAGCTCACCTCAGTGTTAACCTATGGAGAAAATGTGTCTACTGTTTACAGCTACGTAAATGCTTTTCTGTATCTTGCAAAAGGATAAATTTTATAAATTTCGTCCACTAAACGAATTTACGAGCGTTTAAAACACACTATACAAAATTTTTTCCCAGAATAATTTTAATTTTAAAATATTATTTACATTTTTTTAAACAAAAAATGCCCCAAGTTGTAAAATTTCTTTCTCTATTACAGAGTACAATTTAAAAAAAATTCTGTCAATCCAAGTTGGCAATCCTTGGGCGAATTTTCTCCATAGGTTAACATTGAGGTGAGTGAATCCAATAGGGTTACTACACAGCAGCCTTAAGAAATGCAATTCAGGTATTGGAGTATTAAATGACACTATAAATCTTGTCGTTCGTCACTAAACTATAACTTAGAAATAGGTTTTAGTGCATGATTTGTGAAATTCGCTGAGCATTGATGTATTTTGAAAATATGGCTATTAATCATCCGAATTTAGAGGAAAATGTCGTAGAAATAACGAAAGCTTTTTGCGTAGGATTACGTTCCTCCATAACGGTCTTCCGGAAAGCAAAATTTCAGGCGCTAAAACCGTCCGTCGTCGTGAGTTATAATTTTGTCAGCGCGCCAAACCCAGTCTGTATCACTTAGGCAAGTAGTAAACAGTTAAACAGAAAAGTACCAAAATAAATACATACATAAATACATACATACAAAAGAGGTAAGCAACGATAAGTAATCCTACGTTAATAGCCTGCGGTAGTTTCGTTAGAACAGAGTACCTGAAATTTCTTTCTACATTTATGTAAAGTCCATGAATGTACTTCGCTTAGTTATAAACTAAAATATATGGTATTTCTTTTCTATCATCGTGAATTTTCTTGCATGCTAAATTTTCATTGATATTTAATGTCTTTTCTTTGTAAACAGAGAATTTCTAAAACGCCTTTTATAGCGAAAAGAAAAAAAGATTTATCGTTTAATGTCAGAAAATCATAAGCCGTAGAAAGCAAGATAAATAAAAATTTCAGCTTACTATCAGAAATAGAAATAATTAAAATAAACTGTTTTTATAAATAAATTAATTAGTCGTTTCAAAACATTAAGAAAAAGTATGCTACTGTTCATTTTGTTGTCTGAATCCATTTTATAATCATTTATCTAATCATAGCAAGTAAAATATTAATAAGGCCTCAAATGTATTGTAAAAAGGGTCCAGTAATTGCTTTTTTCCTGAAAATATTAGCTGAAAATTTTCACAAAATAAAGGGAACTCCATTAATTATGCTTAAGACGTACATAAGGGTAAATCGCAAAGCTCCGTTTTACGCTTAACTGAATTGTATGATTAAGGTCATTTCTTACGAAAGGCTATTAACCGTGATAAAAATCTGAGGAAATTTTTTATTTTCTCCGCGCATCCTTTAATAGGTCGCACAAAATAAGAACCAAATTTGGGATGATAAAAGAGAGGCGTTAGATCAAAACAGTGGATTGGAATCCCTCTATCTGATGCCCGTTATGACTTAGATGTTTTCGGTTTACGTTGAAATTTAATTTCAATGAGAAAACAATGAATAAAATTTCACCTATCTCACTTTCAATATTTTAGAGTTTTTCAAAAGAAGTTTCTCTACACTCCATAATTCATTTGCCTTGACTACCATACATTCTAAAAAAAAATTCTTAAAATTCAAGGTTAAGGCTGCTGTGTACTAACCCTATTGGATTCGCTCACCTCGATGTTAACCTATTGTAACATCGTGGGTCTTTTCTGGGAAAAGGACCACCCAAGTCTAAAGCTCTCTTTGGCGAAACCAAGGGGCCTTTTAATTACCAACGGTCACATCGCTTCTTTTTTTTTTTACGAGACACCTCTGACAAAATGAAAATCTAGTGACGCTGGTCCCTCGTGGACACTGAAAAGGGATGCACATCCGTTGACCGTTCGCCCCCCCCCCCCCCCCTGTGGAAGTGGAAATTGACCAGCGTTGGTGGGCCGCAGCGCAGAAAAGCGCGGGAAATTTCTCCCGCTGGAAGGAGAGATAAGTAGTGGAACCGAAGACTGCCCCTGAGAGTTGGTGTTGATCCCCGCACAGTCCCGTCTACAGCAGTGTCGATAGTGTGCTGTGCGGAGACGAGGTGAAAGTCAGAAGGGCCCACGAACCCCAGAGAGTGTTGAGCTCTGAGAGACCCGCAGTTTCGCAGTCAGAAGAGCCCGCGAACCACATCAGCGAAGGCGGTCATTTTCCCTCGATTAGAGAATGTGAGACAGATACCTCTCTCTTGAAAAACCTGGAGACTCTTCGTGAAAGTTTGTTTCTGTTCCTGTGATATCTCATATGCAGAAGAGAATAGTCTCTCTGCTTTTGTACATACTGTAGAATTAGTTTTTAATAAAGCTCTGTGTTCTAAGTCTATCTCTCGTGTGTTTATTTCAACCACCAGGACTTAACACTATGGAGAAAATGTGTCTCCCATTTACAGCTCCATATATGCGGATAATCCAATAAAAGTGGTGTTTTCAGAAAGCCTGAATTTTTCTGCACCTTGCAACAGGATTCATTTTATAAATTTTGTCCAAAGGAAATTATGGTCGTTAATTTAGGAGCTTTTAAAACACATTATACTGGATTTTTTTCCGAATAATTTAAATTCTAAAATATTTTTTTGCCTTTAATAAACTGCCCCAAGGTGTATAATTTCGTTCTCTATTACGGAGTACATTGTTTTTTTAAATCTTTAAATCCAAGTCGGCAATTCTTGGACACATTTTCTCTATAGGTTAATATTGAGATGAGCGAATCCAATAGGATTAGTACAAGTAGCCTTAAGCACTGGAAATGAAAGTGCCAATAAATTACCGTTTATATTACGGGAATAAAACCGTAAACGTCCTAGATTTTCATACTCCTGTGATCATCATAACCCGCCCACATGGTGTAGTGGTTAGTGGCCTGAGCTCCCCGCAGTGGGCTGGGGTTCAAATCCCGAATAAGGCTTGGTCGCTTCCGTGTTGTCCCCCTCATAGAGAGCAATGCTGGTGCACCTATATGGTGCTCCCGTAATAAAATAGCAAGCAAGAGTGTGGTGAATAACAAACGGCGAATGTCTCACGGCAAAGAGCCTCCGCATTAGGGAAAAAACATCAGATTTCCCCATAGATTCATAGCTGTTGTTTTTTCTTGAACCGACGGGGTTAAAAACCATGTGACCCGAAAGTCTGACAAAAATCTAAATAGTCTGATGGAACAGAGTGGCGTGGTCAAGAGAAACGATATTTAGTACTACATACTCTTTTCCTGGGAGTTAAAATATATATATATACATTGAGTCAAGTAATAAGAATGTACGACTACCATATGCTAAGTAGAAATCCTCTTGTTTTTTAATAAATTTTTCCCTAGTTATTGGTTTTAGTTACGCCAATGGAACTCCAACTGATATAAAGAACAAAAATTGTATCTAAAATGCTAGGAAACTTCGCATTTTACTTAATTTGAGGTGTCTCATTCACATCATTGTTTCATTAACTGCCAAATGTCATTGAAAGGCTTACCTCTGCCGAGGTCGGTGATCAATATCGAGAGCTGAATTTGAAATGACGTCTTACTTTGTAACTTTTATTTCAATCTTTTGTCTATTTAACTGTGGTTTGAACTATGTTATATGCAAATGTGAGTGTATATATATATATATATATATATATATATATATATATATATATATATATATATCAGATCTAGTTGTAAAGAGGCGTTGTTCGCGAAGGGCCCGGTCCATGTACTGTAGTTCCCACTATTCTTCCTGAAGGTCCTGAAGGCGTTGTTCGCTCTGCTCGCTGATCGCTGTACAGTCGAACCCCGTTTTAGCGAACCCGGTACATAACGAATTAACGGATATAACGAACGAAAGTTTTGGTCCCGCCGTTCTCCTATTGTACGTAATTTAATTAGTATTGTGTCAGTTTAATGTAATCGATTTTAATCGATTTTATTCCTTATTGATCATTTTTAATAAATTTTATCATTTTTAATACATCATTATTGAATACACATTGCAACTAATGAGTTATACATTTTGCAAGCTCTAACATTTTCTTAATGGTTCGAATATAGCGAACCACTGGATAAAGCGAACAAAACATATGGTGCCTTGAAGTTCGTTATAACGGGGTCCGACTGTATTCACTTTTCGACGTATTAACTGTTTAATGAAACCAAGTTGCTTCAATAATATTAAGTGTTTTTAAGAAAAGTTTTATGTTACGTTTTTAATTTTAGTTGTTACTTGTCTACTGGTGATACTCACTGCTAATGCAACATGGGAAATTTAAGTCTTATTTCCATCACTTAAAATACATGGATTTTGACCTTCAGAATTTAAAGAAAAATCAGTAGCAATAGCGTAATTTTTTATATTGTAGCTTTTGATAACATCAGTGGACGTACTGTGTACCACAGATTTTTTATTTATTTCTACTCTAAATTATAGAAGAATATCGTTTTTGACATATTGAGATCAGAGGTCAGTCTTAGAGCGGCAGACACGATAGTCAAAAACTATACCTTTCCAGTAAATGTTACTCGCAAGGAGAAAACAGTAATTTTTAAAACATGATCTTAGATAAAGTGATTTTGAACATTGCCGTATAATAATTAAATGTTATGGGTTGATCATTTTACTTACATATGGTAGTGTGAATACTTGGAACAGGGGAGTCATCCAACATTAATTAAATTTGTAAATTTTTGTTAATTTTTAATGGCAGATTTGAATTATATCATAGTGAAATGACTAGATAAAAGATTAGATATCTCAATAACTTTTAAATGTATGCCACAAAGCATAGAGTCTCATATTTCAAATGGTATTTGTGTCGAGCAAAAGTTAGATTTAGGTAATTTCTCAATTAATAATTAGGAAATTTTTCGAAATGGATTTTCCTTCTTTCTCGTATCCTGCGAGATCATATTCTTCTTCCTGCCTAATTTTACTGAATACTTTCAGTCACTTTATGACAGTTTCTACAGCTTTAAGTGTATGTGAAACTAGCTGAATACCCGTGCTTCGCTACGGAGTACATTCAAATTAAATACAACGACCAATGTATGCAATTAAGGCCAAATATATATATATATATATATATATATAATACAACAGTCCAGCAGTTTGATCTGTGCGTTATCTGTCAGTCAGTCAGTCACGGAACTGTTTTATATATATAGAGATTAGAAATTTTTTTACTACTCTATTAAATCGCGAGATCAAAACAATTTAAGATAATATGAAATAGACACATGCAGGTGTAAAATTTTAAAGATAATCCTAGCGACTAATTTGAAGATGGATCATCCTCGGATTTATAGGACATATGACTACCTAAAAGCGTTATCAGTGTTTTTTTTAGGTATTTTTATGCAAACGGAAATTATTGGAATATAGCTCAAACTGATAGATGAGAGGAAGGAATTTTGAACTTTGAAAGAGTAATTATTTGTTCAATAGTTAAGGATTGCTTTCCAAGAAACCGGTCATTTTTCATGAAATAAATTATGCCTAATTATGCCTGTATGTCAAGCGGTTGATAGGCAGAAACAAGAGATATGTATAAAGATAAATAATCCACGTTTATTCAGTCCAATAAAAACATCATTAGTTAACGAAAAAATATTAAACTTTAGAAAAAACACCGCAGATGGTAGAAGAAAAGAGATAAATCTGACTTGTAGAAAGAGCAATAAATTTGTCAAATAGTTAAGAAGATAGTCCTATTGATGCAACGCTGCTTGTTATCTTATAAATAATTATCATTAATGCCAGACTTAAAAGATCGTATAGTGGGTGTTAACCCTGGTTTGGATCCGCGCCATTTTCTAAATAATGCAGGCGAAGGTGTAATTAAATACAAAACTTTATTAAAATCAATAGATCTTGGTTAAATATTTAATAACCAATTAAAAATATTAATTATAACATATATTAATTAGAAATGTTATAGAGCCATAGCTCCTTAAACCTATTTACAATCATGGAGAGACAGAACAGAGAAAGAAGTCATAGTCACACCGGTTGACTATGTCATGTCTACTGATTCATCTGAATTTTCTCGGTCGCCCGTGGGATCGGTCTAAAAACGGTTGACGCTGTCTCCCGTCGCCAAATCAGCGCATGGCCACAGCATGCGGCGTTCAATCACCGTTTTCTTTCATTGACATTTCGCCGTTTCAAAAGCAACCCTATGTCCGAGCTTCCCTCGAAAAGTCGCCAATGATCTTCACTTCCTGTTAAAGATCCCAAAATGGGGATATCTCCAAATTAAAAGTGTGCGAGTACGCCCTCCTAACACTATGAAACCAACACTTTCATAAGAATAACTAAGCCATTATTCAAAGTGGATGATGGACGAAAACATGACAAGAAAATAAATAAAATTAAAATAATTATCTACTTCTATCCTTCCGTTAAAAACATTAATCAACAAAAAAAAGTGTAAAATTAGAATATACGCAGGTGGTAGAAGAAATAACTTGATTTTGCAATGTTAAAAAAAGCATGTCGAATATTAAAAACTGAATTACCAGAAAACAGATCATTTAAAAAAAAAGAAAAACTAGGCTTTTGGCCCAAACGAATGGTAGACAAAAGCATGGCCAAAAAAATATGAAATTATTAATATGAAAATTATATGACAATAAAATGAAAGAGAAGTTAAGTATTTTCCTCCGTTCCCCTGAAAAATTTATTAACAAAACAAATATTTAACTGCTATTGGTATATGCATTATACTGTTATACCTTAAGGAAATTTTCTGTTTTAAAGTAATTCATATAGAGGATGAATGGAAAAAAATGAAATAAAGCTCTGAATCAGACCGTAAAACTGCAACTTCCTACTAAGATAATGTACTGTATTAAAGCAAAATTATTATTAGAGATAAAACTACAAACATAAAAAAGTTAATAGTGTTTTAGGGAAATGAGGCGTTGACAAGCAAGATTCTGTTTAACATATTATGGCTATATTGAAAAATAAAAACGCAAAATGCATTTTAAATGCCCTCATGAAAAACAACTTAAAAAATTCATTTTGAATAAAGGTGATGATTAAGTATAAAGGATAAAAAAAACTTTATGCTACACACTGTGCGTAATGCCAATACTAAATATTGATCCTGATATTTATTTTTCTGAAATGCCATAAACGTTGCAATTTTCTATCATTAACGAGCAATTTTGTTAGTTTTAATGCTATAAAATGAATATTTACCAAATATTGTGCGATATTCAGTATAGTTAATGCGTATAAAACAAAAAATACGTTAGAATTATTATTAGATAATTTTCTTCCATATACTTTCATATAATAGAGCACAGTATAAAGAGATTATGGGGTGTTACTTAATACCTTCATACATCTTAACGTACTTAGGAAAGGACGAAATAAAAATGAAATTTTGTATGCTTTAATTTTATTTTCTAAATAATCAAAGCGCGACGCCCAATATTTTTTCTTTAGCTAAAATAAATCAAAAAGTCCTCAAATGCAAAGCAATGTACTTTATGTTTTTGAAATTGTACTCTGTTAGCTATGTAACTAGTCCTTTTCATATACAAATTAAATTTACAATACAAGTCATTTCTATGAACAATTTAAAGGGCAAATGAAATATAAAGAAAATAGTTATTTTAATTTATTGAACAAGAAGTATTAGAATACCATACTATTTATTGGAGGGATTATATTTATTGTGGGCTTATATACGTATAAAAATACAACATGATATTTTTATACGTATATAAGCCCACATGACTATACGAAACTAATTTATGATCGTATGTTACAACGAAAAGCGAGGAAACTATTGTTAAGATAATTTAACAGTCTATTGAATTTCGACTATGATAAATTTATCTAAGGCTTTGCGTCTGACTATCTGACGTTAGCGTTGTATTTCAGTTTTTTTTCTGACAGTAGAACAGCTGAACACAAGTTATTTTGACTGTGAGCTCACATTTTGATCTTCTCATATTCCGTTTATTTAAGTTAATATGGGGCTTATATCAAAAGGGATTTCCTCACATTCAAGGAATTTTTTTAATAATGTGTAAATTGCAAAGTTATATGAAAGCGGAACTACGTTGAGAAAGGATACATATATGCGTTGAGAAATGTTTTTTGCATTCAGGAGCACACAATGTCTTTCCTGTACAATGTGCCATACTGTTGCAGCATTCTTCTATGAATTTCACGAGGTTATACAGCCTCCGATCACAAAAATCTAATGCTAGCAACTCCTCTACTGCTAGCAACTCCTCTTTGGTGTAAACTTCTAAGTCCACGCCATTAACTACAGTCGACTTGCTGTTACTTATTTAACCACCCAATTATATACAGGGTGTCCATAATTAAACTTCCCTACTTTAAAGTTGTCTACAGTCGAAACTATTGTTCAGAAAGTTATGAAATTTTGCGTAGGACATATTAAAGGGATGAGAATTTATTTGAGCGAATTTAAAGAAAATTAGCTCAAAATTTCACTACCAGAGGGAGTTTTTGATGAATTACACATTTTGCCAACATTTACTATAGTTAAAAAAAAATTATTACAACAAGACATGTTCAACATGACGGCCATCATTTTCAGCTACAATTTGAAATGAAAAGATAGCATGTTCTACAGTTGACCGCAGTGTGTCCGGGGATATGCTGAGAACATGCCGTGAAATGCTGTCTTTTATATCAGGTACAGTTCTTGGTTTATCAAGACTAACTAGATGCTTCACATGCCCCCAAAGCCAAACGTCTCATGGTTTGAGGTCTGGTGACTGGGAAGGCCACACATTAGGAAAGTGTGGGCTGATTACACGTTCTTCTGTAAAGTGATTTTTGATAACGTTTTTAACACGAAGGCTAATGTGTGGAGGAGCTCCATATTGCATAAAAATTGTGCGTGAAAGGCACTGACGTGATTGCAAATCCGGAACAATTTTATTCAGTAACAAAGATGCATATCGCTCCCTGGTGACCGAGCATGTTACTGGACCTCTAGGACTTAATTCCTCGAAGAAATACGGGCCGAGAATAAAAAATGCAGAAAATCCACACCACACGGTTACTTTAGGTGAATGCATCGGAACATCTAAGATTAAACGCTCATTATTCTGGTTCCCTGATTCGGCAGTTGTGAGTATTCACCGAACCGTCCAAATAAAAGTGTTCTTCGTCTGTCCAGAGGATATTCCAAGGCCATTCTGCATCAGCCTCAGAGCGAGCAAGAAACTGAAGTGAGAACCGCTGTCGAGTCTCGAAATCATTTGTGAGCAACCTCTGCACAAATTGAAGCTTGTACGGATAATACCGGAGGATATTCCGCATGATCTTCTGGACAGTGGAACGGGTAGATCCAATGCTTCTGCCACACGACGGACACTGGTATTAGCCTGTTCGCTGGAAGCTTTGTCCTCTTCCACTTGAAACACAACCTTCTCTACAGCTTCTGCAGAAACAAGTTTCCTTCCTCTTCCAGAACGAATGTTAAAAGAACCAGTTTCTTCAAAAATGGCCACCATTAATCTACGACTTTTAACAGTCAATGGACCTTTTCGTATCCCCTTCAAACTCCGAAATTTTCGTAGAGCAACTAGTGCTGAATTATCGTTTTGGTAAAACAATTTTACTAACAAACCTCGATCTGGTAATCTTAACGATGACATTCTGATTAGCAATAGCAAGCACGCTGAAAACAAAATCTCCATGAAAGTTTCTAGGTTTTATAACAGCTTCTGCTCTACGTCGACAATAATTAATTTGCATGTTTGTTTCTTCTTCGTTCCTTCAAATCTTTAGTCCGAAAGTTAGTTATCGAACAAGTTTCCGATCGACTTTGCAATCACTTTAAAGATTGTAAAATTTAATGAGTATGAGTTAGTGTGTTAGGGTGACCTATGGATAAAAAGATCGTGAAATCTTAAGTAAAAAACCAGTCGTAAATATGTAATTCATCAAAAAACGCCCTCTGGTGGTGAAATTTTGAACTATTTTTTTATTCGCTCAAACAAATTCCAATCCCTTCAATATGTCCAACACAAAATTTCATAACTTTCTGAATTATAGTTTCGACTGTAGACAACTTTAAAGTAGGGAAGTTTAATTATGGACACCCAGTAGATAAAACGATATAAGTCGTATGTTTTCCTGTTCAATGACTTTACATTGCGTTCATATAAAATCAAAAAAGAATATACGCTTTCATCGAATGTTTTATTTCTCTGATTCACAATTAAAACTTTTATAAACGTACACACCTCATTAAACATTCAAGACTCATAATCGAACTTCGAACTCACGGGTATCAACTTTCATTCACACTGTCAACAGTATTCGACCGGCCTAATTCTATAAAAAAAAATTACTCGGGCAGTGATAAGTCATCGATTCGCGTCCTAGCAGACATAAACCTTCACCTTTTAATGCTTTTAAATCGCAATTACTGTACTAAATTAAACATATTTTGCGCAATTCTTACTGGAAAAAAAATTAGTGCAGAAAAAAAAATGTGTGCATGTTTTTTTAGAAAAAAAAATCACTTTACTCTCCCAGAAACAAAATATTGTTTCAGAGAATGCCACACGTGTCTTATCCATCATGTTTAATAAAGACTATTATTTATAACGATATTATTAACGTAACTCACTTAAAGCTCTTTTCCCAGCTCTTTCTTTATCAGTACTAACTCATACTAAATACCAGAGGGGCATTTTTTTTATCTTGCGTAATTACTGTCGTGTCCCCGGTGCACAACAGCTTGAAAATGGAAAATTTGATTTTAATGAACCATTAAGCCTTAACCACATCTTGATAAAAATTCAAAAGTTTATTTAAAAATTTAAAGCGGATGGAGAATATTCGGGATAATAAAGTGAACTCGGCTAATTCTCTCTCACTTTGCTTCAAGTTGGCTTGAACGCTGGAAAATCTTAAAATAATTATGTAAAGTGCAACTTTTTTTTCTCTCGCTACGTTGATACCCGAGCTCTGAAAATTATATGTGGGGTTTTCTGGGTCTTCTTAGTCTTGTTTAGTTAGCGTTGTTGAATTAAGGAGGATCTTTTTAATTTTTATATTAACTATTTAATTTAACTATTCACTCATGTTTTGGGTAAATAAAGATAAATTAATGGAGTGATAAATGTATCTAATTATAAGTAGATTTCGAGAAATTTATCGTCTTTGACACAAAATCCAAACTAATTCTGAAAGGGCAGTAAATCTACTCATTATTATAATTTTTTCCCCATAAAGGGGAGTCATTACCTTTGAACCTTCAAAAAATCGAATTTTACTTTTTTGAATTTTTAGAATATTTGAACATTTCTTAAACATTTAAAACAAACCGCAATAAAATATTCCAGCTAGAACATTAAAAACTAGGACATAAAAGAAGCAGATCCAATGGAAACATTACCAGTGTGGTAACTTTAAAAGCTTTTTTCTCGTAATGATCATTTTTATGCTTGCGTGCACTGTATAAAAGAAACTACTGTAGATATTGCTTTCATATTTTCAGGATAGGTGTATAATGATGCTACCAAAAATATGCCCCTGTAATCAACTGGTTTAAACAGGGTATCATTACGTAAAAACTCTCATATGTGTAGCCCCACAAACTGTGTACCATCACTAACTGATTCCCAAAAACTCTTATGATGCCCTAACAGCGTAAAGCAGCCTTGCAAACAGCCGACGGGATAGTAAGAAGCAATCCCTAAAACTCTTTCTGACTCCGTGGACGCAAACAACTACTAACGTTCGTGCCGACGTGCCGACACCCTCTGAACTCTGCTTGCTGAGAAAGGATGTTTGTCAGTCGATCCAATGTTTTCCTAGCTGGTAGCAGCATATTTTCATGTGTGCCTGTATAATTGTTAAAATTGTGTAATTCTGTAAGTAATTGTTATGTTTTCATAAAATTAGTTAAAATGTCACTTAGGGTTTCCTTTTTTTACTGTCGGGATCAAGTTTACTTTCTCCCTGAAGTCAAAAGGTCTCGGTTGTTATGTGACTGTTCCGGAGAATGGCCACACACCTAATCTTTTCTTAAAAAATTATTTTACTATGAGTTTATAGCATTTGACTTGTAATTTTGATGGGCTTTTTCAGTTTTTTTTTAATCCGATTGTCCTGGAGTAAATATTTCTGGGTGTTTTAAAATTTAAATAAATGTATAAATATACCTAATGTTTTAACATCACAAAAAGGCAAAAATTATTATTGATACTTAGTAAGTTTTGTTGTAAGTCTGCGCTCAGTGTATCAGTATAAATTTGAAATTTTCAGAAAATACACTCACTTCATATATAAAATTCTTATTTACTTGTAATAAAATTAATTCAGAGAACTTAATCTATAAAGTTTAGAGAACTAGTACTGAAAATTTCATATATAATGGACTATGAACAAAAAAAATTATCGAAGTTCGAACAAATATTTCTGTCTTTTCAACTTGTGTAAATGTGATGACTCCCCTTTTAAAACAATATAAACTTCCAGCTCTATACAACTTGATCAAAACTTTTTTGCTTTTTGTCACGTTAGAAAATAATCCTACTTTAAGTAAATTTTGATTTATAAATACTAAATATTATGTCATAAATATCCTTCTATTACTTACTCTGTAATAAATATTTTGAACAACAAATGTGAACAAGAAGGACGTTGTGTCTTACATAGGATTTATAGGCAATAATTTATGCTTTTCCTGAGCAAAATCACTAACTACTCACCGGTAAGGTGTAAATATCGCAAGTTTTATAAAGATCAAAAATCCATTTTTTTCTGTTTCAGAACAGCAAATCACATCTCGCTTAAATTTTCCCACATTTTTCGTCTAGAAATCTCATTACTAAAAATTTATGGTATTATACCTATGTTGCATTTAAAATATATACATACATAGATATACATACATAGATATACATACATAAATATATACATAAAATATATGCATACATAGATATACATACATAAATATATACATACATAAATATATACTTACATAGGAATTATAGGCAATAATTTATGCTTTTCCTGAGCAAAATCACCAACAACTCACCGGTAAGCTGTAAATATCGCAAGTTTTATACAGATTAAAAAGCCACTTTTTTCTGTTTCAGAACAGCAAATCACATCTAGCTTACATTTTTCCCACATTTTTCGTCTAGAAATCTCATTACTAAAAACTTCTGGTATTATACCTATGTTGCATTTAAAATCTACCCAGCCTAACAAATACATCGATTTAATATTAAACCCAGATTAAAAAATAACTTTATATTTTCATTAAAGGATTTTAATAATGCCATTTGAAATGGATAATCCTTCTATTAAAATTACCTTGCTCCCAATATAATTAAACACCTAATAAGCAACCAAAAAAAACTTAAATGGTCTTAAAGATATTAGTGACCCTATTTAACGATTTTAACGGCTTTTTTTTACAAGAAGGGGTGAAATTTTAAAAAAAAATCAAAGATGTTCATCTACAATTAAGGTGTCATCTTATTTATTGAAGTAATAAGAATCGCGTTGAAAACCCTGCTCATTTAGTATAAATCGTTAATTATTGCTTGGTTGCAAAAAATTAAATATAGCGTAAATACTGTAAAGTTTTATTGCTTGTAATTAAGGAGTAAAGGGATTTTGAACTTTAGGGAAGAATAAATTTCGTAAATTGTAAAGCGGTTACAAAAAAAATTAATAACGAGTAGCAGGTTATTTCGCTCTCAAAATCCAGTTCTTTAAAGTAGGGACTTTTTAATTCAAAAGTCCTTAATTACTTATTCTAATTTAAGTATCGCAGTTAAATTAAGTTAATGATAATCTGTAATTTTTAATTACGGATTTCACTTTTCGTGCATCGAATTTCGGTATGCTAGGAACGTGGGGAGGAAAAAAAATTAACATATTCAGCACATAGAATTTTCATCTCCGTGGCATCAGACGTAATTGAATTCCAAACATTTAACTGATTTTGAATTAGAAGTTTCAGAAGTTCACTTACACAGAATGCGGATATTCCTGAAAATGGTGCAGTATTTATAGAATAATTGATAAATTCATACAGACGAGTTTCACTGAAAAATATTTTTCAAGTGATACCTGAAGATTTGTAAAAAAGGATTTTTTTTAAAGTTCGAAACGATATTTAAAAAAAAAATGTAGATTCAGATTTTTTAAGTATCGTCTTGAAAAAACCGGTTTTATCCCACTGGAAGATATATCGCTCTCTCCTTTCAACAACGTCATATCTCAAAAATTGGCGACTTTTTTAGTTATGCCTGTTTTCAGAATGCCCTGAAAGAGTAGTATTTCCCTGCAAGATCGTTATATCTCACCGTTCAATATTTAGGCGCTACAGAGCAGAATTAATATTTATTTTCAATACATTCTAATGTACTTTTAAACTTTAAAATCACTCTGCTGAAAAATCCCGTTTTTGAGGTATGACGTTGTTGAAAGGACTGAGCGATATGTTATTGTGGTTGTGTCTTATGCCCGCTGGTTGGAACACATTCCACATAAGGTCCATAGCAGGCTACAGATTTTTGGCACGTGGCTTTAAAGCCCCATAAGGAATCCGACTTCTGACCAATGCCAGGCCAATTTTGATCCAGCACCCACAGGGGTGACATCTGATGGGCTCGTACTCTCCTTTAATCCCTACCACCACACAAAAGGACTTTCCGACCTAGAATTTAAAGTGCCCAACTCCGGCGTAGACACAAAGACGTTTAGTTGCACTTGTCAGGATCTCGGTACCCTTGGTACCAATTTTCGACGCGCTAACCACTCGGCAGCCTCTGTCTGACGATATCTTTTGATGTTGAATTCTTCCTTAAAGATTGCAACAGTGAAAGAAGTGTGCTGTTATACATTTCTTACTCTCTGCCACTTATGCTACGAGAAGCTAACCCTTCACCAATTTTTAAAATTACTTACTGGTTTTATGTTTCGGAAAAATTATTAAATCATAACGTTGTTGACAAAGTGGGATTTTTTTTCTCTGAGCAGCGTATTGCTTACTTGTAAATGAAAAGCATCAGCTTCCATGAATGCCAACTAGAGAATGACAAAGAATGTCATTGAATCACAGCCTTCTTCGACTGTCAAATTATTTATTTCATGCCCAGTGTAATGAAGCGCTTTCAAAAAAGATTAAAATTAATATTTTAAGAGAAAATAAAAAGTTTGAAAGCTTGATTCATTACATTTTGTGTGTAAGGTCGGTAACGTCTTTAATGCCGACGTAATTATAGGGCAAAGCGTTTGTCAGCAACATTAGCCAATTTACGAAGGTTTTATGAGCCTAGCGTACGTGGGGTCTGTGATTCCAGACGCAGATAAGCTGTGGATGGCACCACTTGTGACATTATGCAACAATGACACGTTGAGAGAGATTGATAGCGCGGTTCGCTGGCAGACCACGAGGGGCAGCGGTTTGTCTTGCAGGTGGTCATCAGTTGTTCGGTTTATTGCGTAAGGGGGGGTTTTGATCAAGAATGAGGGCAGCAAATGAGAGGCTTGTAGGTGTTGGGACTTAACAAATAAAAAAGTCGTGTGTTTCCTGAATGGCTGAAGGAATGATTTCGGAGGCGGGAACTGTGAGATAATTAAAATAATTGAAGTGAGTTTTTTGGAGACGAGAAAAAAGTCAGTCAGTCGGGGTCCAGGAGGCTTTTCCCCTGGAGTCGGCTGAAAAAATAACCTGTCCCTGTTTCATTGCCCCAAGACTCCGGTGGAATATTCCCGGAGCAAAAATAAAATTTAGGGGGTTTGATGCGACGGAGCTCGGTGGATCCTGTCCCGAGAAAGAAAGTACCTGTGGAGAAACGAGTGGTAGCTGAGCCCGAATCCAAAATAAAGCGAAGGATAGCAGAGGAGATTGCCTCCAGTACGCCTACAGTTAAAGCTAACCCCAGCGTGGAGAAGACACCCACCAAAATAAAGAGAGACTACAGAGTGCAAGCTGACGTCACGGAAGGAGTCCCTACCAGTGTTATCACAGAACCCGAAAGTCACTCTCAGCTGAAAGACGTGAGTGTTTTTATTTGATTTTGTTTATTTGATTTGATTTTCACGTATTTGAAGATATCGTGCATTTAATTTGGATAGGAGTTTTTAGAATTTTGTGTAGTATGTTTTTACGCTCCCTGAATCCAAAAGGTGTAGGTTTAATTAAATACATGCCTCGATATGAATCGAGGAGAAAATGCTAAAAGATTAGTAAAATGTGTAAACTGTGTACTAAGATTTGGTGCTTCGGTTTTTGAGTTAAATTGTAAATAGATAAGGTTGTAAATAAATCAATTTTATTTTGTTACATTGGTGTCAGTCATCTTTGCTTTGTGTAGTTGATCTAAGGAAGGTTTTAGAAGCAAAGTTTGTTTGACCTGTTCGGTTGCAAATTTTGCCATAACCCTCAGCTTTAACGTAGAACCCACGACCTTGTGCACATTAATTCTCAAAACAGAATGTAAAAAATAAACATTTGTTTGCTCGTGATTTTCAACACTATGGCGTCGTGAAACGAGAGCGAAGATCGAAAATACCACCTAACGGGCTAAATACCAGCCAGTGCTGTGTCGCAGCGGAAACGCAAGCGATTCGCATTCATGAGGACCATAGTTCTGTCTCCACCAGTTGCGAGCTTTACTGAATGTCTCTACAAAAACTATGAAAACTTTCTGGACTATGAAAACTTTAAACAACCATGACTGGTATAAAAATCACACGGATTTCATGTATTATGCAAATGAGGATGGAACGTCATACCTGCTCACCAGAGACTAGTGTAGTATAAAAAGGATGTTTTTGCTGGGTTGTATGTTAAAGCTGAGGGTTATGGAAAAATTGGGCATTAGAGAGTATTGCGAGATGTTGTTAATTTATGGTGAATGTGGGCGTAAGGCAAAAGCAGCCGTAAGGCTTTATCGTCAACGTTTTCCTGCAGGCCTGCATCCTACACAGCAGATCATCGTAAAAGTTGTAAAACGTTTAAGGGAGACGGGCTGCGTGACCAGCCGATCTCGAGATCATAGACCTTGTAATGTAGGGCGCAAAGAGCAACCGGAAGATGTGCTAGTAAACTCTCTCGCCCATCCTCAGAGCAGCACAAAAAATGATCAGTGACAATTGTGGCCTCTCAAAAAGCCGCATTTGGAAAATCCTGAATGATTTTGGTGCTCATCCATACCGATCCACACCCGTGCAGGGATTGCTGCCAAGAGATGCTGAAAGACGTTACACGGGGTGCAACCTTGATATGAATAACTTAGAGGTCCACCCAACATTCCTGGCAGACATAATGTGGACAGATGAGGCATGTTTTTCGCGTAACGGAATGTGAAATAGACAGAACGTTCATACCTGGTCGATGGAAAATCCGATATATGCTATCGACATCAATTTCGACATCAATTTCGCTGGTCGGTAAATGTTTGGCGCGTAATTTTTCATGACTGGCTCATTGGACCAGTATTTTACGAGGGAACGTATAACGGGACAACGGTACTTGGAGCTACTGCAAGATGTAATAACCGACTTTGTTGCGAATCTACCGTTGCACCAACTAAGAAATGTGTGGTTCCAACATGACGGCACCCCTCTACATAAAACATCAAACGTGAAGCATTACCTAATGTAGACATTGGAGAATCAAGTAATCGGGTATGGTGGTTTCGTAAAGTGGCCCCCGTTCTCACCCGACTTGACCCCATTGGACTATTTCTTATGGGGACACATAAAAGGGCAGGTATATGCGACTCCTCCAACATTGCAGGATCTTCGACAACGCATTACTGATTGCGCCTCCGTAACAACTGCCATGTTGCACAATGTGCAGCGAGAAATCCATTCCAGAGGGCAAATATGTATAGTGGCTTATGGAGAGCATTTTAGCAACATAAATAAATGATCCTGGAGATAGGGAAGTGTCTCAGTTTCTTTGTTCCACTCTTTATGACATGACAATTTTCGAAATTGTGACCAAAGAAAGGTTCATTATCTACATTCTGTTTTAGGTATTAATGTGCGCAAGGTGTCTTTTCTTACTGAATCGATGATGCTGAACAACTTTATAATTGACTTTTTTCCCTATCTCGTACCGTTTTTGAGATAAAAACGCTAATTCCAAAATTTTCCGATAGATGGCGTTGTAAGTTGTCTCATCGAGTAGCGCATAGCCGTTTTACTATACCTAGACAAAAACTTTATGGCCTAATCTGCCACCGTTTAGAAGTTAAGGGGGTTAAAACGGATATAGGTGTGAACCCTGTATATATAATGAATAAGTATTATTTAAATTACATAATAAATGTCAACCACAAGGTAGTCCAGAAATTTTTCATGTTTTCCCCACTGCATTCGATCTGACTTTTATTACATACAAATGTTTTTTTCCCGCTGTATGCTTATTCGGAATACTGTCAATATTTGGAATTATGTACAGATTTACAACTGGTATTTACAGATTTAATGGATAGTGTACACTACCGATTGGTGTGGTGCGTGTTTGTATGTTTCACCATCGATAAACACCACATACGTGTGTGTAGTCACACCCTTCCACACATATATGTAGTGTTCTTATACAGAATCTCCCAGTCTTGAAAAAATTACTCGATTAGATCAGAAAAACACGACATTTATTAATGATTCGGAAATGGAACTCGGAAACGATTAGAATATCGATATTTACTTCCAATAGCGCAGTCTCCCGTTGGTACAGAAATAAATATACTTATTTACTAGTCTGGTGATTTTCAGGAAAGCACTGAGAGATCATTTACAACCTTTAATACCCTATCCATAAACCTTTGGTTCGCTTCACGTGACTATCGAATTATGTCATTGGTTATAATCATCAAGCACTGCATTTAGAGAAAAATCTCCTTAATAGGAAAATGCAAGACAGTTTAACAATGCAGAAACTTTTAAATATCAGGTTAAACCCTTTCTAGTAAATTCAAATGCTTTTTAGAAATTAGTACATGAATATGCACGCATTTGTGATTATCTTGAAATTTAAGCGACACGTTATTGTCTTTTTTCACTGTCACCTAAATTATATCGTAAATAACTATTTTTTAATTTTTTAACATTCAATAAGTTTACATGTTTTACATAAATAATATTATAAAAGCGGATAATATGCGTAATGTATTTTACTTTTTCAGTATCCCGTTTCGTTAATTAAGATTCGTAAGGGCCTGAATAATTTGCGTATGTTTGTATCACAGCGTTTTAAGATTTGTTATACTTACAACAGTACTATGAAAACAGACAGCGTGTTTGATATACCATGACACTAAATCACCGAAGCAAGCTAATTAAACCAAAAAAAAATAAATTAACTATTTAAATTAAATTAACTTTAATTAGCAAGCTACTAATTAAAGTTATATTAAGAAAGCAAGCCGTGGGAACAAAAACAAAGTGATTTGTTTGTCAAAACTAAATTATATTGTTACTACTTATTTCCAGAGACTCGTATTACTGAACGTGTAGTCGTCTTGTTCAAAAAAAGGTGTTGTTGCTGCTTATGCCACTTGACCGACATCAACATCATATCAAGTCCCGAAGACTAAAATGAAATGGGTGATGGAGGTGCGGTTTTGACTGGCACCACAAGGGTCGAGGACCTACTTAGCCAAACGACCAGTCCAGTAATTTTGAACCAAGTGACGAGATTAGAACACTTGAACCCGCACCTCCAGAGGTAATTTTGAGAACTTGGAGAACATTGCAGCCACGACAGATTTTCGGTACACCAGCTGTCAATAGTGTACACGGCAGTAGATTTGTCAGCGACGAGCATCGAACCAGTGACTTTCAGATCACTAGCCTGCTTCTCAGTGGCGTAGCGAAGGGGGGGGAAGGGCGTCTATCATACCCCGGGCTCCACTTGCAGAGAGGCGTCAAATGGTCCCCAAGACCATTGGACCATTTGGTCCTCAAGACCATGAGGGGCGCCAAAAAGGTATCGTGCCCCGGTCGCCAGTTATGCTCGCTACGCTTCTCTTGCCAACTGGGACATTGCGCCCTAAAATAAAAGGTTTCTATGTTATCTTAATTATTAAATATAATAAATCTACATATAAAACAGTTCCGTAACAGTTCCGACTGATTGACTGACTGACATACAACGCACAGATCAAACCGCTGGACCTAAAGGGCTGAAATTTTGCATGGCGATTCCTCTTATAGTGTAGGGGTGCACCAAGAAAGATTTTTGAAAAATTCTTCTTAGATTTTTTAAATTAAAATTTTAAGCTGTTTTTGTAACTTTTTTTTAGTTTTCATTTAAAATAATAATTCGAGGGTTATAAAATTTACATCACGAGAAAGATCATAAAAATGCCTTTAAAATGAAATCTTTTTCGAATCTTTAACTCCATTTTCTGATTTTTGATGAATTTTTAAAGATTAATTTTTAGAATTTGATTTATTAAATGCTGATCACGTGGTTTCTTTTCTTTTTATGATATTTAAAATTAATTTTGTGTCACGTGCATAACAAACGTGACGCACGTGACGCAACGTTGCGTCACGTGCATAACAACGAAATAAATAAAAAAAAAATTTCTTCTTTATGCGGCAGACGATTAGACATTATCCAAAAAAATATTAAAATACGGTAAAAGTAATGTTCCTCAAACTGTACTATATTAATTGTACTATATTCTTTAGTATGCTCTATCAGATTAAATTTGAATATTTTCTTCTTCATTATTTTGTCTATGAAAATATCCGTTACAATTTTTTTTTAATATATTTTTTTCGTTTTTTTACATCAATTGCATACATTGATCGTTGTATTTGTTATATATATTTGGCATTAATTCCATTGTAGTAGCGGCAACCTTTGTTGACACATGCCTCCACTCCTTCCTTGCTATTCTGTGAAATGGGCAGAAAGGTTAAGCGGTGTGTGTGATGTAGTCTACACATTCCCGGTGCGGGAGACGTAATTGCCTCCATTCCTCATGTGTTGTTCGGAGAACAATATTGAAAAGGCAAACTGGCCGAGGGTGACATAAAGTTCAGCTGTCTTGGCGGCAGATGATCTCCATAGAAAGACCTGTTAATAATGTTTTCTGTTCCAGAGAATTGTACATTTTTCAGGCTAACAAAGAACCGATGAGGGGCCTATGCAGCCTTTCAACTCCAATTACGGTAAGGTAACTTGGAAAAACATCATTAACGAGACCGTCCATCAAGAGGCATGGTAGATGTCCTGTTGAAAGAGGACCGCGGCCGACAAAAGGACCGACTCCAGGATGTCGTTTCAGCCGGAGGGAAAAGACAGCTGAGGGAGCGGTCAGGAGCGAGATGACGTCAGCGGGCTAGCGGATTGTGACGAGGAGCGCGAGGCTTTTTAAAGAAAGGGGATCGCCGACTCGAGGGCATAGAACACAGACGGACAGAGAGAGAGACCAGGAACCAGAGAGGATTTTCGAGATTTTGACTGGAGGCTCGGGAGCTGTGATTTAGCTATGAGCCTATCGAGTTCGCTTTGCACGTGTAAGGTGCCCATCTACGACTTGTAAATAACAATGTATATAGTTTTGTAGTCCAATAAAGGACATTAATTAATCTGGAATCTCTGGTGTCTTGTGTCACAAATTAATGACGATACTTTTACGAGGTGCTGTGGCCACATTACCACACCATACATTGACAGATGTATTTAATTTGAATGTACTGCATAGCGAAGTACGGGTTTTCAGCTAGTATCAATATAAAATGGAGAAAGTCAAGGGAAAAAATAAAATGACACTTCGAAAGAAAAGGATTAATCTATGAATTGTGGTTTGATATTATGATTTCAAAGTATGATATAGTTAAGTTGAACATCTTAGCTGTGTAATTTTCAACGCTGTTTTTCGTAATACATAACAACTGCGTTGTATAGTTAAATTGAGGTGGCAGAAATAAATGATACAGTGCAGTAAATACAATACGCTTTAGTTAGAGTTCATTAAGATTTTTTAAGCTTCTGCTCAAAAAGTCCTCCGATCCCACGCCCTTTTATTTCAATCAGGACTGTCAGTTTCGAACGTTTGTTTATATTTAAGATCCTTCTTCCAAAAGTAAAGCTCACTTTAATTCTTTTATATTTACCTTATTTCATGGAAAAGATCTGCGACTGCATTTTATTATGAAAGTATTTGCAAAGATATCCATACATATTAGTTTGTTTTTAATTATGTTACATGGATATTACCAATTTTCTCACCATATATTTGTTAATCTGTGTGTGTATGTGTGGGACCAGTGTAATCAGAGTATAAATATTTTGACACACACGCAGATATATATATATATATATATATATATATATATATATATATATATATATATATATATATATATATATATATATATATATATATATATATATATATATATATATATATACATACATACATACAGGGTTTCCCCTATATCCGTTACACTCCCCCTTAACTTCTAAACGGTGACAGCTTAGGCCATAAAGTTGGTGTCTAGGTATAGTAAAAAGGCTATGCGCTACTTCATAGGACAACTTACAACGCCATCTATCGGCACATTTTTGAATTAGCATTTTTATCTCAAAAACGGTACGAGATACGGAAAAAAGTCAAATACAAAGTTGTTCAGCATCATCGATTTAGTAAGAAAAGATTCCTTGCGCACATTAATACTTAAAACATAATGTAGAAAATGAACATTTGTTTGGTCACGATTTCAAAAATTGTCTTGTCATAAAGAGTGGATGAAAGAAACTGAGACACTTTCCTAGCTTCAGGAACATTTATTTATGTTGCTGAAAATGCTCTCCGTTAGCCGCTACACACTTTCGAGTTTTTTCGTGGTCGTTTCGAGCTTTGCTCGCGTTTCACGACGCCATAGTGTTGAAAATCACGACCAAACAAATGTTTATTTTTTACATTCTATTTTGAGTGATAATGTGCGCAAGGTGTCTTTTCTTACTAAATGGATGATGCTGAATAACTTTGAAATTGACTTTTTTCCCGTATATCGTACCGTTTTTTAGATAAAAAACGTTAATTCCAAAATTTGCCGGTAGATGACGTTGTAAATTGTCTCATCGAGTAGCGCATAGCCTTTTTACTATACCTAGACACAAACTTTATGACCTAAGCTGTCACCGTTTCGAAGTTAAGGGGGGTGTTACGGATATAAGTGGGAACCATGGATATATATATATATATATATAACTACACTACACATACACACACACAGATTAACAAATATGTCGTATACACATATATATATATATATGTGTGTGTTTGTGTGTGTATGTACGTATGTAGATGAACAAGCAAATATCGAATGCGTAGAAGATTATGCAACACGAAATAAAGATATACGATTGTTTACATGTGTCGAATGTCTCATATCAGTATCAAAAGCATTTCCTTTTCCCCGAAAGTTCCTAAGAAACATGCTTTCGCTAAATTTATGCCCCAGATCACGTTTGTGGAAGCCGTACATTCCCACGAGGATGTTTCAATACATAGCAAAAATGCATAAAATTCGCATAAGAAACTACAGGCGCAAAAAACAGGAAAAACATCGTATTCTTAGTAATGAGAAGAACAATGACACTCGGAAATTCGTCTGCAGTATATTGAAGGTTACTTTTTTAGCGAAAAATAAACAAAAGAGTGCAGGAATTTTATGGATTCTGCGTTTTTTTTCCAGTGAATAAATATTTCTTTTGCTTCAATAGGAATATCTTGAATGTATACATTAAAACCAATCAGAAGGAAATTTTGCAGCATTTTAATGTGCATTAAAGTATCCATTTCATATTACTTGTTTTGAGATAGAATATAGAGCTTGATATTTTACACAATTTCTATTAGATGAATTTAAAGGCTCACCGTATTTCTATCTAAATCCTGAAGTTCCATCTATGAGCATTAAATGACAACTTACGTTTCATTTTTATATTTCGCGAACAAAAGAGCGAATAAATAGGATAGTGTACTGGTGTTATAACTGTTAATAATTATTGTTATGGCCATGATTCTAGAAGATTAGTACATTGCGTTAAACATAAAAGAATAAAACAAGAATTCACTTACTACACGTTCTGAATAAAAGTCACTTTATTAATACATGAACTAAGAGAGCACATAATGATTTATACGCGGGCATCACATCTTTCCTCAAAGGGCCGGGAAACATTAGGATTTCTTGAATCCATTAACATCTTCGTTAATTCTGTACTATATGCGTACTTGTAGAAACCTATCTAACACGTGCGAAGGAAATTTGCTCACAGAATATCGATTTATTTCTTCATCACTATTTTGAAGATTGATTATATTTTTTTGTGCGACACGTGCAGTCTCGTGGTTCAGAACCACTTCTCTACAAGTAGATGGATGGGCTTTCTCGCCGAAGAATTAACGAAGACTGACTCCACATACAGTTCAGCCAGAAATTCAAAGATCACCGCTCCTTTTCTGTTGCCATTTTTTTATCCAAAATTTGCAGTCGGGGAATGTCAGTGCGTGCACATTCATTGACGCGCCACTGCTTTGAATCGAATGAGCAGGAGTTCCGGCTAGTTTTAAGTCGATGTTCCGGAACTAGTTTTAAGTAGATGTTTTCATAACCAGTGGCACACCCGGGGGGGGCATGGGGCCCTGCCCCTCTCCCCCAAAGAAATAGAAATTGCATTATGAATATTGATTTTGCACTATAAATATTTTTATCTGTTCATCTCGGGCCCCCCTCCCCATGCATTATAAATGTTTTTATCCATTCATCTCGCCCCCCCCAAGAAAAAATCCTGGGTGCGCTACTGTTCATAACAATAATATATTAGATGAAGACACCACACGGGAGATTCTTTCTCCCAAAATTTTTACTCTATATTCAGGCCCGGACTGGCTAGGTCGGGTGGTCGGCGATCGCCGAGGGCCCCCGACCCAAGGGGGCCCCCAAAATGGGGTTTGTAGTTTTATTACTCAGGTACTTTTTAAACTACACTACGTTATAATTAGTTGCACTAGAGTCATTTTACTTTTTCCCAGGAAGTTTACGCGTGTACAATCAATTTTAAAGCTGTTGTTAAAACGCCAGTTAATGTTTACTCTTAGCACAGCAGTAAGGTAGAAGAATCAGTCAGCATACGTATTGGCGTGTGGCGACGTGTCGCTGGTGAAGGTAAGCGACTGACGCATCGCTGTTTTTACAAAATCCAAACGAACTGTTTGTTGGATTGTAACAACTGTTTTGAAAAACTGTTTAAAATAAAAAAAACAGGTTGACGAATATAAGAAACTGGAAGTCCAGACTCGGTATCCCAATCTTGTCTGTTTTCTGTTCTGTTGTAACAGAAACGGAAACAAATAATTTTATTGTAGTTGTTCTATTTAATTTCGGAACGGAAAAATGAGAAATTTTTTTCAAAAAATCACATTTATAACCAATTAATATTTTTTTTTACGTTTTAATTCAAAAATAAAAATAGTTTTATATATTTTTATATTGAAACGGAAAACGTTTTTAGTTGAAGTGTTTTACCTGGATTCCAGATTACATTATACAAATATTACAAAGTTTCCATAATTTTAAAAATATCTTTAATTACTTGAGTTCTTATTTGGATCCAAAATCACTTTTAATTGAAATAAATGGACACTTTTATTGTTTTAGAGAAGAGAAGAAAAACGTGAATTTTCGGTCCTTTTGTCGTGAACTGTTGTTTCCGTTCAAGAACGAGAAGAGTCGATAGCGTACTTGAGCCCGGATCGAGAAGGGAAAAAAACTAAAAACAGTTAAAACATTACCAGTTTACATTTGTTCTTTTATATTAAGTTCTGTTGTGACCTTAGAACAGTTGAAATTATAGAACAGGAAGTCTGGTCCTCAGATCAAACAGTTCCATGTGTTTGGGCTGGTTCAGAAAACAGTTCGTTGTTTAGTGAAAAATGGTTGTTTCAAATTGTTTGGCGGTTTTTATCCTACCACTACACTTCTCAGTAAGAGTATGTTGTTGTTAGTGCACTAGTCAGTTGTGTCAACATGAAATGTATGTGTCAAAGTAGCGCTACGAAAAGGAAAGAAAAGAAGAGAAAATCTTTAGACTTTGAAAAAAGTTAAAAGTTTAAATACTTGGTTAACCAGTTCCACTTCACAGTCGCAAATTCAGCCTTTGAGTCACAATGATACATCAAATACAGCAATCGAGTAGCAATATCGTGGAACGATAAACCATACCCTCGATAGGCCATGATCCTGCCGCTATCGAATTCCGACACATGCTGGTAGCCATTTCTTCTTCTTATACGAGGCATAACACGATCTTCTCACAAACAACCAACATTCAAATGCAATTTCCTAATGAGAAACCCGCTGTGTGACTTTCCTTTTATACAGAGTTTGAGATGCCGTTTCTCCCTCCTGCGTCGTTCGATTGCGCTTAAATGATAATCAATTGCATATCCCAACATCTTCCTCTTATGCGAATTTGACGTTTGTATCATCCCTCCTTCATGGTGATGCAATTTTAATGGCCAACAGTGTAATTCAAGCTCTGACACAGAAAAAGATGCTGACGAAACCCATGAAAAGAAAGCTGATGCGGTTACCCAACAGCTTGGATGTTTCATCTGTCTGAACGAAAATGACCCTATCGGAATTAAAAAAGCTTTTATGGAGAAGCACCAAATTCAAGTTAGTGAAGGAAAAGAAACTAAACTGCCATTCGACTCTTCAAAACTTTATTATCGATTTTTGCCGAATGATAAAAAAATTCATAGAAAGTGGTTATCATATTCGATTCGACTTAACAAAGTGTACTGCTCCTACTGTATGCATGACCTTTGGAGGTAAAGATAAAAGACATTCCTCATTTATTACTGGACATGACGTTTCTCCTAAGCATATTTATAAATCCGTTGAGATTCATGAAGATTCTCGTTATCATGAACTCGCGGCTAAGGCAGCTCTTTTCAAAGCCAAAAAGGCCATATTTCAACTCTTATGACTGGTAACCAAACCAAACTGCGAAAAAGAGACGTTCACACCAGAAGATTGGTTGTTCAACGTTTATTGATATAGTTTTGTTTATTGGAAAGCAAGGCATTGCATACAGACGTGATAAAGCAGAAAGGGCTTATACACTGGACTCTATAGAAACTTATGGTAATTTTCCTGAACTGATCATGTTGGCTGCAAATTATAATGTGATTTTACAAAATCATGTCAGAAAGTGTATTGAAGACGGTAAAAAGCACAAAATGAAAATAATTAACAAAAGAAAAACTACAGGAAAGTTAACTAACGGACCGATTGGACGAGGCTCTCTGTTGATATTTGTCAAAAACCTTTAACAACAAGCTAATCAAAGTAATTTGCTCGATGGGCCTTAATATTATTTTGAAAGACCTTCACACTAGCATAATATACAGCATGATGGTATATAGTATCCAAGATGGGGCTATTATGGACTGGCAATCCGCTATGTTGTTCAAGAAAATATATATGAAAGACTTTTAAAAGTAACAGTAGTTGATGATTCAAGTGGACTTGCTTTGTACGATCTTATAATATCAGAATTAGCCAAGTGTGGCATTGCAACATTAAATATTATTGTGCGTTCCTTTGACGGAGCTAACAATATAAAAGACTGTTATAACGGTCTACAAGCTCAGTTCAAAAAGGAAAACTAAGATCTTATTAACCCTCACTATATGGGACACGTACTTAACTTACTAGTAGTGGCTGATTCAACAACAAAGTTGCTCCAAGCATCAGAAAACTTATTTGGATTCGTGGAAGAATCTGCTGTTTTTATAAGGTCATCTTACAAAAGAATGGCCATATGAGAGAGAGAAACAAAAAGAAAGTACGCTGTTCATAAAAAAACTGTACAGGTTGCAAAAAATAGGAGCCACAAGGTGGTGTAGCAAACACAAAGTTCTTTCTTCGATTATTGGCGAAGAGTTGTTAAGGAGTCAGGAAATTGTCAACCCAGGGAAAGCTAATCAATTTTTGTACCGTTTTAAAAGAAATATCAATTGGAAGTTTGAACGCAAATCAAAGTTTATGTCAAGAAATTTGATCAGTCAATGGTCCAAATTTGAGAACCTATTTATGTCTATTGTTTTACTAGATTTATTTCGGGTTACGTCTCCTATTTCAAAATATATTTACAAAGTAAAACCATTGACAATTCTACCGTCTGGAACTTGGTACAGACGCTGCTTCAACAAGTAAGCGATAAAAGGAGTGATAGATACTTTGAGGTTCTGTATTCAAAACAAAATATTATGCTAGTACAGTTAATAACTGTCTAGAAGATTGCAAGATTGATGTAGAAGTAGATTTCAAGGAAAAAAGAACCTCAAAGAAAAAGGTAATGCCTGGCGAAAATTCAAAAGATGAAGCTCCTGGAATCTCAACTGTCCAAAACTATAAATTGGTCTCTTTCAATATTTTAGATTGTGCTAAGACGAGTATCGAAGAGATATTCAGTCCAAACAAATAACTTTTGAGAGATTGTTCCTCGTTAGACCCATGGAAATTTCACGAAATTGAAAAGCTTGATGGTTTTCCTATGGATGTCCTTTGCAGCATTTCTAAGCTTTGTAAAATTGAAGGAAGTCAATTATTAGTTGAGCTAAAATTGCAGATCAATACGAAAGGTTTATAACAACTGGAAAAATTGAGAACGAAAATGAAAGAGAAAAACAAAACAAGACAAGCTGAATGGAGCTGAAAAAAATGAAGAGGACGATTTAGAATCTTAATCTAATGAAGATCGTTATGGATATTGCTCTGACAAAAAAAAATGTTTTCAATGTTTGTCGTGAGCCTTTTCTGTTGTTTTCCAACTCTCACAATCTGGACTGTTTACCAACCTGTATATAGCTTACAAATTTGTTCTAACTCTTCCTTGTATACAAGTCACCTGTGAAAGGGTGTTTCTAAACTTAAAATCGTTAAAAATCGACTTAGGTCTACTATAAGTCAAGAATGTCTAATATCTTATCTCCTATTTATTAACGTAGAAAGAGACTTATTTTATAATTTAGATAAAAAATTATTTTGTGGATGAAATAGCCAGGACTAATGAAGAACTGGCCAAAATGCTGTTAGGTTAGGTTACTTTTTAATTTAAATAGTAAATAATTAATTTGTATCATCAATCATTTTTTCTTTTGATTTTAAAAATTGAATCGTAGTAAAATACAACTTTTTTCGTTATATATGCTTGTCTTGCTCATTAGTGTTTTCCCTAATTATTTTTTTTATTGAGGTATTGCAGTAGGATTTAGATGATGGCTTTAGCACAGGTTAAGTTGCCTAAATCTAAAAATGTTTCTTATTTTCATTTTCAAGTAATATACCACTTGTAATTCTTTACTATTTTTTCTCGTGTAATAAGATTATATATAATAAAAATAACATAAAAATGTATTGCAAACGTAAGTAAACTACAACAGAATAGCTTAACTTTTGATAAAGATCCTACCTTTACTCAAATATTTTCCAAGTGTCAAAATAGCAGAAAATGTGGTTTTCAGGCATGTGATTTTCAAAAATTGTCCGGGGGAGAACTCCCGGCCCCCTCTTGGTAAATGGGCCCCTCCTCAGTCTCTAGCCGAGGGCCCCCAAAGGAGCCAGCCCGGGCCTGTCTATATTCTTGGAGAGTTTGTTCACTGAAATAAAACGCTTAGAATATCCCTCAGAGCTAAAATGTCTAAGGTGTTTGATTTCTTTGATGTCAGTTGTTTTCGAGTTCCCTGTTTGTCAAAAAGTATTAAAAATCCATATATAGCTAGCTCACTGCCCACATAAAAAAGGCAAGATAACCAAATAGCACTTCTGTAGAAACAGTAAGCCTATTTCATTACTCAAGGGACAATACACTTACAAGAATATTCCACCAGTCAGTAAACCTATATTGTCCAGCTGCGGTAGTTGACAATAGGTTTACTGCACTGAAAAATCGCGTCAACAGTTTTAGCCATATAGGATTATGATGGATGCTATTGTCACTGAAGAAAAAACTTTTTTACAGCAAAAGTAGACCAATTTATCATTATTCCGGATAAATATATAAAGGCAAAAATAAAAATACTTCTGTTTTTAATGATTACAGACCTGTTCACAGAAACGGTATGTTAACCGTTGCGGGTACACCGTTCTCAGAAACAGTATACCACATGTTTCTTGCGCATTTGGCACACCATTTCTTCTTCCTGTCTCTTTCCCAAAGACGAATTCTCTGTTTGTAAATTGCTTCTTCTCCCATTTACTTTGTGTTCTGTATAATCCTTTTCGGTAAATGCTTGTGATTTCTAAGATCATCTATGAAATGGCCTCGTTGCACCGTTTACTTTGCATTAGGATTTTTGTGTGCTTGCATGTAAGGTGCGTTGAGCCCATACTGTAAGTTGTGTTTGTCTTTTCATTTTCTTCCTGACTAATTGCTTCTTTGGGGGACTCGGGGCCTTGGGATGTCTTTTGGGCTTACCTGCATCCTATTCAGAAAGTTCCCCTTGAGGTAATTGACATGGTTAGGCTCCCTGATGACGAGACCTGTCGGTTACCTCTGTTGTTTTATGGTTCAGTTCCGGCACTTATACAGAATCTTGCCGTTGGTGCGTGGATGCCAGAGTGCTTGATTTCTGTTTGTTTTTTGTCTATTTTAGTATATTTTTTTATCTATATCTGTTGGATTATTTATTATATATGGCCTCGTTGTCTAATATTTAGAAAGACTGAACGGTAACATTTTCTGCTACAAGAAGAGTGCCTGGTATATTTCAATGATAGTGAGTCTCACACATTATTGTGTAGCCTTATATTAGTACTATTTTGCAATATTGTGTATTCCATGGACGTATTCGTCATACAAGATATCTTCAATGTCGTCGGACTCAAGATCATCACTAAAATGCTCATCATTAATTATTTCTACAGCATCTTCATTTATGTTATTTATCCTTGACACTTCCACTAGTTGAATTTCTATGCATTCATCTCATCTTCTTTCAAGGCCGGGCGATGACTGGATGGCTAGGGTGATAGAAATTGGTACCAGAGTCCGTAGGTTCGAGTCCCACTGTTCGCATCGATGTTTGTAACCGTTCAGAATCGGTTTTATGCAGTAGGTTCCTGTCTAATTAGCCCTCTTGTAGCAAAAAAGTGACCTTAACGCTCTCAACCAACCAACCATCTTTTATCAAGACATTTTGGCATATAAACAGCGTAATTAACCTCCGAGCAGAAAAACGTAAAATGCTCACAGACATGAAAACATCGATTTTTCGAGCAATTGCCGGGTTAATAATGTTTAAAATTCCTGACGTTGAAATGTGGATGACAGTGACTTCTGCTGCCAGGGTACAGAACTCATTTAGATTTCATTAAAGCAGATTTCCTCCGGTGTACTCCTTGGTTCTGCCATGCTGATGAACCCATAACAAGGTTCAAGTCTACTTGTACCCTGGAGATGTATAATTTTACATGAAAACAGGCGTTTCTACGATTTATATTTGTATCGCCTAGTTTAAAAAGGACTGTGAGTGTCCTCCCGGGTTAAGGCAAATATAAAGGATTGAAACATATTCGTACACCACGGAGCTATCCGACTAATGAACATAGATGTATTCGTCATAATCTCTTGAGAGAACAGCAAAATGTATCAAAGATTGAAACAAATCCAAACTACGCGGGAGATTTATTTAGCCTTCTTATAGAAAATGATGGCTGTAACAGTCCCAAGAAATCAAACAAATTAGGGAAGCAACAAGGGATACAGCAAACGTAACGTCTGAAATATTCGCAAAATAAATAAAAAAAGAGACATTCTGCACCTCAAACAAGATAAATCGAACACAACAAAACCCAAGAAAATTTTCTTTAAAACTTACAAGTAAAAAAGCTAAGAACCAGATTTTATTTTTCAAAGAATACGATTTCGAGAAACGTCTATATCAGGGGAGGGCAATTGTTTTGGCCCGGGGGTCACTGTGTAAGCAGAGGTTAGCGGAGGGCAGCACCTTTTAAAATTATTGCATTTATTAGTTAACTTCGCATTTCAGAAAAGGTATAAATTGTATCATAAAAATCAATAAATATAAATTAAATAAAATATTGGCAATTTTTTCTGGCTGTCCGGATTTTTCTGGGTGTCTTGGCGGGCCACACAAAAAATCTGTAGCGGGCTGCATGAGACCCGCAGGCTGCAATTTATCCACCCCTGGTCTATATAAAACAGAGAGTACCCCATTTTAGAAAAATCATAGATAAAGTTTGCCTTTCCATCATTTGTATGAAACATACGTTTATATTTTTAAAGTAATTTCTAGACAAAAGGGCATCATTTTAGTTAGGCGTTAAATATGAAAAACATCTATAAGTGTTAAATAGACAAAAACCTCCATGACTTGAACGAGTTTGAAAGAAATGATGTATGTTATATCAGTAATTAATTTTTGTAAATTGTACATATGCTTAAAAGTCAGTCTGAAAGTGTCAAAACTGAAGCAAATTATACCAAGAGGGTTCAAAGAAACGTCTCTAAGATACTAGGTGGCCTAGAGTATAGCAAATTTCTGGTATCAAAGTTCTTACCTAAGTTTATTTAATGTGAAATGGGATTATGTAGTCTGGGATAAATATTATTCAAAAATGTAGTATTATTAATGTTTCTAAGACTGATTAGTTAAGTTATTATAAGTGTCGAAGAAAGTAAGATTTGGGTGGCGGGAATTAGATATCTTCATGAAGCCTCAACTTATGTCAGAGTTCCAGAGTTCGATCCAGAGTTCGATTGATTCTAAAGCCTGAAGTTTTTAATGGGAATCCCCTTGAAAGCTCATTTTGTATAATGTTTAATTAATTTGAGCAATAGGTAGATACATAAGGGTATATATATAGGGAACCCTCCCCTCCCTTAAGGGGACAAGGGTCCTTCAACTTCAAATTTTAAATTTTAAATTGTTAACTCTATATACAGAATGCGAATAATTAACATTCTTTTTGACTACATTAGAGATCCTTAGAATCCAAAATAAGAATTTTTTTCAGAATAATGCCTGTTTTTCAAAACAATTGCAAAAATGCTAGAATTTTTCACTATGCTCCATGCGCATTCCATACCTTTAAAAATCTTCAATTCTTTAATACAGGATTTACCATATATATAGTATATATATATATAATGATAAAGGGTACTTTTACGCACGAATAACTTTAGAGGAGATGAAACACGACAGTGTAGACGTAGCCAGAGTGGTAATAATTCTAATAGACCGGTACAGGTGATGGATTCACACTTTTGTAGACGTGGCGGTGGACACATTCCAGGAAGGAGCAGGAAAGCACACACACTTGAGATCCAGAGACGAACACCTTTTTCAGAAGCCAAAACTCATCGGGGAGGAAATAACCACAGATCGGAGAGGCATTGATGAAGACGCACAACACTGATGCGATACATATTATTTTTATTATTCCACATAACGAAGACATTGCGGATTCAACAGGACACACACAAACAATACTGGCGGCCACCGGGCCGGCTCCCGGGGCTTGAGAATACAGATTTTACATTATTGTATAGGACTGGGAGCAGTACACGGACAGCGAGCAAGGAAGTAATGAAGCAGAGCGCGTTAAAATCCTGTGTCTCACCTTTTATACTGAGTAACTTCTGATTTTGCCACTAGGCTTAGAATTCTTTCAATTGGTCGACCCCGATCATGTGGTATTTCTTCTAAGGGGGGATCGGGATCACGGAAGCCTAAAAATAACATTCCCGCGCGTTCATTAAAAAGAATATTAGGTTATTTCGATTTCCGATTTCGTTTTTGAAATAGAGCTGGGCTTTATTGGGAAAAGTTTAGGATACGCGTTAGATGTAGGACAATCAATATTAATGGTGCGTTATCATAACATATATATATATATAAACATAAGTGTGCATTGAATATTTTTTGTATAAATCAAAAGTCAAAAATATATGTTTTTTAATTTATCTGTTATTTTTTTAGATTTTGCATGTTTCTACTTTATTTCGTGGTATATAAATGTGAAAAATATTTGTAATTTCAAAACATGATGCACAGCTTTGTGAAAAGTGCTTTAAGTAACAATCGCGAAAAATTTGGGTGAAACCAGACTAAAATTAAGGAGCATGGATCATTCAGAAAAATTCTAACATTTTTAAAGAATTTTTTGAGAAATAGTTCATATTCTTCCACACAGAATACTTATCTGTGAATTACAAGTGCCTTCAATGTGGTAAAAAACAATATTAATTACTCTGATTTTGTATATAGAGTAAAATATTGAAAATTTTCAAAAAACGAGTTTTAAAGTTCCTTGTCCCCTTAATCGTGTCTTTTTTTTTTCTTTTTTTTTTTTATATTTTGTTAAGTTAGACCTCGGGTTAGGCAGAAAATACTCTTAAACCTCGCTTCGCCACGTAAGTTATGTACCTTTAAACAGTAACAATGACAATATTGTTCCGTTTTCCAGGGGTCGTTAGGATTGAATGAAATATCTTCAGAAACTATACGCAAAATAAAATTTATTATTCTGTAAATTCTTCAGGCGCATACACAAATTCAAACAAAAAACACGTAAGAACTGTCTTCTATACAGCAGAAAACTCTAAAAACACAAGTCAGGATACCAGAGTCTTCAATATAATACGCGCCTAACGCACTTTCAACACATTCAATTCTCAGTAGAAATTGAACTGAGTTCCAATGCCAATGTCAGGTATATTGATATACTTCCAAAGCGCTCCCTATCGGCCAGCCAGCTAGATATCTCTAGAAACTTCCAGAAAGGTCTAGACGGCAAGTTGACGACCATTTAGCACCATATCACCAGATTTGGTGACCAAAATAAGTCCCCAAATCCATCGCCAATTTGGCGATAACTCTCATACTTGGCTAGATTACCATAGACTCGTAAAATTCGTAACAATATTAATGATAATAATGGTTATAATAACGTGATGCATATGATTATAATTACGTGATAAATATGGTACATCTTTCATTTCTTGCTATCAAACATGCTATTACATGAACGCATATAGCTTTCGGACTCTTTTATATAAAAGAGTTAACAGTTTTGTGTAATATAACTTTTAATTTATTCAGGGGATGGTTTAATAAAACTATGATTTTGATTATTTTTTTGTGAGTACTGTAATTTACATCGCATATTACACATCCAATAACGAATGCATACATACGCAATTGATCTCTGTTAACTTAATTGTATCATTTTCATATAGAGTATCGCGTGTCCAGATTTTCCGAAATTTGCACACTAAGAGGAATTAGCAATTCATTAAAAAGATTAGATAGATCGTCAGAAACAAATCACTGTCACTTTTATCAGAAAAATATTCCGTTTTTTCTGTTGCTATGGTTAGAAGGAGAAAAAATAGTAGTAGTAATCTGGACATTAAACAAAAATAAAAATATTCAAATCCAAAGCCCCCACAACAACCTAAGTGTTGAAAATGAGTTTTCATTCAAGAAAGATAAGGTTTCGTAGTTACGAAGAAAAACATGCATAAACATGAATATTTTTTTATCACGCGTGATGTTTGAATACATGGGCGAAAACAGCGATGAATTAAACAGCTCGTGGAACTAATATAAATCATAACTCTTGGCATGAGTAGATTTTAATTCAAATACATGCATAAGCGAAATGAAGGAGTTCTTTTAGTAGCACAGGAATATTGCTTATACAAATGGTCAGTTGACCAAACCAGGAAAGCATTAATCCCTTACATATTGAAAAAAGTGCCTTCCAGTGAATTCAAAATTTCCAGTATTTGTAACAGATGAAAGACTTTTTTTTGTTATTGCTGAGATAGCGCTGGGATTTGAGCCTTATATTGCATCAGTAGGTTTTCAAAAAATTTACTGAAGAACGAATAAAATAAAAGCCTTAACTGTTGTAATTTGTTGTTTGAGGGATACATTTCGTTCCAATTTAAGAAAGCAATGAAATATAATGACAGTATAATTAAATCATTAGATAATAATCGCTCAAAACTACGAAGTGATTATAGACATCGAGTAATAATATATAGAGTTGATTATTTTAGTGAACTTAAAGCTTATATACTGAAAAAAGTATCAAACATGGCTGAAAGTTCTGATGAAATTGATGAATGACTCTCCATTATATATAATTTACAGGGTGGTCATAAAAAAACTTTGCCTATATATGGACCTCTAACGGCTGTTCCGTTCAACCGATCGAGATGAGATTTCAGATATAGTTAGTTATTCAGAGATATGAGCTAGAGATTCTGTGAACGGCAACCAAGTGTCGCTCACGGTTACGTTTATAGGTATAGAAACTTGAAATTTTCGAATAACAACGTCCACTTTTTACCGTCGCAAAATGCTCAGTGCATGCGAAAACCCTAAACAGCGTTGGAACGGTACGTGTATCACAAAAAACGGGCGCATTATGCACGCACAAAAAGCAGCTCTGTGAACGGCTTGTGATGGCACCCACGTGGAAAATGTGTAATCCAAATAAAAACTTTCTTTTGTCTGATCTGTGTTGTCATCAGGGATTAGTGTCTTGCCTCTGTCATATGCAAATTCCCTCCGTGTGCCCCGATCGTGTTTTTGGTGGCCACTCGCAGAGCTGTTTTTTGTGCGTGCATAATGCATCCGTTTTTTGTAGTACATGTACCGTTCCAACGCTCTTTAGGGTTTTCGCAATCGCTGAGCATTTTGCGACGGGGAAAAGTGGACGTTGCCATTCGAAAATTTCGAGTTTCGGTACCTATAACTGTAACCGTGAGCGCCACTTGGTTGCCGTTCACAGAATCCTGAGCTCATACCTCTGAATAACTATATCTGAAATCTCATCTCGGTCGGTTGAACAGAACAGCCGCTAGAGCTCCATATATCGGCAAAGTTTTTTTATGACCATCCTCTATATATATATGTGTGTGTGTATGTCTGTATGTGTGCTGTTATATACTGAAAATCAAATAATGCATACAGGAGCAGTATAAATAAGCAGGATTGACAATATTTTTTAATTAAATTATACTTTTAGTTCAATGTATCAAAGTCATTGTGTAGAGAACTTAAGAGTAACACACCCAATAAGTAAATTATATTAGGCTTATCTACGAATCAGCAATCCCTGTCACACACAAACCCTGCGGTATAGATCGAAGCAAAGAAATAAATACTAGAAAGAACTATAACTAGAGATTTTTATTAAGGTTCTTTAATAAGATTTAAGGTTTGTGACATAAGGTTGATGATGTGCATGGCTCCAGTAAACAGGTTATTACGATAAATTATAAAATGTGTTTTCACAGGAGTATACTGCATTATACTTAAGAACTTAAAGAGGAATCACTTCCTTTAATAAAGTACTTTTAAGAGCTGATAGAAGAAAGGTATAAAACGACGGGAGAATAAGGTGTATAATAACAAATTACCTTTATGGCCTAGACGCAGTAATCCCTCAAATCCGGACAAATTTGAGTTAGTCTCTACCACTGAAAGGCATAGTGTTGTTTGTTTTTTGTCAATGCGGGACACTTGTCAATCGAGACATTCGCACATAATCCGTGAGAATCGTAGGTTGCTTTCCATGGGAGCACCATACAAGTGAACCAACACCACACCCTGGTGCCACCTCAGTTTTGAACGAGCACCCACGAGGGTGACATCTGGGGGGGGGGGGGGGGGGGAATTGTACCTTCCCCACTCTCTGACCTCATAGAAGGATTTTCCGGTCTACGGATTTAACGTGCCCTTATCGGGCATAGACTTGAAAGGCATAGTAGAACTGGGATGTTTAAAATTTGAAGCAGGGCGCTAGCTCCCTACTGCACCTCGATGAAATTGTCAAGTCTTATAGTTTCTACAACTAGATATACTTTTACAATCCTTGTTTAGAAAAGTTATACAGGAACAATATAAATGGCAAGTCTTGAACGAGAACGATATCTTCCTTTGAAAACTGCTTATAGTTCTTGAATAAGAAAGGATATATCCTACAGACACAGAGATAAAGTAATGCGCGCAATGTGTAACTTTTTGGTATAAAAATAATAATATCTCATACACTGAGGCTCAATATAGTTGAACTCAGTGGTTAAATAGTTAAAAGAAATGAATGAAACTCATAATAAAACAATAACATGGCGATATGTATGGTTTCAATATGCGTTTTTCTATCGTAAATCATAAAAGTTGCAACAGAGCTTTGACACGAACTGTTTTTTAGCAAGAAAACACTTTTGTACTTTCCGCACCCATTGACATCATATAAGGACTTTGTGGTCTACGGATTTAAAGTGCCCATATCCGTCTTAAACACGAAAGTATTTAACGTTACTCGTCGGGATTCGATCCGAGCATCCTCATCACCGAAAGCCAACGCGCCACCGATAGGCTACCTCGCGCCCCTACACGTCTATTTAGTTTGTTTGAATGAACTTATTTTATGTTGCTATGTGATTGAAAATTTCATGTATATATGTATAAAATTTAAACATAAGTGTGTGTATATGTAAAGCTGATCTCCTGATTTACATTTAACGCTAATACTGTATTTTCGTGACCAGTTGAAATCAAGTATGGTAACTTTCACTTTTTCTTAACAAAAATTTAAAAAATTACTACAACTTCAATTTTTTTATTATAGCTATATTACTGTTCTATGAATGCATATTAATGGTACCGTACTTAATTTCAACTGATCAATACGATACAACAGAAAAGGCAAATGCAAGCCACGTGCAGTGTGTTTTTTTTTCTTTATATTTCCCGAGCTCAACTTCGCAACTTAGGGAAATATATATCTTTCCTGGAAAGCATTTTGTTTACAGAAACCAAACGCGTTCCTGTGTCGAAACACATTCTAGCTTATTGATATTTGTTTCCTCCGCATTCCTAGTCTTTACTTGTATATTCACCAAGCCATCCGTAAATATTTTATACCGCGTTGCGCGGACAAAAAGACCAAAGGTTCCAAATGACTCCCTTTTTCTCCAAACTTTTGGGAATTCTTTTGTTTCTGGGAACAGAATTATTTCTTTTTCATCAGTTTCCAAAGGAAATACCATTAATGTTTGTTTGAATACTTTTCTTGCTCCGCATATTTGATGTCCGCCACGCCGCAATATTACTATTCTGTTTTTCTTTATATTTTTTGCCAGCGTTGTTTAAACTATTACTGGGTTAAACCTGATATTTCGTTTCCCGTGCACATACTACATTTTATTTCAAAACGTTCATATAAATAAAACTGAACAATGCGTTTAAATGAATATTGTTGTTTTATTTTTGTTTTAGATACAAAGTCCTTTAATAAAAAGGATTGTGTTAGATTTCTGCGCTCAGTGGGTTAATTTTACTACAAAACTTGACCGGAATGTTGAATTTCCGTTTCACATATGCGAATTCCCGACAGAAAAAAAATATCCGTCAAATTTATTTAACGAGATTACTTCATTGTAGAGGTAAAAATAATGAAAGCTATAATTTTTCTAAATGTTCATGTCTACACCGGGTATGTGCACGTTAAATCCGTAGGCCGAAAGTCCTTCCATATGGTATGTGGGGGAACGGGGATGTTATAATAATTTGACCGGAATGTTTAATTTCCTTTTCATATCTGAAAATTCACGGCAGAAAAGAAAAATATCCGTCAAATTTATTTCACGAGATTACTTCATTGTAGATGTAAAATAATGAAAACTACAACTTTTTTATATGTTCGTGGCTACATGTTAAATCCATAGGCCGTAAATTCCTTCCATGTGGTAATTGGATGGGGGAAGGGTCGATTTCCCGAGATGTCACCCCCTGGGATTCTCAGTCAAAATTGAGGTTTTTCCAAGCAGCAATGTTGGCTCATACGTAAGGTTCTCCCAGATTTAAAAAATAATAAAAGAATTTAACAAATTACTGCGGTTAATAGTACGAATGTCTCCAGACAAGTGCCTCCGAATTAGCAACTACAACTGTTATATATGTCTCATAAGTTTAACTGTATGCATACACAAATTATATTCTTCCTAGACTGAGAAAGTGAAGCCTTTTATCAAAAACTAGCGGCCCGTCCCGACTTTGTCCAGGTTGAATAATTATCTATCTTAAGTAAATATTAGGTAGGTATAATTTATTTTAAAACATCATGGTATACCACATTTTTTGTTTCGTTTTTCTTAGGTTTTAAAATAAATTGATTCTCGGCATTTCCAGACCTAGAGAGACCAACATATAATTGTCCATGAGTACAGCAATCTTCCCGTAAGTCAAGTCCAATATATTTGTATGTTTGACCTAGGGATTTGTTGATGGTGATGGCAAAATAAATTTTTATTGGAAACTGTAAAGTCAGGCACTAAATTGTGTTCGGGGCCACCCGCATGCCGATTTTGATATGATTCGGCCCCATAGCCTATCCGCTACAGAGTCCACACAAAAAAAAAAAAAAAACTAAAATGCCCCAAAAATGGCACAAAATATAATAACTTTTATTAAAATTAAAAATTCAAATATCCGGCTACGTCAGGCACTGAATCGTGTCGATTTTGGTACGATTTGGCCCTATAGTCTCGCGAGTTCAGCGGCTGTCAGCGAGGACAGCCGTGGAAGCTGTCGAAATAAGCAACTTTTAGGGGCAAAATCATTAAAACATTAATTAAAAAAATTCCGGGACCCGATTTTCAAAACATAATATGCCTATGTTTTAATCTGAACTATCAAGTATATCTATGCAAAATTTCAGCTCCATTGAAGCAATACTTTTTCACTTATAAAGGAGCAAACATAGGCCTATTCGAAATAATCAATAAGTTTCACAATTTCAGTGAAACACACTGATATTTGAGTATAGTTAAATAATTCAAGTTCGATTTACGCAAATTGGGCATGAAATTTTACATAAATTCAAAAATATAAAGTTTATAAGTTAAATAAAGTTCTGTAATATTATACCAACAAATTTCCTGTTGATAGCCAATAAATTATAAATCTTTTTTACCTTAAATGTCCAATAAAAAGCGTAGTTCCAAATGTAATTTTCTTCCATAAACCCTTAAACGTTGCCAATTTCAAAAATCCTTTTTTTATTTATCAATACCTCCTCCACTTGAATCTTTAAAATATTAAATGTTTTACTGATAATAAAGGAAAATGTAGTTTGATGTGTTGCTATGGTTACTTGACTATGGTTAACAAAGAAAAGTCAAATGTTAAATGTTTTACTGATAATAAATGAAAATATCGTTTGATGTGTTGCTATGGTTACTTGACTATGGTTGACTAAGGAAAAGTAGTAAAGAAGGATGAAGCATCAGCTCAACATTTAGGCCCCTAACTTTCTTCCTACTGATCAGATATACATAATATATAGCCTATGTCCATCTGGAATAATGTACTTTCAAATAGTGAAAGAATTTTTCAAATAGGTGCAGTGGTTCCGGAGATTACCCTCCACATACAAAATCCGCTCTCTCTTTATATATTAGTATAGATTAAATCACATCATCTGAGAGTCACTATTTCGCTTCGATAGTGGCAGATAAAACTCAACATTCAGTTGATTTTGATCACATCTAAGTGCATAAATCACATTACAGTCACATCAGATGGGCTATTTTACTATGAGATTTATTGAGAGTAGATATTTATTGTTATGCAACTCGATTATCTTACTTCGAGAGATGTTTACTGTTATGGAATTTTGAAGTATCCAGTACGGGAGGTTAAATTTTAGCCAACTTTTGGAAGTTTTCCGTTAGTTAAATTCGGTATATTCTACGCTTATATTCTTCCATTTCCCTCTTGTAAAATATAATCACTTTGTTATATATTTCCCATAACCAAGACCAAATATTTCTCATGCTTTTATGGTCCTATTCACACAACAGATCATTAATAATTTAACGTTATCTTTGTCACAAGAACATTCTAGTTGATAAAACCGTACAATTTTCCCAGCTTCAGACTAGTAGAGAAATTATTCGACTACTGGAGAATAATTATGAAGCAAGTAATTCCCACATGACTATTTGAGCCATTTCCGGCAATTACCGTAGAAAACCCAAATAGTGGTAGATGGTCGTAGCACTATTTTTGGGTACATCCATCGGGGCCAATATGGTTATAGAAAAGGGTTGCATTATTTTATAACTCTTACAATTATGGATTATCGTTACTGTATCATCAATTAAAGTAAGATGACTTTACCTCTGCTGCATGAAGTTTGGACAGTTACATTTTCATTCCAACCGCTCTGGCAGTAAATTTAAAGGGCCTTTTTCGTAAAATTACTAAACAGTTCTACTCCAGCAGCAATTTTTTTTCTTTACGGAAAAGAATGTTAAGTTGTTAAACTTGTATTAACCCTTCAGCGGGCGTGTCCGTGTACAGAATGCAACATTTTCGTAATTTTGAATGGTTCGTTTTTACATGTGAGGTTTGAATATTCTGAGCAGTTTCTATTTATAGCTACACCTTTTTTAATGCAGGTCTGATTTTCTGACCCTTGTATTCCTTTCCATTCATTGGTAGTCGTGATTTAACCGTGGTAAACCAACGATTATACTGGATTACAATACGACAAAAGCAAGAGTTTATGTACTCGATAAAATGTGCAGCTATTACTCAGTATCCCGCATATCACGAAGATGGACAATCTCATTGTATTTTAGTTTTTTGGACGTAATAGGAATCCATTCGCAAGTTGTCCTTAGATCCAATAAACTGCGGAATTTTGAAATAAGGTGATTTTATCTGCATTTTTTCGCCTTTAAATGTAAATATATCTCAATATTATAAACATTTTATATCTTGTCATAAAACGCAGAATTATTATTTTTAATTTGAAAAAAAAAAGTTTATTACAAAAGGATTAATCAAGGTTGAAAGAGACGTTGTACTTTGTGCCACACGCGCCTGCTGGTGTTCCAAAAATTGACGCGCCCGCTGAAGAGTTAATCAAGCTATAACGGATTATTTTGCTTTTAATGGTTCGACAATAAAACCCCTTTTATAACAGATCTTGAGTTTATTTTACCACTCGGTACGATTTCCATGCAAATAAGAAATGCTCAGAAATGTTTGTAAAACAATGATGCTCGTGGCTTAAGTCTCGGGGGAAATTATGATTGTTTGGAGCAAGAAGATCCAAACAATAAAGGAACTCCCTCTACAGGAAAATGGTTAAAATACAAACTTAATTAACCGAAATCGGCCAGAGGACCAATACAGACAGATGAAGCAAAATAATTAGTGTATTTACATTCATTCTGAGGGTATCTATTGACAATCATTAGCAGTTGCATACAGGGGGAAGCATTTCTTTTATCTTTCAAGAATTCAAGTTTTTTGTGTTAAAAACGTTTATATGCTCTTCAGATATAAACCTTGGATCTATGTGAGATAAGTTTAACTGAATTTACATTCATTCGGAAAGTATCTATTAACAATCATTAAAATTTTCCCATAAGAGACCAAATTTCATTTACTAATCTCTTGTATTCAAAACATGCTCTTCAGTTATAAGATCATACATCGCGTTATGTGTATAAAATAAGTGTAACTGAATATGCATTCATACTAAGAGTATCTATTGAAGATCAAGAAAAGTTGCGTAAAAAGGACGAAACAGAATTTCATTTATAAGAATCTCTTGTATTTTAAACATTTATAGGTACTTTCGCATTAAACGGAGGCCACCCATTTAAGTATTGGAAAATTGGGGGAAAATGTAAAATTCCATTACGAACACAAACAACAAACTTTATTACAGAAAGTACAAAAAGTTACTCAAGTACAGAAAGTTATAAAAACTTACAATTAATTTCTAGCCGCTACAGACTTGCAGAACTGGGTGATGTCGCTCACGAGTGCGACGAAAGCATTGTTGCCGGCAGCCGATCGCCATATGTATTCTGCCAGATATGATTCCAAATGGTGACGTGCTGTTCCTCGATGTTTTTTTGTTGCGCCACTTGGCTGACCCCCACATCCTCTAAACTTGCTGGGTACTTGCCCCTGTTTCCGGGTCCACGAAATTGTACTTATGATTAACCTTCAAAATAATATAAATCACTAGAAAAAGCATACGCTAAGAGCCAGTACTAACCAGCTAAACGAACAGATAAGCGCTTTACAACTTAAAACGTATTCCATTATATTGACTGAAGTATTTACCGAAGTTGCGATCTTCAGTTATTGTAAAGTATCAATAACACAAAATATAGTATCAAGCAGGCAAAAAATCGCAGGTGCAGGAACCAAACAAATATAATATTACGTCACACTGGTATAAAAGTGTATAAACGTCACACTGGTAGGCTGAATTTCAAACATCACACTGAAAAACTTTATGCACACTTCAATAATAGCAAAACAAAACATGATGGTAAAATAGATCTTGTCAGTGATTCATTGTTTAGTGAGAATCACGCTGTGTTTGCATTTAGAATTGAAATATAAATAAATGGGTGGCCTCCGTTTAATGCGAAAGTACCCATTTATATGTTCTTCAAATATGAAACCATGCATATTTGATCTGTGTGAGATACATGTAACTAAATTTACATTCAATTCCTGAGTATCTACTGACGATCATTAAAAAATATGTACAAGGCACCGAATTTCGCTTATTAGTTTCTTGTATTCAAAACATTTATAAGCTCATCAGCCAGAAACCCATACATGTTTAATGTGAATGAAGTAAGTGTAATTGAATTTACATTCATTATTTGAGTATCTTCTGACGATCATCAAATGTTATATACAAGGGACCGAATATTTATTTATCAAATGCCAGGCTGTTGACTATTAGGTTATAAGGCTTCGTGCTCTCCAATATTTTTCTACAACACAACTACAATAAGATAAAGGAACCGGATATCATTTACCAGTCTCTTGTACTCAAAACATTCATAAGCTCATCAGCCAGAAACCCATACATGTTGAATGTGTATGGAGTAAGTGTACCTGAATTTACATTCACTATATGAGTATCTTTTGACGATCATCAAAAGTTATATACAAGGGACAGAATATCATTTACTAGACTCTTATATTTAAAACATTTATATGCTCTTCGGTTATAAAACCATACATCTTGGATCTGTGTGAGATACGTGTAACTGAATTTACATACAGTCGGAGTACATCTATTGGCGGTCATTAAAAGTTGAGTACAAGGTATTCTCATTTACTAGTCTCTTGTTGAAAGCATTTGCATACGAGCCCGATTAATGGAATAGCCAATTTGCTAAGAAAAATTATTCTAATAAGCGGGATGTTCCATTATCCGGGATCACATTGACACGCCCACAATGTTTAAAGTTACAGTCAAACCTAGAAAGCATTAAAATTACCTAAACCATAGGCATATTTAAACTATTATAATTAACAAACAATTATTAATTAAAAGTTAGAAACAATTTAAACACATTAAAATTTAGAAAATTGATGAAAAATGAGCTAATTTGGTAGAATATACAAATTTCCCTTAAATTTTTTTAAATAATTACAATGTTACTTATTTGTTGCTAAAGAAGTCGAATATTTTAGACTGTTTACTGTTCTGTGAATGCAGCAAATCCGTTATTTGATTTTCTAGTTTATAAAATAAATGAAAGTCTGCATTTGGCTTCGTTTCCAATAAACGTCTTATAATATCACAAGCGTTATTAACTTCAACATGTGACGGAACCTTTTTAATAGTACATTCTCCATCAAATTCATCTTCATCGACTTCGCTTTGATCAAATTGAGGGTCTGAAGTTTCACCAGATTCTACCAAGTCATTGTCGAAGTTTGCAAAATTGGAAAATTTTTCTTCTGTCATTCCTTCTGGTGGTAAATCATTTGCGTTTGTAATTGATTCATCATTTAAGTCATCATTTGTTACGTCTGTTGAAAATTTACATTTTACGAAACAACTTTTAATTGCGTCAGAGGAAATATTATTCCATGATTTGTTCATCATATGAACAGCTGTAAGAATTGAAATGTTTCTAATAATTTTACTAGTTGAGCTATTGATAGAAAATCCACTAGTATGATCTATGCAAGCTATAATCTTTTTAACGATTGCTTTTCTATAATTCCTCTTCAAAAGTGATATAATTCCCTGGTCCATTGGTTGTAAAATAGCTGTAGTATTCGGAGGCAAAAAATGAAGTGCTACATTTTCTAGTCTTACGTCGACTTTGTGGGCTTGACAACTATCGATAAAAAGGATAGCTTTTCTTTTCATCTTATTCATCTCATTGTCAAATGACACTAACCAGTTTTGAAAGAAATTAGCAGTCATCCAAGCTTTTGAATTCGCTTGGTATTTAACTGTAAGGGATTTTACACCTCTAAAACATCGTGGGCTTTTGGATTTCCCGATGATAAAAAGAGGCATTTTATGACTGCCGTCAGCATTACTACAGCATAAAACTGTCAGTCTGTCTGTCGGGATTTTTCCTCCAAGATTTTCGCCTTTTAAGCACAAAGTCCCATCAGGCATTGCTCTGTAATAAAATGCTATTTCGTCACAGTTATAGATACAAGAAGAACTGTAGTCTTGTAATAAAGGTAATACTACATTTTTCCAAGAACTGGCAGCGGTTTCATCAGAATCACTTGCTTCACCGTGAATTTTTTTGAAAGAAATTTGGTTACTTTCTTTCCATCTGCACAACCAACCATTTGTAGCTTTAAAATCAGTTATATTTAACTGTTGTGCTAAATATTCAGCTTTCTGATTCAATAATAATCCACTAATAGGAACATTACAAGCTCGTTTTTCAGCAAACCATTGAAGAAGAGCATCTTCAACTTCAGATTCTTTCCTGAACGTTTTCGTTTTTCATTAAGATTTTTATTGCATGTCCAGTCGTTCAAGACTTTTTCTTTATTTTTTAACAAATTCGAAACTTGAGCTTGGGATATCTCAAACTTTTTTGAGAGTTCTAATTGCGTACGCTTATTTACTTTTGCAAACTCTATGACTTTTACTTTTTCTTTTAAAGTAAGATCTTTTCGTCTCAAAGACATTGTAAAGCACAAGAAAGATTACTGATTTCACTAAAGCGAACTGTCGAACTAATCGCCGTAGAAAATGTGCAGTTAAATGTTCAAGGCTAGACACCCCCTAGTTAAATGTTGCGCTTCTCCGAAGACATTCGTTACAGTTGGTAATCCACTGCCCCTTCAAGATAAGGACCTGTTGAAGTTTCATATTTCCTTCCCACACACACACACACACTCACCACCATTCACTTTGGGGGTGAAGCTTATTGTTCATTCTCTGAATAGGGAAACGTAGGCTCTGCGTCCGAGCAATACGGGGAGGGAGGGGGGAGGGCTAGCAAAAACAGCAACAACAATGAATTGCCCTTCAAAACCGAAGAAATCCCCATTTCTTGCAATTGGACACTTTCTGCGAGGTGACAAAATTGCTTTGAAAGACATTCAGTTACTGCACATTCATTATTGCACTTTACAGAAAAAAATTCTGAAAAGAAGTGTGCTAAATAGAAAAAGATCGATATCGTCATGGCTAAAAATTATTCCTTTAAGCGGGATAACTTCAAAACAATATATTCCATTAACCGGGAAATTTAACACAGAAACAAATTACTACAGTTTGGTACATTGAAAATTTATTACATTAAACGGGATATTATTTTAATCGATATTCCATTAAGCGGGTTTGACTGCATATGCTCTTCAATAAACCCATACATGTTGTATGTGCTTGAAATAAGCATAAGTGAATTCACCTACATTCTGAGAGTATTTATTGACAATCATTAAGATTTGCGTATGACAGACGGAACAGAATTTCTCTGATTAAAGTATCTTGTATTCAAAATATTTACATGCTCTTCATCTGTATGAAATTTTCGTAACTGAAACTTTTTTGTATCATTCCAAAAAAAAAGAAAGAAAAACTATCCTTGATAAAATATGAAAAAACGCGTAATACAACATTTATTTCAATTACAGCCTCGTTTTTTCCCCCTCCTTCTGGGAATCCTGGTCGATACAATCAAAAATACATTCATAAGTGTACCGACACGCAAGACAAATTCCACGTTGTGTATTCAGTTGGCGAAAAATGATTGATTCTCTCTGACACGGGACGTGTACGTGTGAAGACTCGATGCCTAGTTTCTGGCAGGAGGGCAATTGAGGGATACGCAGACGTCTGGCGAATTCGAAATATTGTACTATTTGGGGAGATGTTCTTTCTTCTTTTTTTTATCCATTAGGTTTTATCTTGCTTTAAAATTCTTCTCTTTAAAAAAAATTGGAAAATCATTAGCAATGCACTTTATGTCTTATGAATAATAGTAGTTTTTTTGACTCTATATTGGTTCAAAAAGTATTTCGTTGTTCACCATTAAAAAAATTACTTTTTTCGTATATTTATTAAGGCCTTGTTCACATTACATCCTACAACGTTAACGGCACGCGCAACGAAAAATGTTAAACCAATCGCATACCTCCAAAAGATTAGCGAAATTGTTGAAGTTTGAGATTGGTTAAAAATATTTCTATGCGAGTAAGGGCCTGTTCACATAGGAGTCCGTTGGGTTGCGTAAAGGGAAAGATGACGTTGAGAAGAAAATTAACCAATCATAGGCGTTAAAAATTTCATTGCTAATCGTTTGGAGGCCTATGATTGGTTTATTTTCGTCTCAACGTCATCTTTTCCTTAACGCAACGCAACGGACTCCTATGTGAACAGGCCTTAACGCTGACACTGGCGGATGTAGCGTGAACAAGGCCTAATTTAGGGCTTATTCACATAGAATCCGTCAGCGTCAGCGTTACTCGTATTGACATATTTCAAGCCAATCACAGACCTTAACAATTTCGTGGCTAATCGTGTGGAGGTTTGTAATTGGTTAAATATATTTCAGTACGAGTAACGCTGACGCTGACGGACTCTATTTGAACAGATCCTTATTAGAGTGATCCTTATTAGGCTGAGAGTGAATACGCTTTACTACGGTGATGCATTATTTGCCATCACAGATTTTCAATCACCCTCCAAGCGCCGGTGACGTCAAAATCGCGTTCTACTTATTCTGCTGATTTCGGCGGTCTCCGCTATTATCACGGCGCGTTATTTCCTCGTTGAGAGAATTTTATGTATTTGAATAACAGGAGACGTAATTTCACTAATTATGCTTCTAGGAAACAGGACTTCTGAGAAACAAATCAAGTAAAAGAAAGACTCGTTGAATTTCATGCTTTATTTTCATTTTAATGGCATACTGATTGTACGGAGGTGTACGAAGTTTAACAAATAAGCAAAATGGACTGTAAATAAAATAAAAGTTTAATAGCGTGGCATTGTTTGCCAAAGGAAACTCCGCTTGTTGCAGGAGCTCCTTCTTGGACGGATACAGAGTTCGTTCTGCGTTATTCATGCCGCTAGAGGGCGAAGTGGGTGGAGGCGTTACGTCATACATTATTATGTAACATACTCCCGCGTTAAAATTTTCAAAATTTCAAAATACATACAGTGATACATAAAAATATTAGAAAAAGTATGCGAATAACAAGTTAGCACAAAGCACATTACAATAATAAAGAAATTAAAAAATATTATGCAGTATTGAAAAACACATTAAACATATACATTATTTACAATAATCATGAAGAGACTGATCATCATTTACAGGTAATAAACAAATTTGAGTGATGCCTCGTTTTACCACTCCATTAGCTGTTTTTATGTACACAACTCTAACAGCGTTGTCCGCACCTTTATAATTTATAAGGAAAGGACCACAGAAGTCAATTGCGCAGATGGAAAATGTTGGGCTTGGAATGACTCGCTCAGCTGGTAAATTTCTCAACAACTGATTTGAATTAATTGGTTTATTTCTGAAACAAATTACGCAATCATTAACAATTTTTCTAGCCAGATTTCTGCCTCCTATGGGCCAAAATTCTTGTCTGGCGCAATGCAAGAGTGATTGCGGACCTACGTGCAACTTTTTCTTGTGGAAATATTCCATAATGATTTTAGTGAATCTATGCCTAGTGGGTAAAAGCTTTGGGTGTTTTGAATCGTCGTTCAATTGAGAATTTTGTAATCGACCCCCAACTCGAAGAAGCTCATCTTGATCTAAAAAAGGATATAAATTCCTTACCTGACTCCGCTTCAAGTCCTTGTTATGTTTTAAACAATTAATTTCGTAGGTAAAAGTTGCGTGTTGAACTAATTTAACTAAATGATTAGCAGCACTCATGACTTCTTCAGTTGTTAACTCACCTACCTTTCGATTCTTAGGAAATTTGACATTATGAAATATCTGCAAATATAACTAAAGATATGTACAAGTTTAGTAAAACTGTTACTAATTTTTAAAAAGTCGTCAATGAAGCTGTTAGTAGTGTTACTAACTAAGACAGGATTATATGCAGTCTTCAGTTCTTTAGAATAATCATTATCAGTCACGCTAGTAGGTTCCTTAGAAGATGGAATGTCCGAATTTAAAAATGAAGGGCCAGTCCACCACATAGAGTTCTGTAGAAGATTAGTTGCACCAGTTCCTCTAGATAGGACATCAGCAGGATTGGTTTCAGAAGAAACGTGTCTCCAATCATAGTCAGGACACAGTTCGTTAATTTGTTTAACTCTGTTGGACACAAAGGGTTTCATAAGGTTTAAGTCTTTCATAAGGAGTTTTTTATCCAATCCAAGGTTATCATAGAGTCCGACCACAGGTACACATGATGGAATTCAACTTAAATGATAGAGATGATCTTTGCGACTAGACAAGCTAGTAGCAATGCCTCACATAGTTCCAGCCTGGGTATTGTTAAGGTTTTTATCGGAGATACTCTGAATTTATAACACAACAGTGTTGTTTGCTGCTGTCCTTGGCTGTTTTTTGGAGCTTACACAGATTGCTGCTCCATATGCCCGTTCAGACGCATCGCTGAATCCATGTAATTCAATTATGATGGGATTTGTAATGATCACATGCCCAGGAATTTTCACTTGATTTAAAGCGGGAAATTCGTTTAAGAATTTAAACCATTCTTTCATATCATCAGGAGGAATTGGATCAGACCAATTTAACTTTTCCCTCCACAGATTTTGTAGAGATATCTTGGCCTTTGTAATTACTGGTCCAATAAAACCAAGCGGATCAAACAAGCGTGCTATAGAAGATAGAACATCCCTGTTTGTGAAGCTTGCTTTAGAGTCTACATTTACCTTAAAGTTTAAATTATCGGAATTACATTCCTAAAGCATACCGAGAGTTTTCACATGATCAGAATCTGAAGAAAAGTTATATTCAGCACCTTTACTGTCATTTAACAAGTTTGGGTGGTTGGATACCCATTTATGTAACTGCATGCCACCTTTGTTCAATACATTTATTAACTCAAATTGTAAGGAAATTGTGTCTTCTAAATTGTCTGAACCTGACAAAATGTCATCTACGTAGACGTCGGTAAGTAAAACTGCGGAAGCACGAGGAAAATACTTCTGCTCATCCTCAGCTAAAGCCTTTATAGCTCTAGTCGCCAAATACGGGGCGCATGCTGTCCCGTACGTAATTGTACGCAATCTGTAAGTTTCAACAGGGTTCACTGACTTGATTTCCACAAAATTCTTTGAAAATCTCTATCAGATTCTTCTACAAGAATTTGCCTATACATTTTAGTAATGTCTGTACTAAATACATATTTATGTCTTCGGAAACGAGCTACTATTGAAAATAGATCCTGCTGAACAAGTCCACCATTCAGAAATATGGAGTTGAGACTTATTCCATTCTCGCACTTGGCTGATGCATCAAACACGACGCGAAGAGGGGTAGAAATGCTCTCTGGGCGGAAAACTGCGTGATGCGGGATGTAATAACTTTCACTACAGTTCTCGCAGTCCGAAACCTTTTCCATGTGATTTAACGCAAGGTATTCATCTATAAATGTCTTATATAAAGTGTACATAGTTGGATCTTTGTCCAATTTCTTCCAAAGGGAATTTAGACGTCTTTCCGCCATTGATTTAGACTCTCCTAAACTAGAACGTGTACCTTCCTTAATGGGCAATCGTACAATAAATCTGCCGCTATCATCTCTTTTGTGAGTGGTAACAAAATGTTGCTCACAATACTCCTTTTCAAATGTTTGAGACTCAATCTTTGTATCATCCCCCGGAATGGATTCCATCTCAAAGAATTTTTTGACAGAAAGTTCTAAAGAATCTCTTTCTGAAATATGAGCAAGACCAGTAAAATGGTGAGAAGCTGCATTTTCCACAGTCCCGGTAACCAAATAGCCGAAAACACTGTTCTGAAGCATCAAATTATTATCATATGATTTGAATTTTTCAGCCTTAAGCAATTCAAAAAATACCCCACAACCAATGAGTAGATTGACTCTACTTGGAAGATTGAACGTATCGTCAGCAAGCTTAACTTCGCGAGGGAAATATACGCGAGAAATATCAATCCACTTTACAGGCGTTAATTCTGTGATTTTAGGTAACACAAGGAATGATAATGCTTTCGAAAAGCTGCCCTCATCGTTTGAAATTTTCGCTGTTACTTTATTTTTAACAAAATATTCTCCTCCGTTTATGCCTGAAATGCATGAATTGCATTTTTCTTTCTTTAATCCCAAAACATCTGCTATTTCCTGTGTACAAATTGATACTGAACTTCCACTATCAAGAATTGCTTTTACTTTTATTTTTTCACCAAATGAGTTCTCAATATATTACATTGTAGTGCATAAAAGGCTGCTGGAAGCTAAACAACACTCTTTGACATCTGCTGATAAAGTGGCGCCTATGGTTTTGTCTGATGCGAGCAAACGAAATGATGACTCATTTTGAGCGGGAGAGATATTTATCGTGTCAGAATACGGAATGTTTTCACAGTTTTGATTTGAATGTATTGATGGGGCGGGATACTTATGAAGGAGCGTATGGTGGTTTGTCTGTTTACAAACGAAACAAGAACCTTTAGAATTGCAATTCGATAACATGTGAAAGGCACTTAAACAGTTATAACAAAGTCTATGTTTTTTAACCAGATTGACTCTATCTTCCAGTTTCATTTCTTTAAATTTTTCACAGTGAAATAATGCATGGGCTTTAGTTTTACAAACTACACACATCTGAGGTGATTTATTAGATTTAACGAAAAGAGATTTAAATCGTTCGGAATTTGGCTTGGTTGCGATGTTAACATGAATACTGTTTAGAATTTGACACCGTCTTTCTAAAAATTCCAAAAATGCATCGAAATCTGGTACATCGTTATCCTTCAGAGTTAATTCATAACTTTTTCGCGTTTCGCGGTCTAATTTTTCAAGAACAATATTCAATAGCAAAGCGTTAGAAAATTTGTCTCTTTCGAAATTCAAAATTTTCAGTGATCTAAGATTTTTGTTTATATTATCCAACAAGTTTCGAAGCTCTTTGGCTGACTCATGTTTGATAGATTGAAGATTTAGAATGTTTCTTAAGTGACAGTATACGATGATCCTTTCGTTTTCGTACCTAAGCTTTAGTGCTTTAAATAGGGAAACATAACTGTCATCTGAGGTTTCTATAATTTTTGCTTCTCCCTTTAGTGACCCACGTAGATAGTGAAGCTTTTCGTTTTCAGAAAGTTCTGAATTTTCGTTAATTAGACTAATAAACTGGCTTTTAAACAAGTTCCATTCCTCGAATTTTCCGTTAAAAATAGGAAGAGGGATTTTTGGAAGTTTTATTGACATTCTTTTCAGCTGATCATTGTTAATCGAATTCGAATCATGAGTAGAACAGTCAGAATTTTGATTTAGATAAGCAGAATTGTTCTTACTGATTTTAAGTTTATTAATCAAGGTTTTCAGACTCACCTCTGAATTTTGAAACTCCTCATCTAGCTGTGACAACATTTCCTCAGTTTCTTCAAAATTCTTTTCACTGACTACTTTATAATATTCTTCTTTTAGAACTTCGAATTTTTCTTGAAGCTTCGAAATTACATCCAACTGAGCCTGCAGTTCGGCGACATCATCTCTATCTTCACATATAGTAATCTTCTTCAACTGTCCTTTTATATTACCGCGTTGCGATTCTAATGGTGCCAAAGGAAACTCCGCTTGTTGCAGGAGCTCCTTCTTGGACGGATACAGAGTTCGTGCTGCGTTATTCATGCCGCTAGAGGGCGAAGTGGGTGGAGGCGTTACGTCATACATTATTACGTAACACTGATTTCAGTCAAGTCGTTATTCTCCATTATTGTTGTTAGAATAAGAGAGGCAAATTAATTAAGTTAAAAAGTTCCATGGACCGAGAAAAGGGACATTTATTAACAGTAGGTCAAACATATACAAGCTACAACACAGATAGACACAGACTGACGAAAGAGCATCACTAGTATTTAGAAACTTATACAGGATCCCAGAAAGAGCCAATAGTAGCTTTTAAAAAGACAGTCAATAAAAATCTTTGATACGAAAACAAATCAGAGAGAAAGGAAAGAACTGGGATCAGATGATGTCGTCTGCGATTACATTGCCAAAAATTATAAAGTCATGACAAATTCCTCTGACTGAATACCTCATTTTCGTAATAAATTGCGTAACTGGGCAACTCTATTCCTGAAAATTAACTTATCTATATCTATTGAAGTTTATTTACACATATACAATAATATAAAAAACTAATACATTTCCACAAGATTTTAATCTACATTTATAGTTTATTTTTCTGGTGGTGCAATGGTATGAAAGTGTACAACACCTCAGCTCCCTGTAATGTTGGTACTTACTACAGAAGTATGCCGAAAACATCACCTGTGTTGAATAATAGAACGCAAAGTAAAACACCAAGAGCTGATTGAAATATATATAAATGAAAATATAAAGAAGTGACTTGTTAGATGTGAATATTAATTATTTTCCATACAAAACTTTTCATTTCAGTGAAGTTAAGTAACAATTAACTCGTCCGTAATTAAGGATGAACTGCTGACGTCATAGAAAGACAGCCGTTCAGGAAAAATCACTTTCATTCTAACAGGACAGTTGGTAAGAAGATATTCCTGTCTTTTTCTTCCTTTACCAGAATCATGCGCTGAGTCTTTGTTTCGGAGAAAACATTAAATTTGTACATAGCTGAGAATTAACAACAATTTTGCTTAACGTTTTAATAAATAAAAACTAACGAAAGGAAATAATTTTTTTTCTGGTCAGCATAGACCTTATTTTGAAAAACCAGTTAGGGATTCAGTGTTTTATGCCGAAAGTAATTCTTAGCCACCCAGCTCGATCACCACTTTCAAGTATGCACAGAGCACAGACAATCTGTGGCTGTTGTTTGCTTACAGTTTTGCCCGAGGCTTATATTAGACGCTTGCCGTACCTCGAATTTTCCATTATGGAAAATAGTAACCTCTCTCAGGGGTAATGTGCTGCTCTCTGGCGGCTACAAGGCATCACTATAAACGTCAAATCGGTACCATAGACGCCTGAAGCATGTTTCAGAAAAAAGTTTCAGAATTTTAAAATGTATCAGAATTTTACTTGTCATCTCCTTTCTTTTTTCTCGTAAAAAATTATTTCGATCCTAACGTACCAGTTTATCATTCTTATGATAGGGCGTGGTGGCCCGGTTGACAAAAGCGTCGAGCCAGTGATCTGAGGGTTGCGGGTTCGATACCGGTCGCTGATAAAATCCGCCGCCATGTTCACTAATGTTGGCCGGTGCACTCAAAATCTGCCGTGGCTGCAATGTCCTCCAAGTTCTCAAATTTACCTCTGGAGGTGCAGGGTCAAGTGTTCCGGTCTCGTCACATGACTCGGTTCTAAATTACGGGACCGACTTATAGGGGGTAATGCTGGCCACCTATACGGTGCCCTATTAAATGAATGGCTGGCAGTCTCGCCCTTTACTGTGAACAAATGGCGTCATAGCCAATCTTCCGGGCATTTGTAATAAATAAATAAATAAATAATTCTTATGATTTAACACACAACTTTTGAAATATTCGTTCAGGAATTCCAGTTATCGTTTCCTATATTTATTAGAAATTTGCTCAGTTTGTTTAAGGTTGCTGTGTACTAATCCTATTGGATTCACTCACCTCAATGTTAACCTATGGAGAAAATGTGTCCAAGGATTGTCGACTTGGATTTAAATAATTTTTTTAAAACAAAAAAATTGTGCTCCGTAACAAAGAAAGAAATTTTGCACCTTGGTGAATTTTTCATTTTTTTTAAATGCAAATAAAATTTAAAATTTAAATTATTCAGGGAAAATACATCTGGTATAGTGTGTTTTAAGCTCTCATAAATTCCTTTGGTGGACGAAATTTATAAAATGAATCCTGTTGAAAGGTGCAGAAAAGTTCAGGATATCTGAAAATGTCATTTTTATTGGATTATCATTACTTATGTAGCTGTAGATACTAGACAAATTTTCTCTATAGGTCAACACTGAGGTGAGCGAATCCAACCAATAGGGTTAGTACACAGCAGCCTTAATATTGTTCGCTACTGTCAAAATATGTGGCAAAAAGAGCTTGCAGCTTAAAGCGTCTCCATATTTAAAGAAACAAATCTTTTTCCATGGTTTTTGCTTTGTATTCCAATTGTATATTTACTCGTACCTAGCATATTCCTTTTTCTGGGAACGGAGCTGTTATGTAAAAATTATTAACAGCAACGTCATTGTGTCCTGTCTGTTGCTCTAGTAAATCTTTAATTCCCTTGTTAAATTATTGGGAATATTCCTCCTAGCGTTTTACAAATTACACACGAAAAAATATTTTTTAATTCAGTTTTTAATAATAAAAGGAAGATCGTTACACAAAGTGCGCACGGGTTTCAAAAATCTCATTTTTAGTTTTGACTCTTTCAAAAAATTAATTTAAATTTACAATGATATGTATATCAATAGTTCAATGCTTTGTAAAAACTAACGAAGCAAATTTTAAAAAGCTTCCCATTTTTCATTTAAACATCTAATTTCATATGCCAAAAGAAAAATGCAATTTCAGAAATACGCATTTATTAATGTGAGATTAGGGGATAAAAAATATTGGGAAAAATATTCTTTAGAGCTTAGTATAGAGATCGAAAATATGCTTAGCAAACTGACGCACTGCAGTATGTAACTAAACGCATTCCATATTCAAGGCAAAGTAAACGCAATATTATTTCAAAAGATTATATTTGCATGTCTTTTTTCCTAAATTGTGTGGTTTTGGCTTTATTTTTTCAGTCCCACAAAATTTCTTCATGCATTTCTTTCTCGTTTTTCTTTCATTTGTTTGTTTTATATTTTGCTGTCGATATGACGTCACAACGCCTTTTTTTTTTAACAAAGACAATGACCATACCTTCTAAGAAAGTTTTTTAGTTTGCTAGATGGAGTATGAAAGGCAACAGACGGGAGATTTGATGATGTTTGGGTATTGTTCATCTGGCCTATGGTGAGTTCATCAAGCAGCCAATGGCTAAGGTGAATGGGTCTGAAGTTTTAAACGGTGATTATTTTTAAATGAGCGTATACTTATCAATCAACTGGTGCGATGTGTAACCAGCGTGGTGCGATGTAAGCAAGCCACCCTCAGCATTGTAAATATGCTTGATAAACTGATGCACCCACCGCCTTACTTAACTAAACGCATTCGATATTGACGCCAAAGTAAACACAATATTACTTATTTCGTTCTCATTTTTTTCGTTTGTTTGTTTGACGTCATTCTGTCGATATGATGTCACTAACGCTTTTGTTTAATAAAGCCAAGGATTACAACTTCAAAGAAGGTTTTAACATAGGATTACGTTCCTCCATAACAGTCCTTCGGAAAGGAAGATTTCAGATGCTAAAACCGTCTGAACATCCATGCTCGAGAGTTATAATTTTGGCAGCGCACCAAACCCAGTCTATCGCTTCAACAAGTTAAACAGAAAAGTTCCAAGATGCGTGAAAATTTTGACATACATATATGTATGTATATATATATATATATATATATATATATATATATATATATATATATATATATATATATACACGTACATATATATAGATACATATATACATACAAAAGAAGTAAGCAACGATAAGTAATCCTACGTTAATAACCCGCGGCAGTTTCGCTAGAAGAGACTACCTGAATTTTTTTTGATTGGTTAGATGGGGTAAGAGAGGCAACAGACCGGATATTTGATCTAGTTTGGGTATTGGTAATCTGGCGCCTATGATGAGTTCGCCAAGCAGCCAGTGGCTGAGGTGAATAGTTCTGAATTTTACGCTGTTATTTTGAAAAGATTGTATACTTATGAATAAAATAGTGCGATATATGAAAGCCAACCAAGTAATATGCTTTTATTTAAATTATAGATCAAAATAAAGCCATTTTAATTTCAAGTGAATCTATGTCTGTAATTCGACAATGTAAGATTAACCTCAATAGAACCCTTCTGTAAGGGTTGAAAGCCTAAGATCTAACACAGGGATTCCCAACCTAAAGGAGGTCGATAAATGTTTATTGGGGCTCGCCACGTTTTTATTCAATTAAAGTAACTTTTTAGAGAATTTCATCGAAAAGGGGGGGGGGCGCAGAATTCGTGGAAACTATTGAAGAGGGTCAGGACTCGAAAAAGGTTGGGAAACACTGCTCTAACATATTAAGGTCCGAGGAAGGTAGAATAACTACAAAAAAATCATTGCATGCTCCATTGATTTTAGACTCGTATATAATTTTAAGAGAGTAGCACTTATTTGTATTTCGTGAGAAAATTTATATTTACTTCCACTTTATTGAACTACATTTACATGGAAATTATTTTTGTTGGATAAAAGTTAAGCAAAGTCTCATTAAGAAATAAAATAAGAAAAAAATTCCATAAATAAATTTAAACACGATTTTTAAACATCCTGCAGTCTTTACACAATAACGAGCATAAGTAATTTCTCGCTTAACAATAACTGATCTGTGCATGTTCAAACACGAGCGAAATGTTCCTCATCTACAAAAGTGAACGTTTCTATAAATTGTGTAATGGCTGTAATATCGAAAATTTGATTTTGCAATTCAGTAACTAGGTCTTCAATTTCTTTGCATTAATAATATGTTGCATCGTAGTCAATAATAAGACAAGCCTTTAGCTTCAACTATTTACTTCGACACGTTAACATGCTACAACTACTACATTTAAAGCAAGTATGTACAGCAAGTAAGAATATATAGTTAGATCATCAGGTTGGCTTTTCGGGTTCCAAGACAGCTCTGGACTACAAGGCCTCCGACCAGGAGAGCTCCGTCTCTCTGGCACTCCAAAACAGATCTCAGCGTCGTGGACTCTTGCCGTCTATCTTTATACTGTCGGCGAATTCAAAGGAATTTCTCTGGCGTACTGGTAAGTGTTCGAAGTTTATGAGATTCGAGCCTTCACTATAGTGTCAAAATCTGAAGAGCCCTCGAACCACTCTGTGATTTATGCGCTCTATAACGTTAAAAACTGCACATTACTAGTACTTTATGGCCTCTTTTATCTGAAGAGCCCTCGAACCACTCTGTGATTTATGCGTTCTATAGCGTTAAAAACTGCACATTACTAGTACTTTATGGCCTCTTTTATCTGAAGAACCCTCGAACCACTCTGTGATTTATGCGTTCTATAACGTTAAAAACTGCACATTACTAGTACTTTATGGCCTCTTTTATCTGAAGAGCCCTCGAACCACTCTGTGATTTATGCGTTCTATAACGTTAAAAACTGCACATTACTAGTACTTTATGGCCTCTTTTATCTGAAGAGCCCTCGAACCACTCTGTGATTTATGCGTTCTATAACGTTAAAAACTGCACATTACTAGTACTTTATGGCCAATTTATGAGACCGCTGAGATCAAGAGTTTGCAGATAGATGACGTGTTGTGGGGTAGGAAAAGGGGCATCACTTACTTATATAAGTACTAATTACGTGTAATAATTGAGACAATGCCACAATGTGTAACAAGAATAAATTTACTCCTTAACAAACATTTACTTATTGGTAATATTTATAAGTCAGCATAAATATCGTTCTAAATATAAATATTAGATGCTAAAAAATAGTACCATTAACATTGGGAATGATAATAGCTAGTGTAAAAACTCATTTTATTATTGCATAGTTCTTATCCAATAAATCAGAATGAATGTAAGAAATATAAACAAAAAAAAAATTTTTAGAGCCACGAAAAGAAAAAAATTGTAGAGAAAATATAAAAATAACGTTATTTTTCCTTTTCGTTCTCAAATATTTGTTCACATTTATGATAAATACGCCCAAGAGGAACCTAAATTCATTAATGCTCATAAAAAAAGAAAAAACAATTAAAAGTAAATATTCCCAAACTGGAAAATGTTTACAACGGAATAAAATGCATCTATTTATCATGGGAACACGCTTTTGTTAGTAAGAGTGTCTTCATAAAATGTATAAAAATCAATGTAAAAACACATTTCTGCGATAAAGAGCTTTTCTTTCAAAGGGTTTTCATCACACAAAAAAAGGAGAGAAATATGAGAAACATTTTCGTGGTTTAAAAGTGAGTTATAAAGAATGGGGGATTTTTTTTCGTTATTTATTTATTTTTTGGCAAATATAAATCAGATGACAAATACTAATATATGTTGCACAAAATCAATTGAATAAAATAACACAACAGGGAAAAGGAAAATTTATTCCTAATAAGAATTTAAACTTATTTTCTTTCATCAAACAAATATTGTAGCTCCAAAAAAGTTTAATACATTATATTTAAAAAATTCTGTCTCCATTTGTATGCTATGACTGTTTAGTTTCTAATCTAAAAGTTTTCAATTTTACTTTAATGCTTGCACATTTAGTAAACTAACTTTCAGTGTGCCAGTTTTATTCTTCGATGTGAAACATGTCTCAAATTATCTCATCGAAAACTCCGGTTGCTGAAAGGACATATTCACAGACTTCATAGACATATAGCTGATTTGTAGTAAATGCGGAATCAACCAACCAGGGAACAGATCAGTGACTAACGATTAGTAAATCAGTGAAATCGATTAAGAAGAATGAAAACTTTTCCCTACTATTTCCCTTCACCATCACTATTTCAGCTCAACTTCATTTTCATACAACATGCAATATGTAGTTCATGCAACCGAACGAAAGATGAGTTGTTTGTCGACTGCCGAAATAAAATCCTGTCGGAAATTTTGGATGTTTTGTCAAAAAACTTTAAGTTGGAAAATTTGAAGATTTTTCTCAGAAAACTGGGGAAATTCTCAAAAATATTTAGTTTCGTCCGGATATTTAGGGAAGATGGGGAAATTCGAAAAGATTTTTGGTTTTTTTAGAATATTTAATGGTATACTCTGAAAGTATTAGGGTTTACCTCGTAAAATTTTAGATTTAGAGGGCAGTTTTTAACCCAATTGTAAAAATTTAGTGTGGAGACTACAGTAAAATTTTAAGGGTTTATGCTGTTTGAAATAAAACATAAAAAGCAAAATGGCACATATTAAAAGCACTTAGAAGTTAGCTAATTTAAAATAATAAGAATTATTAATTAATTGTAAAGAGATTTTTTAGTCTAAGTTTAATCAGAAATTTTCTCGTTTTTAAATCTATACTAATATATAAAGAGAGAGGGCGGATTTTGTATGTGGAGGGTAATCTCCGGAACCACTACACCTATTTGAAAAATTCTTTAACTATTTGAAAGGTACATTATTCCAGATGGACATAGGCTATATATTATGTATATCTGATCAGTAGAAAGAAAGTTAGGGGCCTAAATGTTGAGCTGATGTTTCACCTTTACAATTTTTCCTTTGTCAACCATAGTCAAGTAACCATAGCAACACATCAAACTACATTTTCATTTATCATCAGTACACATTTAATATTTCAGTAAACATTTCAGTAAACATTTAATATTTCAAAGATTCAAGTGGAGGAGGTGTTGATAAATACAAAATGGATTTTTGAAATTGGCAACGTTTAAGGGTTTATTGAAGAACATTACATTTGGCACTACGCTTTTTATTGGGCATTTAAGGTAAAAAAACACTTACAATTTATTGGATATCAACTGGAAATTTATTGGTTTAATATTACAGAACTTTATTTAACTTATAAACTTTATGTTTTTGAATTTATGTACAATTTTATTCAAAATTTGCTTAAATCAAACTTGAATTATTGAACCTTATTCAAAAATCAGTGTCTTTCATTGAAACTGTGAAATTTATTGATTATTTCGAATAGGCCTATGTTTGTTCCTTTATAAGTGAAAAAGTATTGCTTCAGTTGAGCTGAAATTTTGTATAGATATAGTTGATAGTTCAGATTAAAACATAGGCATATTATTTTTTGAAAATCGGGCCCCGGAGATATTTAAATTAATGTTTTAATGATTCTGTCCCTAAAAGTTGCTTATTTCGACAGCTTCCGCGGCTGTCCTCGCTGACAGCGAGACTATGGGGCCGAATCGTACCAAAATCGGCACGCCGGTGGCCCCGGACATAATTCAGTGCCTGACGTAGCCGGATTTTTGAATTTTTAATTTTAAAAAAAGTTATTAAATATTTTGTGCCTTTTTGTTGCTTTTTTGTGTTTTTTTTTTGTGTGTGGACTCTGTAGCGGATAGGGTATGGGGCCGAATCGTATTAAAATCGGCATGCGGGGGGCCCCGGACACAATTCAGTCCCTGACGTTGCAGTTTCCAATAAGAATTTCTTTTGCCATCACCATCAACAAATCCGAAGGTCAAACATACAAATATATTGAACTTGACTTACGGGAAGATTGCTTTACCCTTGGACAATTATATGTTGGTCTCTCTAGGTCAGGAAATGCGAAGAATCAATTTATTCTGAAACCCAGAAAAACGGAACAAAAAATGTGGTATACCATGAAGTTTTAAAATAAATTATACCTACCTAATATTTACTTAAGATAGATAATTGTTCAACCCGGACAAAGTCGAGACGGGCCGCTAGTAAAACATAAAAAGCAAAATGACACATATAAAAAACACCTTAGAAGTTAGCTAATTTAAAATAATAATAATAATAATTAATTAATTATAAAAAGAGATTTTTGTCTAAAGTTTAGTAAGAAATTTTCTCGTTCTTCATAAAAAGTTTTTCAGTTCATAAAAAGTTAATCTTCAGTTCTTTTCTATATGGAAACAAAAGCTTGCAGATTTGCTTTTAGAATTGTGGATTTGCTTGGGAAAGTGTATCGAAACTATTGAACGGGAGTAATTCTTTGACACAAGTTATAAAAATACCAAAAATGAAATAGTGAATACCCAAAATTCCGAACCTGAGAATTTCATTTAATTCTAAAATCTAGCTACGGCTATTCTGATGCCGCATTTACACATTCGCGATCGCTCCACCTGCAAGACATTCGCGAGACATTAGTCACGCTCTTGAATCGACGCGAATAACCGTTCTCACATTCGCGCCTCTCTCTGTCATTTGTGCTTGCGTCAGCCAGTCGTCTGACATCGGGCGCCATTCGGCCCTTTGATTCGTGCCAGAAAACCGCTCCCGAAGCGAGCGCCACGATTGGCGAGGAGAAACGGCGAGAAGACCGTTTACACATCCGCCCCCCGCAGGTCGACTCGCCGTTATAGCGACTGTGTAAATGCGGTGTGAAAGTCTTCTCCTCATGCAAGCCATTATGAACACAAACGGGCTTTATAAAACCAAACTTCAGAAATTAACGGACTGATGAATCTGGTTCGACCAGTGCTTTGCTCTGTGTCACTAAATATGAGTCTGATATTAAAAGGGTTGACATCCAATTTTTAACAACCAAAAGCTCTTTGGTAAATAAGTGATATTAATTTTTAATTCTTCATTTCACACGAAATATGTTATTAGTATACCAGTGTGAATTTTGTTCTGTTAATGGCTCAAAATAAATTTGTTACATTTTTAAAAAAACTTCTATAATGCCCACGTCATATAGTGGTTTGCGTCACGACCTTCGGCGGAGTGAACTCGGGTTCGAATCCGAACTAAAGCATGAGGTTCTTGTGCTGTTCCCTCAGAAGGAGTGGTGTTTGCTCACCTACATGATGCTCTCATATTAAAAAAGACAAATTCGTGGGGTGGGGTGGGTGAACTTCGAAAAGACGAGTGCCTATCGTGGTAATAAAAAAGAATTACTTATTTATAATAATAATAGCCTTTTACTAAGATTTATCTTTTCCTATTAATTCTAAAGCTGGCACATCACCAGAAGGCTATTTTCTTAATTTTATTTTAATACGCGGGCAAGAAAAGGCTGGCCTCCCCTGACCTAGACTTTTGAAATCATTAAAATAAAATCATGAAATAAAACTCCTTAGAATTATTTTTTTTATACGCTTTATGATTGAACTAGGAAATCGATTGGTTTTGAACAGACATTTTAATCCGAGATGGCTGCAGCAAATTTTATCATCTCTTTCTGAAATTCAGAATCCTCAAGAGGGGGATTAAGTCCGATAATCTTTTATTTTTCTGCCGAATTAATTAATTTTCCCCCCTGTTAAAAATTTTATTATTGTTTCCTCTGACAACAAATCGCATCATTTGACACAGAAATATATGATGCGACCATAGTTCATTTTTAAAACAACTCAGGATTCGAACATGAAAAATGAAAACCCTAACATAAACAAAAAAAAAAGATACACGTTATAATATTTCTGTTTTTCAGTCTCCGGTAATGCTTGAAGAATGGAATTGTAGGTCAAATTTTCCAGTACACAGGTCGATTAGTAGTATTGCTTGACGACTAAATAAAAGAGCAAATTTTTTTTTAATAATGAACATCTTCGTAATCAGAGCTCTGTGTTACGATGGTTTACTGTGATCTCCAGAGGGCGCTCTTTTACGAGATCTCGTTGTCCTGGTTACGTGTATTGTGAGTTATTTTAAAAATATCTGTGAATAAATGTGGTCGTCTATTAACAGAGCTCTCGTAACTCGTAACTTCTTTACTGTGGAGTTTTAATTCGAGTATTTCAAGTGTTGTGATGGTCATCATGAGCACTCTGTAAATATATATATTTTGCTAACTTTATTAATTCTAAACGGGTCAAAACGTTGGCAGATATTTCCAGAAAACGGTATTTTTTCTTTATTCGTTCAACAAAAAGACAGGTGTTTCAACCTGAAACGGACTAGAGAAACCAACTTGCATTGTCAAAAAGAACTATTTGTATAATTAAAACTTCTTTGTAATCCAAAGAAACTTTTTTTGCAGGCGATAATGTGGTTTTAGTTCTCTTGGTAAGTTCGATTTTCGAACAAAATGTTTCTTTTGTACGGCAGTGATAGACGAAGAATTCAAAGCAAGACAAAAGAAAAAACCAACTGACAGGCGAAGAACTATATACGAAGTTTGGAGTCTCGAAATGAAAAACAAAGTTCTTGAAGCTGCAGAGAATAGACATGACCAGTGGGGAGAGGAAGTTCAGTGTGGCATAATAAACGGTGCTGATTTAGTTGCAGCTGATGCGATTTATCACCAAGATTGCTTCATTTTGTTCTACACACTGCACCAATCAGAAAGAGAGGGCGACCTGAGTCGTATTACGTCTCAGCAGCTGTAGACGAAATATCCTTCTTCCTTCATAATAATGACGACTGTCAATTCTCACTACCCGAACTCAAATCTCAAATTTCAGGGCTAGTTCCAGACGACATCACTTTGAGAAATAAGTTGAAACAAAAATACGGGGATGGTATTATTTTTGCTTCAAACTCCAAAAAAGTTACTGTCTTATGTTTACGTAATACTGGAATGAAAGTCTTATCAGTCTCTTGGTACCACAAAAGGATACGAAATGATCGTGAGGAACGTCTACGAATAGTACAAACTGCTGCAGCCATAATAAAAGAAGATATCCAGACACCAGTTTATGACACTCATTGCTATCTTCGAAGTGATAACTTTTTCAGAGATGTGAACAAGGGCATTCCAGAAAGCCTAAAATCTTTTTTGGAGCACTTGATTATTAAAAAAAAAGACTGCTAAGGCGGAAAAAAAGTCACTTCAATAGCTCACGTCATTATATCAGCACTAAGGTCACGATCATTTATGTCTCCTCTGCTCAATGGTCTTGCTTTATTTTTGTGCAAAAAGTTCTGTTCCAAGAATTTAATAACAATGCTCTCGGATTTGGGATTTTGTTCTTCTTACTATGAAGCCCAAACAGCTGAGATGTCAGCCATAAATCATCCACAACCCCAAATGCGCGAGGGATCATTCTGCCAATTCGTATTTGACAGTGTAAATTTCAATGTGTCGACAATCGATGGCCTGAATACGTTTCATAGCATGGGGGGGGGGGGGGGGGCATTACTTGTTTTACTCCAGCGTCAGCAGTGGAACCCGGGATGAAGATAAAAAAAATTAACCGAACTTACATCCGCATCGACCGTAGGCAAAATGGGAATCATTCCACTGGAATCGTTTGAAAATTTTCGAGGGCCTGGGTTAAAAACAATTACTATCGAAGATTTGAATTTCTTAAATCCTTTAGCGGAAGATTTACCACTGCCTAAGCCATCTGATATCTCCTAAGTGTGCTAAGTGGTTAGGTCTTCCACAGATACTTGAATGGAAAGGATTTTTCCATTGTATAACCAGAAACCAGCCTTGTGAAAAGACCAAAGTAATAACCCTTCCTTTTGTTAATTCACAACCAAGCAAGTATGACACTGTGCTGAAATATGTTGCCCAGCAGTGTGGTAAAATGCACCAAAAGTCTTGCATACTCACGTTTGACCAACCACTGTATATTAAAGTTCGAGAGATAGTCGCAGCAACATCCAATCCGTTATTATCAAGTTGTATTGTGAGGCTTGGTGGATTCCATCTTTTAATGTCATTCTTAGGCTGCATTGGGTACATAATGGCTGGAAGTGGGTTAAAAAAATACTCACTTTGATTTATGCACCTACGTCAGTAGAAAAAATGTTGCCTGGCCATGCATACGCTAGGACCGTCCGAGCTCATTTATTGACCCAAACAACCTTAGCAAAAATAATTTTTGACGGCATGGACATATCGGATTTGGAATGTAAAAATCTCCGTGAGTTGTTTCGAGATTTTTGCTACTGAACCACCATCGCAAGAAACCTTAAACGCACACACTCAAATACGAGCCATCGAAATTAAAATGAGGAAGACCTTGGAGCACCTGAAAAAGAAAGGCCCAACTACCTGTGGGGCTGGAAGCGTCAAGAGAAAATTCTTGTGCCCATCACAACTATGGATGCAGTAGCTCCCGATTCAGTTTCAAACATGGTGTTTTTCAACTGTAAGACTGACTGTGGAGTAAGATGCGGATGTCGGAAAGCAGGCATCAACTGCACAACGGCCTGCAATAATTGCAATGGGGTATGTCAGAATGGCATCAGCCCTGTCGATGATGACGATCGAATGAAAGAAGTTGATGAATGGGCCGATGCTAGCGGATCCATAGACGATCTATACATGCCTGACGAAGGGGAGAATCGCGTACCGAAAAAAGCACGTAAATCCTGAAGTAGGTAAGATTGAATAATTATTCGCAATGGAAATCTGATAGTGAATACCCCCAAGTTTACTACATTCATGTATAAAATTAATAATGATTAATTATCTACATAGCCAAAAACATTAAAATCTATTTTCTTGTGTTTAAAGAATGCCGAAATGTGGGAGAGGTTAGAAATTCAAAGAAGAGCGCCTGCAACGAGACTTTGAAGCTACATCCATTATCAACTCGCATTTTATAGTCAATACCTTCGTTCCTGTTAGGTTTACGATAAAAATGTATAAAATCGTTTTTGTACATAATTTAATGTTTTTTAATTTTTGAAATAAACTTTTTTTACGTAAAGTTAATATTTCCCTAGTTATTAGAAAAAATACAAAAAATCTTCCCATTTAGTGTAAAACTAATTTGACTAATTATGGTATGCACATGCGCGGGTATTTCCCCCCACCGCGATGGGGAACCGCGCTTGAGTGTCCCAAGTGTGATAGTGCGCTCTTTTCAAAATTAATTATCTTTGTTCCTGTTAGACATATAAAAAAATGTTATGAATGATTTTTATTCATAATTTAATGCTCTTTAATTTTTATATTTAATTATTTTTTATAAAATCAATATTTTTAAAGTTATTTCCAAAAAACCAAAAAAGTGTACACATTTTCCATGATGGCGGCGAAAGCTCAAGTCTGATCGGTGGGGACTTTTAGTATGTTCATTAGCATGCCTAAACAAACATCTCTACCAATTTTCAAAACTTTCATATTTTTTTAGCCATAAAACCTATTTTGACTGGGCTACAAGTGCAAAAACTATCAAGCCGTTTCATTCCAGCGCTAGTCATTGTCAAGGTATCTGTTCTACATACGGCACATCGAATTTTCAGTTTTCTCCGGCACTGACGGAGAAACGGAATATTTAACTCCGACCTAAGCCAGGACCGTTTCAAGGATCAAGGCGGCAGCTGAGTGATTTTCAAAATTTCTGTTTGGCAAACAATCTCACTTCGGAAAATTTCTACATGTTTATTAAATCTATCCGTTCGGAGGTGTAAGCAGTGCAATGCTTCACATTGCTAGGTACTCTGTAAACCATACTACTTTGACCGTGATCTAACACTTTAAAATGTAAACTTCAGGAGCTTCAGGAAGAGTAAGAGAGTAGTCAAGAGAGTAGGGTAACTACAGAACATGGGCCGGACCCTCCCCAAAAATGTAAACTTTTGATATCCGTTGTTAAAATGTTAAAAATAATCGATTAAGGGCATAAAAAGTTGTGAGCGCACTGTGCTACTGCATCTAAATAACCAAAATTGGTCTTTTGATACTCAAAAAATCTCCCACGGCCACGCCGCTGCAATTCAAACATTGTACAATATCATCGATAACCGTGTCCATGGCCTGTATTATTAAAGGTAATGAAACTCTTGAATAAGGCAGTTTCACATCTCAACTCTTACAAAAACAACGAAGGGAAAAACGTTTGTTAAACGCATGCATTAATAAAACTCACGCAAAAATGCATAAACAGAGTTCCACAATGACGTGGCATGAAACTGTTTTATTTAGTTCAGGTAATTTTAAAAAATAGGTCTGGTTTTAATTGGAGGGTAGCGATACTATTTAGTCTCAGTTCAAAAAGAACTCAAAAATTTGTTAGACATCACTAAAAAATATTTTGAAAATTAGATTGTTCAGATTGTTGAAGGTACATACACCCTGGGATCTAAACTTAAAAATTTTCAATTCGACCTACGCGCCACATTCCCTGGTTAATCAGCTCATTTGAGCAAGGAAGAAAAAGAAGAAAAACTAGATTAGAGAGAGATTCTTGTTGTAATGATAGTTCTCAAAACAGAAACTCCAAACTGAATGTTTGCAAAAGGATATATTAAGTAGTATATATTTTTTCCCATATGGTTGGAATGAGGCCCTGTAACTTGTGCTTTACTACTTGGTGATACCGAGGAATTAAGTTTTTTATTAAACAAAGGTGTAACGGCTCCCTGTAGTACAGCTGAACACTGCTCGCCCAAGAACAGTGCCCTCTGGTGGCAAGCCAGAAAGAAACTTCAGTAGAAGCCAAGATGGCGACCCTAATGCTTGGTCTTGCGTTATTGTCCCATGTTTTTCCTAAAAATTTTGTGTGTACCGTGTGTAACGTACTTCGTTAGTTAATAAATAATTGTTACACTATGTGACACTCCTTCTGAACCATTAACACTCCCCACAAAGGTATAAAATCATCCAAGTTTAGTAGCAAGACTTATTTTGAATTTTATGAATGGTACGTCTTTCAATTTTTTAATTTTTAATTAAAGTTTATTATGTATGAAACATAAGAAAATTTAGAGTATACACTGCTGGCCACTGTAAATGCAACACCGTGAAAGAAACATGCAAATAACATGAAATTTACAACATGCATTAGCGGAGGTGACATATGCAAATGATTAGAATTTCAGCGCAGACGCACATCACGCGCGCCTGTGGCGCCACTTCAAAGCGCTATTGAAGGCTTGGAGATTTCGACGATTTCAAGTTCGGCAATTGTGTTTTTCTTGTGGTTTTTTTTAAAAAACGATCAATTATGCCTCGTCGAAAATAGCGATCATCTTTTGATCAAGTATCCGAGTTCGACAGAGGAAGGATAGTGGCCTACCGAGATTGTGGATTATCTTTCAGGGAAATCGGTAGTCGTGTTGGACGAAACCAAACAACTGTAATGCGGATATGTGATCGTTGGATGCAGGAGGGTACGACGGACCGGCGTGTTCGATCGCATCCACCTCAGCGCACCACTTCACGTGATGACAGGCAAATTGTGCGCATGGCAGTGACGGATCGCTCAGTCACATCACGAACCATTGCACAGCACATGCAGTCTGTAACGCATCATCCAGTGTCTGCGCGTACCATTCGACGCCGTTTACAGCAGAGTGGTCTGTCATCAAGACGTCCATTGCTTTGTCTACCCTTGACGCAGAACCACAGACGTCTCCGCCGGCAATGGTGCGATGACAGAAGGATGTGGACGGCAGAATGGAATGAAATTGTCTTTACTGACGAGTCACGCTTGTCTGCAACACCACGATGGTCGCATTCGAGTCTGGAGACACCGTGAAGAGAGGATGCTGAACAGCTGCGTTATGCACCGCCACAATGGTCCTGCACCGGGTATTATGGTATGGGGCTGTATTGGATATCACTCTCGCACACCTCTAGTACGCATTGCCGGTACTTTAAACAGCCAGCGCTACATCTCCGAGGTGTTGGAGCCAGTTGTCCTTCCTTACCTTCAGGGCTTGCCCACAGCCATATTTCAACAGGATAATGCGCGACCACATGTGGCACGCATTGTCCAACGGTTCTTCGTCAATCGCCAGATTGAATTGCTTCCCTGGCCGCCTCGCTCTCCGGATCTTTCGCCGATAGAAAACATGTGGTCCATGGTTGCACTACGATTGACCCAGATTCCATCCCCAGCTGCCACAGCAGATCAACTTTGGCAACGTGTAGAAGCTGCTTGGTGTGCTGTACCCCAAGAACTCATCCAAAGTCTCTTTGAATCAATGCCGAGGTGGCAGCGGTGATCTCCAACAATGGCGGCTACTCTGGCTAATGATTTTGGCAGGAACCAGACTTCACAGAAGTCTATAAATTTAATCATTTGATACTTGGTCAACATGTTATCTACAAAATAAATTTTGTTGTGATATCTCTTGTCTTTCTTGGTGTTGCAATTTGGGTGGCCAGCAGTGTATTAAGTTAAACTGAATTGTACGATCCTGCGAGCATTAATTGCCAAATATGGCAACCATCTTTCTCATTTTACAATTCCGCCAAAGACCACAAATTTGGTGATAAGTAGCAAAATTTTGATACATTGGTGGGAACATCCACAATTGTTTTGCTATGGGTACTTATTATAAAATTTGAACTCGTTTCGGAACAACTTCGATATAGGACCCCATTGGCAATATTTGTGTTGGCGACTTTTTTTTTTTTTTTTTTGTCACCTAGCCAAACATCGCCTCGTTAATATCGTATGAATTACATAGAAATTTGATTTTGCAAAATATAAATTAAAAAATAATACAATATAAATAAAAAAATTGGGAAAATAGAATAAACTTTGTAGATCCAGAAATTATAGATAAATCTACATGGAAAGGCATGGTTAAATTAAAATAAAAAATAAATAGGAAAAAAGCGGTACAATCTGGTTTGCGTCACGCGTCTGTTGCAGGGTTGCCGAAACGAATTCTGTGTATACCAAATTACCAATATACGAATTTTACTATACCAAAGCTGTTCCAAAGGGGCACGAGGTTGAAAATGATGTATTCCATCGGGTTACAATCTGAAAAATGGTTTATTTAAGTTTAAAACACATGCGACTGTGGCAGAGTTGCCGAAACAAATTCTGGGATACCATATGCGCCAAATGTGAAATGTAAAAAATCGCCAATACAAAATATCGCCAATTTCAAATATCGCCAATGTCGCCTATATCAAAGCTGTACCTTCGTGTCAACATCCTTCATTCGTAGGCTAGCTGCCTGGTATTACTTCAACAGTTGACTTACTTAACAGTTGACTTACTTAATATTACTTAATAAGTTGACTGTTTGGCATTACTTCATTCTTTGGCTGTGTAGTTGAATGCATTTTATTATTCCGTCGTTTTATAAATCTCGTAAGCTCTTTAATTGAAATTTTGTGTACAAAATGAGTAGAGCAAGTGTGAAATAGAAAGATTTGATAAAAGTGATGTTAAAGCTGCTGTGTACTAACCCTATTTGATCCGCTCACCTCAGTGTTAACCTATGGAGAAAATTTGTCTACTATTTACAGATACATAAATGCTGATAATCAAATAAAAATGTTATTTACAAATACCTTGTAACAGGATTCATTTTATAAATATCGTCCACCAAAGGAATTTAGGAGCTTTTGAAACACATTATACTTTATTTTTTTCTCCGAATAATTTAAATTTTAAAATATTTTTTGCATTTAAAAAAAACTGCCTGAAGGTGTAAAATTTCTTTTTCTATTACGGCGTACAATTTTTAAAAAAAATCTTTAAATTCAAGTCAACAATCCTTGGACAAATTTTCTCCATAGATTAACATTGAGATGAGCGAATCCAATAGTACACAGCAGCCTTAATGAGCGAAAATATGAAATTGATTGGTGCAAGAAATATGATTTGATAGCGAATAGTATGTGGGCTGTGATAATTGTGGATCAATACTGTGACTAGTTGAAAGAAAGGGTGCATCTAATGATTACACAGGTCAACAGTGGTTTTGGTGCCGGGGTATTTGGAGCTGATTTCATATGAATGACAAATTTCATATGTCTTGAATTTAAATATGGCTTTAGTTTTTGCCTAGAAGCACAAACGTCTAAGATATAACATTTTAGTGAAATACATGTTACAATATTTTAAGTTAAATCCATGGATCAAATTAAAAAACTAAACACGGATTTTTGGAACAGATGTATTACACGCACCTCCCTTGGCGACAATTTGGTGACAAAATTTTTTTGACGCCAAATACTCGTCAAAAACATTTTGTCGCCAACTTGTCGCCAAAACAGGCCTACGCGGACATTTTACACTTAAAATTACAAATATACACAAAATACCAATAACAACTCAAATATAAAAATAAATTCAAAACAAACTTACCAATGGCAATAATAAACTTTCAAAAACATGTCACAAAACCACAACAGCTACTTTAAAACATACACGAATATATCTAAAAACGGCTGTATTAAAATTCAAAACCTAAACAGAAATGCTCAACCGCTACTTTAAAACACGCAAAAATATCTAAAACAGCTGTATTAAACTTCAAAACCTCAGCAGAAATACTCAACCACTTATTTAAAACATACGCAAATATATCTGAAAACGGCTATATTAAAATTCAAAACCTAAACAGAAATGCTCAACCGCTACTTTAAAACATACGCAAATATATCAAAAAACGAAGACATTAAACTTCCAAAAACATTACACATATCCGCAACATCTATCTAAAACATACGTAAATATATCAAAAAACGAAGACATTAAACTTCCAAAAGCATTACAGAAATCCTAAACCGCTACTATGAAACGCCAACAAAAATATCGAACACCGGTATATTAAACTTCCAAAAACACTACACAATACCACAACACCTATTCAGGGTTGCAACAAAAAACAAATATCACCCCAAATCGCATGGCTGCCAGACCAAACAAAAAAATCGCTAAAATTAAAAAATCGCCAAACATAAAAAAAATCGCCAAATTGAAAAAGGTGCGTGAAACACATCTGTACCGGATTTTTTTATTATTATATTTTTAGAAAATGTTAAAGGAACATAAAAATCATAGAGAATATTGCAGTAGTACTTATCTAATTACTGATCTAACTTATCTAAGTACTGATCTAATTACAAAGAGCAAGAAAAAGGAAAAGTCATCGATGAAACCAACTAGTCACTGAACACATTGAAAACTTTCCTGCTTTTCCGTGACATTCTTGAATGCATTTTGGAACAGTCCCTTTTTAAACTCCAGCAGTAATTATCTGCCATCATGTGCGTATCCCATCTTCCTTGGTAGCAGTCCTCCATTGTTTTAATATCCTGGTAAAATCTTTCACCTTGTTCCTCACTGTTGTCTCCTAAATTTTCAGGAAAATGGTCTAAATAAGGTGGCTACATTAAGATAGCTGTGTAAATAGTGCACCTCAATAGTGCCTACAATAGTGCTCATGTTTCACCCAAGAGATCTGAAACTGTTTAGCATCTCGTTTACCAGTTCAATATAGTTTTCAGATTTGCATTTGGCCAGAAAATTTCCGACAACTGCAACAAATGAAGTCCATGCTTTTCGCTCAGCCTCATTCATGGAATTTACGAAGGCAGGATCCTTAATGAGTTGTCTTATTTTTGGGCCGTCAAATATTCCTGCTTTAATTTTTTCCGTACTCAACTTAGGCCCCTATATATGCAAAGCATGATCCTTTCTTATCAAAAGCCTTTACAAACTGTTTCACTAGGTCCAGCTTGATATACAGTAGAGGAAAGATTATTTTCTCTCTTCCAACTAAGGGGTCGTTAATGACATTCTTTTCCCAAACTTTCATGTTTTCTCTCTTAGGCCACTCTTTTCTTACTCAGTGTACAATGGGCGATACATCAGGCCAAACGACGCCTCTCATTAACAGATGTTATCAATGGCTTGTATACAGCTATTTGACCATGATAATCGATTATGTGCAGCTTTCTGCGGATAGTTTTACCACTAACGGAGCTCCCAGATGCATTTCCAACCTCTACAGCGATTGCAGAATTGCAGAGGCAGGAGAAGTGTGCGACTTCTTGACATGGTGTACCAAGTATCTTCTGTCACGTTCTGCCAGTTTATGCGGTCGTCTGGGACTTATTTTTCTGCCGTTTCTCCGTCTTGTTCTATTGCTTTATAACATACACTACACTCGATTTTCAGATATCTAGTTTGGATGCAATAGCTCTCACAGAAAGATGACACAAATGGCAACCTATGATGAGCTCGCGTTGGAACACGTTAAGTTAAGGTCCACGAGGCATAGCTTTACTAGAGAGAATGAATAGTCGATGGAAAATAAGCTGCTTTTTATTTTTCCCATGCCCTTCCCAGCATACCGTTCCGCGAACCCAGTATTTGCATATTTGCCGATTTTCTGCAGTGTCCAAATACTTATGTCCATGTAGTGTATATACAGTATATAACGGGGAAATTAAAAGATAATTTTTATTTGTAAAAAAGGTTCCCTTTGTAGCCAGATAACGTTAAAAGCAAACACTGTGGATGATCTGTTTTTATTGCTCATACCACCTTGTGGTTGAGTTTACAAGCTTCGCAGACGTCGTCTTGCACGAGCTCCTCTACCCGGCCCCCGGGGCACAAAGACAGGAAGAACGGTCTTCTGGGATAATGGGGCCCTTTCGATCCTTTTTTCTTCTTGTCATCTGCCTTCTCGATAAGCTTATCTTTCGGTTGACTTTCATCCCCGAGCGGTTCTTTCTCGGCCTCCGGCTTCCGATTTCCCGACATCTCTATGGCTCTGCGATAGGAATATCTCCTCTCGGTTCGCAAGTTGTCCAGGTCATTGGGTTTCTGTTGGGTTCCGCAAGCGACCGAGGTATCGTACACACTTCGGGTTTTGCCAAGATACCGAGACCTGTTGCCCACGTTCAGCGAGTGCTGGTTCCTCAGAATCTCATACAGTCGGATCTTCTCCTGCCGCAAGAGAAGTTGGTAATCGTTGATCAGATGCCGCTGCTTTGCCACGAATTCTTTGTTGGAAAACAGTCTGAGGTGGCTCTGCATAGAATATTGACATTTTTGGATTAAAATAATATTTTTGGTGATGTCTTGAATATCCGGATGGTGGCGCCAGTCTTCTGGGGTCATTCTCATCTCTTCCAAAGCTCTGTGAAGCAAAACGTTTTCCAGGTCTCGCGTGTTGCTGGTGCATGCCACTTCCTCATCAACAGCTTCCTCACTCATTCCGTTTTCTCCAAACAATCGACTCAAGCACAGATCGCTATTCTGCAAGCTTGATTGTTTCACAGAGTTGCTCGAATAGGAGCAATTTCGGAAAGCTTCTTCACTTTGAGCTGTTGTCATATGGTCAGGGGTTAACCATCTTGGAGTTCCCGAGTCTGCTGGAATATCCTCCCACTTTTGTTTCATATCCAAATATCTCACAGGTACGCACTGTCTGTCGAGATCTTTAGTTATGGGTAAATAACGCCTGGAAGACAATGCTGAATGATCGTGAAGAAGGAAATGTGGCTTTACAGACTTGCTGTTTGAGCACGTCATTCTCCCCATTCTCAAAGCCCCGTCTTTAAATTTGGGTAGCAAAAACGACGCAATAGAGGCATGTCTAGCCGTGATCCTAAAAGACGGATTTTCTCTGAAGAAACACTTCAAAAAGGCTTTAAACTTCGCCAAATCTATGGTGGATACCACCGAGCCGGCGCTGGCCGCCTGGAGTAGCTCCAGAGATATATTGTTCACGATCTCCAGAACTCGCCGAGGCTTGTGGTCGATGACTGCCCACGGGACCATGTGAGCTAGAAACACGTCCAGCATGAGAGTCCCGCTGGCCCATATTTCCGCCGCCATGGCGTCGAATTCTCCCTTTTCTGTTTCCGGAGCTTTGTAGAGTTCACACACTTTCAATCTAGATCTTGTGATTTTCTGAGAACACCCGGCGGAGCTTAAATCGGCGATCACTGCCCTATCATAGGGCTGACATATGAAGATGTTTTTGTCACTGAGGTTCATCAAACAAAGTGATTTCCCGTGGAGGTAATTTAACCCGGAAAATAGGTCTCTGGCGTACGCTCGCTTCCTATCGAAGCATCTCGAATCGTATACGAAATCCTCGTCGTGGACAATGTTTTTCAGCTTCACTTGGAGGTCGGTGGTCAAGAAGATTTTCAGGTCATCACGGAGGTGCAAGACGTCCAAGAGAGGGGCGATATTTACGTGATTCAGCAAGGGCCAATGGTACACTACGCCCTCGTTGGTAGATCGGACGATCTTACCTCGGACTTTGGTGCCTTTGAGTTCATCCAGAAATGAGAGGTAGTCTTCAGAATCGTACTGCTGCAGCTTGTAGTTCAGCCTTTTTGTCTTCAGGGCGAGCTTGATTTTTGACAGTTCAGTCATATCAAATCTGTTTGCCGAGCAAAAGGCAAAATCTAGAGCTGGAGATTTAAATTTAGTAATATCTATATTGGTTTTTTAAGGCGTTGTAAACTAGCCGAGAAAAATTTTGACAGATTTTTATTGTATACATTAAACGGTTTTCTAACGGGAAGAAAATGTTGAGGTGAGTTGTCAAAAACACTTCCCCCGGGTACTGAAATAAAATTAAGGTTTTATTTTCCTAGGAGACAGTCTCATGCAACATCACTGATTCAACCGCGGCGAAAACGAAGGGCAAGAAATGGATGCCACTCATTTGAATCTCTAATTCACTTCTATAAAGCAGTTGCGCGGAAGCATGTCCCATCTCAACTCGTGTAGAAACGAAGGACAAAATGTTTGTTGTTAAACGCAAAAATTATTTACTGAAATAGAAATGTATTACTAAAGTTCCGCTGGTAAAACGTATGGCATCCATTCTTTGCCCTTCTTTTACACGTGGTTGCATCAGTGACGTCACATGAAACTGTTTAGTAGTCTGTGCGTCTTTGACAAATGTCTCCTTGTAGCTTAAACTTCTGTTTCGGTTTAATTTTTGTCATTTCCACCTTCTTTATGTACTGTTTAAATGTCTCAATTGGTCTAGCCGCTTTGAAATTTCACTTTTCGTGGGAACTGAAGTACTGCAATTTGATTCTGCAAGTCGAATTTGTTTTCCTGATTCTAGCCCTAACGACTTCAGATTTTCGTTTTCTAGGCATTTATAAAAATTTCTTCTGGAAATTTTTTTTAATTTCATAAAAAATAGCAAAAATACTTAAATAAATACTAATATTGAAATATCAGAACAATGAGGAATTTGCACGTTTTTTTATTTTACATTTATGATATAGAAAATAGAAAAATATGATCGAAAGCATCTTTTTTTTTTAGTTTTAGAACTCTAAAAGTTAACATAATTTGTTTTTAAACGCGCACTATTTACTTCGTCTCAAAAACGCTTCTTTTCCTACGCGGATACATGTGACGTCACAATGCACTATGGCGAATTTGTTTACTTCGGTGTTTGGATTGTGTTGCGTAGTTTGAGTTTGATATCTAGTGTCTTTTCTTTATTTTTAAGATGTCAAAGTGTGTTACAGAAAATTTTAAATATTGTATAGTACCTTGCTGCACAAGCACAACGGTAAATACACCTGGAAAGCTTTTTTTTAGTGTTCCAACAGATAATGTCAAAAGGAAATCATGGACAGTTGCAATAAAACGCGACGAAAAAAAAAATCCTCATTCAATAATTTTTTAATTTAGCTATAATTGTGAGTTTTAATGTGATACAGATGATTTGCCAAATCATTGCAGCAAATATGAATTTAAAATACAAGTTTTGACATTTTCCACTTAAATAAATATTTAAATATATTTGTAAACACAACGAGTTTTGTTATGAGTTATATTCTCCAGATGGTGAATTCCACCTAACATGAAACCATTACGAAAGAAAATCATTTTAAACAAATTATTAAGTGTTATATATCATTGGAAAGCTTATGACCTCTAGAACTAGAACGTACTATTGCTTTTTCCTTACATTAAGTTTGTTTTGTAGGGGATGTAATGGGAAAATATCTATTTGTAAGTTTTTTTAGCAAGTAAAATTATCATTTTTATACCTTATTACTTACGTAAATTATGCGACTGAATTTAATTGGAGTAAATTTAATATTAATGTAAAAACTATAAAAGTAAAATAAATGCATGTTTGTGACTGTTTTGGATATAAATAGCCTAGTTAAGGGTACAGCTGCAGCATCATGTATTATATGTAACATCTGTTACAAATAGTTTTTATATTTTTTATTACAGAAAAAAATGACTGATTTTTTATGTCAAGGTTCTGATAAATTACAGGCATGTCTTGTGATGTTATTTTTTAAATTTTTGAACAAATTGACATAATAGATACATAGATTTTTTTATCTTATGATGCTATAGTACAAATGATGTTCCATTTTATGTAGCATCCGTTACATTAAAGATTTTTTTTTTCAGCTTAAATACACCAGAAATAAATTTTGAAACCTGTCAAGTTTATCTTTAGTTTTTATCAGGAATTGGTTTTATCAGGAAAAAATAATACTCTCCTATTTTGAAGCATTAATATGCATCTCATAATCTTTTTATTATTTATTTTGTGCGTGAATGTTTCGTCCGTTACAATGGAATTCACCAGATGCTGGGTTGGGGGTAGGTGATGAAATTTTAAAATAAATACAATTTGTGTGCAAAATGTGACAAAAGCATAAAATATATTAATTATTTTGTAAGTTTATTTTTAATTAATCTTTTTACACTAGTTTTGGGTGCTAGTTTTTTACATAAAATGTATAAAGTATTGTATTAAAAAGATTTTTTTATAACTGCTGAAGTATTTCTAATTATTTATAAATTACTTAAAGCGGGGAAAGCTAACCATGGATGGTCTATTGTATCTACCCCAAACACACTATCATTAAAACTTTTAGATAAAATTAAATATAATACATAAAGGAACTCATCCAAAGATGCTGCACAATCATTGCATTGGACGGAAAGGACATTTTCTTCCTTTTCATTCAACTTGAGTTCCACACTGTAAGTCTTTTTTGTGACATTATGTTCTGGTGTCACCCTTGCATTGACTGTACAGATGTCTCCATCCCTTTTTACCTGAACATATCCTACAGCATTATCTCCATAGCCTTATCGTCCAAATCTAAGTAAAAGTAACTTTCTAAGTACTAAAGCATTAATTTAAAAATGTGTTTTTAAAACACAAAATTATGGAGTTAGAGGATTGTTTAAAATTATTATGAGTAGTAAACATTTGTTTCTTTGCACCACTTAGTATGTGATTAGTCAAAAGTTTAATTATCATGCATAGTTCAGATTTATTATAATTCCTTTACCATTTAAAATACACATATTTCTATGATATGAATGCAGAACACTCAACACATTCGTAAATTTGGTAGTGTTTTTAATTTCTGTCAACTTTCTAATACACAATTAAAAATACTAAATATCCTATAACAGACACTACTTGTAATGTTGCAGAGCTAATTAATTCTACAAAATTAAACATGTACTACGAATGAATAATAATAGAAGCTGTTTATTAAACTTTTAGAGTACGATATTAATTTAATAATATGCATAAACAATGTGTAACTTTAAAGTTTGTGTAAAGCACAACGCGCGTCAGCGTTCTACAATCTACATTACATAACTAGAATAATAAATGCAAACAAATATATACATCCCTCTGAACTTTAAATCCTCGCATTTCTGCTCCCATAAAACTTGAATTATTTCCCAAAAAGGAAAACACTGCAAATGAATCCATTTTAGGCAGGTTGTCAGATTGCCCTTTTGCAAAACCGGGTAATAACGCCATGGTAAACAAAACAGAAATAAAACTAAGAATAAAGACGACGATAGAATATAATTTTAAAAAAAGGGGGAATAAACAATAGCCACAAACTAAAATTAGAAAAATTAAACCAAATTAGGAAAAAAATATGATTTTAAAATGTTAGTTTAAGAGGAGGAAACGTAGAATCTCGCGCTAGACAAATGTAAACATTGAAGCATGGTGCATAGTGACGTCAGAACCAATCACGTAGCGTTTTGAGGTCACATGATTTTTCAACACCTTTTCGCTTATTTTAAATTTAAAATTCTTATTATTTAGATCTATATATACGTTTTAATTGATGTTTTCGAACAATTTGATAACCAATCTGTTAATAAAAAATAGAAATGAGCATTTTCCCCACATGTGCAAATTCCTCATTATTGTAAAGGTAATCAAAATCAAAACAAAAACAATCTACCACTTACTTCACTGTAGAAGAAGTAGAAGTGTATATGCATAACGTACAAGAATTAAATATAAATTTCTTTAAAATTCAAATAATAAATACATTAATTTCGGAAAAAACGTGCCTCAAAAAAACGTGTTTACATTTCAACGGAAGTCATTTCCATGACAACCACTGCTTGAAAGCTAGATTTTGAAAACAAACCAAAACAAAAAATATTTCTGTGCGAATTAAGACAGAAACATTATTTAAACGTCATTTTAAGCGGGAAAAAGCACAAAAAATTTTAATGCAATTTTTTTTTTTTTAATTTGAAGATTTTTGTGTCCCGGACCCCCTTGAAACCAAACAATTTGCTAGGGCCGGATTTAGACTTCATAAGGCCCTAAGCTATTTGAAATATGGGGCCCTTTATAATTTTTTGGGAGCCCCACTTTCTTGGGGGCCCGAAGCTATAGCTTGTGTAGCTTATATGTAAATCCTGCACTGCAATTTGTCCTACGTTTCTGCGAGTGTTGCGATGTGACATACTGCATACAACGACTTTATTAGAGGTATCATTGTTATACATGCGTTAGAACCAGGGAGGAAGGATATTACCTCAGTGGAATAATTGCAAGCGGGACGACCCTCTTCGTAGAAAACGAAAAGTGGCGTGGCCATGTTCACTGTGCAACAGCAGTAAAACGAACTGACCAATTAGAATGGTTCCAGACATTTTCTAGAACCATTCTTATAAACAAAACGATATATGGTATAATTTATTTTGACAGGTAGTTTCCTTCCTTGCAGAATATCCCGTTTGTAGCACTCATGACACCTTTTAACAGAAAGTTGTTTCTTCTCAGTGGTTGGAATGTGTTCAGGGATGTACCTCCAAGTTTTAGCTTACAATTAAGTTGGTGAATCACTATGCAACGAACGTCCGCGAACTCTGAAATTTGGTAATGATACTTAGTATTTTCCGTTCTGAGGCCAACAACACATTTTTCGTTTCTCCTTTTAATATCCTTCGTATTTTAATTTCTGAAAATAGTTCATGAGCCTTGAAGAGATCAACATCAAAAAACGTAATTTTTTTTCAATACCCCGTTACAAACGTTTGCTTGACATGAAAACAAACTAGCAATTTATTCGATGCTTTCCATGCCTTGGTTGTATTCCATAACGGAAAGTATCATCATAATGTAGCCACGTGCTCTACCTTTCTTCTTTCTTTTTTTCTCGTGCCTATTAACACAGGAATGCTTCATATAAATTATGTATACATTATTTTTTCACGTATAGGCCAGTATACTTAGGCTATATATGGTTCTAACTACTGCTCTTTTCTGTTTAGGAGTCTGTTATTGAACATGGAGATCGTTATCGATGATGTTCCTGTGAGGCCGCACATAAGGGGAAATTACCACCCAGTAATTTCTTTTCCTCCATTGATTTAGCTACGTTACAGGAACTTCAGTCCCTGGATAACAACACGCTACAAAAACTGGGAGATGAAGCTTCTATACGGATGATCAAATCTGCCAAATACCAGATGGGGGTTATGATGTTCGAACTCAACAAGAAGTCGATTGGCGATCGGGATGATATCCAATGGCGAGATAGGCTACATAAACAATAGGGGGAGATGAAACGTATTTCCTCTTGCCTTAATGAGATGACGGAGTTACGGAAACGTGCTAACCTTCCCACTCCTCCCCGACAATCTGGCGGCATGACGTCAACGGCTGTTCCGGATAGTGACACTTCTCCCCTAGAGGGGCCAAGTAATGCAGATTGTTCTAAAAACTCCATTTCTCAAAAGAGAGCGGCAGCTGATGTTGCCAATCGCGTCGATAAGACAGCTCGCGGCGAAGATATTCCCTTTCTTCCTGTACCAGTCAGGCTAACGGCCAGGAAGAAAAAGATTAATTTTAAATCTGCGGAAAATAGTATCCCAGTTGTACACTGCTGGCCACCCAAATTGCAACACCAAGAAAGACAAGAGATATCACAACAAAATTTATTTTGTAGATAACATGTTGACCAAGTATCAAATGATTAAATTTATAGACTTCTGTGAAGTGTGGTTCCTGCCAAAATCAGTAGCCAGTGTAGCCGCCATTGTTGGAGATCACCGCTGCCACACACCTCGGCATTGATTCAAAGAGACTTTGGATGAGTTCTTGGGGTACAGCAGACCAAGCAGCTTCCACACGTTGCCAAAGTTGATCTGCTGCGGCAGCTGGGGATGGAATCTGGGTCAATCGTAGAGCAACCATGGACCACATGTTTTCTATCGGCGAAAGATCCGGAGAGCGAGGCGGCCAGGGAAGCAATTCAATCTGGCGATTGACGAAGAACCGTTGGACAATGCGTTCCACGTGTGGTCGCGCATTATCCTGTTGAAATATGGCTGTGGACAAGCCCTGAAGGTAAGGAAGGACAACTGGCTCCAACACCTCGGAGATGTAGCGCTGGCTGTTTAAAGTACCGGCAATGCGTACTAGAGGTGTGCGAGAGTGATATCCAATACCGCCCCATACCATAATACCCGGTGCAGGACCAGTGTGGCGGTGCATAACGCAGCTGTTCAGCATCCTCTCTTCACGGTGTCTCCAGACTCGAATGCGACCATCGTGGTGTTGCAGACAGAAGCGTGACTCGTCAGTAAAGACAATTTCATTCCATTCTGCCGTCCACATCCTTCTGTCATCGCACCATTGGCGGCGGAGACGTCTGTGGATCTGCGTCAAGGGTAGACAAAGCAATGGACGTCTTGCGGACAGACCACTCTGCTGTAAACGGCGCCGAATGGTACGCGCAGACACTGGATGATGCGTTACAGACTGCATGTGCTGTGCTATGGTTCGTGATGTGACTGAGCGATCCGTCACTGCCATGCGCACAATTTGCCTGTCATCACGTGAAGTGGTGCGCTGAGGTGGATGCGATCGAACACGCCGGTCCGTCGTACCCTCCTGCATCCAACGATCACATATCCGCATTACAGTTGTTTGGTTTCGTCCAACACGACTACCGATTTCCCTGAAAGATAATCCACAATCTCGGTAGGCCACTATCCTTCCTCTGTCGAACTCGGATACTTGATCAAAAGATGATCGCTGTTTTCGACGAGGCATAATTGATCGTTTTTTTAAAAAATCACAAGAAAAACACAATTGCCGAACTTGAAATCGTCAAAATCTCCAAGCCTTAAATAGCGCTTTGAAGTGGCGCCACAGGCACGCGTGATGTGCGTCTGCGCTGAAATTCTAATCATTTGCATATCTCACCTCCGCTAATGCATGTTGTAAATTTCATGTTATTTGCATGTTTCCTTCAGGGTGTTGCATTTACAGTGGCCAGCAGTGTAATTAACTCCTATACACCCACTGATGGGGAAGCAGATGATACTAATACTGGTAACTTGAACAGCCAACAAGTAACTGTAAGTGCACCTAAAATTAAGAAGCCTCCTTATATCTTTATAATTTCTAACAATTCTTGGCACACTCATTTAACCGAGATTAGGGAGGAAGTGGCACCTTCACTATACTCAGTTATGAAAGTTAGGTACCTTCGGCTTACTATTAACATTCCTTCGAAATATCGAGGGCTGACCAGATATCTTGAAGATAATCATATTAAACATAAAACGTACATGTTAGATGAGGACAAGCCTTTTAAAGAAGTTGTCAGATGCCTACCTGCATGTACTCACCCAAATCAAATTCTGGCATATTTTGAACAGCTCGGTAATTCAAATGTTAAAGTAACACCTATGTTCAAAGGGCCAAAGTTCAGAATATCGCCCATGCCACTCTTTTACGTACAAGTTCTAAAAACCAAGGATATTATCAAAATTTACAGTACCCACATGGGTACAGCTTTCGCAGACGCACCGCCCTGCTAAGTTTGGCGATTTTGTGTATGGCGTGGTAACCATGCGATTTTGGCCAAATTTTTTGGTTGCCAAGTTGAGGCGATTAAGGAGCCAACGTTGTGGCTCCTGTAAATTCGTGACGTTTTTAATCATGTGATTATTTCGTGAAGGATGTATCACGTGATTTATTTTGACCAATTATGGGTATTTAATCGTTTTTTCTTGTTGTTTGGATTAGTTTGAAAGTTTTTTGACTGTGAATTGTTACGAGATTTATGATGGCGACCATTTTGAGTGTGAAGGATATTGTTAGTAAATACCAGGCGAAGGTTTTGGGTAATGTTAGAGGGCGTTATTCTTGTGATAGATACACGGAAGGGGTGGTAAATGAGTCACTTATACATGGGTTTATTCATTCTGATCGAATGATATTTTTCGAATTCTTGTGGGATTTGAAGTTTTTAAAGCCCGATATATTTTGCGTGAAATGTGATTTGAAAATGAAATTAACAAAAAAGAATAATGTTTCTGATGGGTATGTTTGGTATCGCAGAAATAAGATCGATGGGAAGGAGTGTGGTGCGCAGAGAAGCTTACGGTTTGGGACTTGGTTTTCGTGTAGCAAATTGACAGTTATATATGCATATGTGTGTATATATATATATATATATATATATATATACACTCATGGACAAAAAAATTAGCGCACCAAGAAGGAGTCGTCAAAATGAAACGAAATTTTACATACGTAATGACTACTTTGATATAAGTAAATGATAAGAAAATCAAAGAAAAAGGATAATTTATTTCAGAGAAAAAGGCAACAGAACGGAGGAGTTAATACTCCGTTGGACCCCCTCTAGCGCGAATGCACGATGCGATACGATCGGGCATTGAGTCATACAAGTTCTGTATGATGTCTTGAGACATTTCGTTTCATATTTGCTGTAACCTTGCCTCTAGTTCGTTCAAACTCGTGGGATGCCCAACTCGTCGTCCCAAATGATCCCAGATATGCTCGATTGGAGACAAATCTGGGGATCGGGCAGGCCAAGGAAGGGTAGTAACAGTGCGGAGACAGTATTGTGACACCCTTGCCGTATGAGGCCGAGCATTGTCTTGTTGAAAAATGGCTCCTGGGAGCCGTTGAACGAGTGGCAACACATGTGGTTACAGGATTTCATGAACATACCACTGGGCTGTCATGGTGCCACGGAACAATACTAGGGGTGACCATGTATTGTAGGCAATGGCACCCCATACCATCACACCAGCTGTGGGAGCGATGTGTCGCTGTACAGCAAATGCAGGATTGAAGCGTTCATCACGGGCTCTCCACACACGAATACGATTGCCATCACTGCCGAGATTGAATCTGGATTCGTCGCTAAAGACGACCTGGTTCCATTCCGCTGCAGTCCAGTTTCCTCGTGCGCGGCAAAAGTCCAAACGGAGGCGTCGATGGGTGGGCGTCAAGGGCAGCACACGTAATGGGCGCCGCGATACCAACTGTCCTTCAGCCAGGCGCCTTTGCATGGTTCGAGAAGACACAGAGGCCCCTAGTGAAGGTGCTACCTGTGCCTGGATGGCGGCCGATGAAGCAGTTGGCTGTACGCGTGCATTTCTTACGATGTGGCGGTCTTCTCGACGACTGGTCTGTCGAGGGCGTCCTGGGCCTGGTCTTCGTGTACATGACATCTCTCGGGTCCACTGGTCCCAACACCTCCTCACAACACAATCAGAGCGGCCTAATTGACGAGCTACTCGCCTAGCTGACCACCCAGCTTTCATCATCCCGACGATTCTCAACCTCTCAAACTGCGACAACTGCTTCTATTGTCTTTGAACACGGCGTAATGGCATGTCTATCTCAGCTCTTCCTTTGTAAATGATTCAGCACACTCAAACAAGCTTTGGTTACCTGTTTTATACTCCACAGAGTACGATGTTCAACGCCCTCTACCGGCTATACGTAATGCGCAATCACGCTGCATTTCTAATCATTTGCATATCTCCCCGACATGTACCTTCATTGCAAGTTTCGTTACGATCCCGCAATTATTTCTTGGTGCGCTAATTTTTTTGTCCATGAGTGTATATATATATATATACCGGGTGGCCATAATTAAACTGACAGTGCTCACAGTGTTCTGTAGCGCGATCTATTTGCGAGAATAACGCCACATTTTGTAGGAAGATTAAACAAGACGGGGGACGAAGGATTCCGTGAAAAAATATATTAGTTCCAAAAGTCACCGCTAGGGGAATATTTGACGTTGTGTAATAGAAAATAGAGTGTTAACAAATGCAAATTAATACGGAATAAAATTTCCTTTTATTATGCACATTTTCTTATTTAGTTCAAGTGCAATATGGCAACACTTTTAAAAAAGCGTAAAATCTACATGAACACCGATAAAGTATAGTGATCTGCAATATCACGTACGCTGAGCAGAAGAAGAAGTTCTTTATTCAAATTTCACGTTACATCCATTGGCACAGTGCCAGCTGCTTGGGTTTTAAAAGGCAATGTGTTGCGTTTCGAAGCAATCGGATTGAAAGTTTATGTGCAATGTCTCCTTCTTTAGTCGAGCGTGCGTTACTGGTCAAATTCTTTTACCTCAACCAGTGCAACGCGTCAGCCGCTCTTCGTGCTTTTAGAACACACAAAAAAATGCGTAAAGGTAACGGTCATGTGTCAGTTAATGGGCTAAAAGCAATGGTTGCAACGTTTGAGAAAACAGGTTCTCTGAAGGTTCAGTCAGGCAGAGGACGAAAACCTGTACCACAGGATACAATCGAAGCAGTTGCCACGGCGATTGTCGACAGAGGACCAGACAATATTGCTGCCACCTCTAGCGCTCGTGGATTAGCTCGGAATATGGATATGCCTTACAGTGCGGTATGGAAAATCTTACGAAAGATTATCAACTTCTATCCGTACAAGATCAGCCATGTACAGGAGTTACTGTACCCCGACCATGATAAGCGATTGACTTTTGCTCTCACCTTTCTTGCCAGAATGGAGGTGGATGATGCTTGGCCGTGGAAAATCTTATGGGGAGACGAGGCCCACTTTTACCTGCATGGAACTGTGAATACCCAGAACTGCCGAATTTGGGATGACAAATCACCACATGCAGTCACAGAAATTCCCTTACATTCACCAAAGGTAACTGTTTTGTGTGGGTTCACAGTGGAATTTATCGTAGGTCCATTCTTCTATGAGAATATTACCCCGACAGGACCAGAAACCTGTTCTGTTACTGGAGAGAAATATCGCCACATGTTGAACAGCTTTGTCATTCCGGCACTTCAGCAAAGACAATGCCTGGGGGAAATCATTTTCATGCAAGATGGAACCCCTCCACACGTTGCTGTACGGGTGCGACAGCTGCTACGACAGAAATTCACAACAGAAAGAGTCATTAGCCGCTACTTTCCAACTGCATGGCCACCTCGGTCGCCTGATCTTGCCCCATGCGACTTCTGGCTACGGGGTTACCTTAAGTCCAAGGTCTATCAAGGAGTGGTCCAGGACCTGGCTATGTTGAAAGATAACATATCACGGACTGTACGGGAGATTCCTGCAGACATGTTACTTTCTGCTGTTGTGCATACTGTGCACAGAATGCAATATGTGGTCTACAACAGCGGCAGCCACATTGAACCTCATTTGAATGCAAAATAAAAGGTAATTTCGGTATTGATTTGCATTTGTTAACACTCTATTTTCTATTACACAGCGCCAAATATTCCCCTAGCGGTGACTTTTGGAACTAATTTATTTTTTCGCGGAATCCTTCGTCCCCCGTCTTGTTTAATCTTCCTACAAAATGTGGCGTCATACTCGCAAATAGATCGCGCTACAGAACACTGTGAGCACTGTCAGTTTAATTATGGCCACCCGGTATGTAGGTATATATATATATACATATATATATACTTACACACACATATATATATATATATATTGCCATGTCGTTGACATCGGCACTCCTCTCATTCGACACAGCCGGTGGAATTGATGAGTTTCCCACATGTGTTGCAGGTACATCAACAGGAACTCTAATGTGAAAAAGTCTCCAAATAACCTTCTTTTCTTCTCCCCGCAGTCAGCACGTATGTTGCAGATCAGCGACGGCATTCAATTAGCTAACAATGGAGTATGTCCTGGGCCAAATGGATTTCAGGTATTCTTCAAAGGGTCGGCGCGGGCGGAAGTGACCCCCATCGGCCCCGGAAGTATAGTGTTCCAGCAATTTGTGGAGTCTTCTGGATTCTTCTGGAAAAATTGGTCGAAGTATAAAAGGACTCCCCTTCTTTGTCGGAACGACTTTTAGCTCTTCGACTTGCTAGACCGACATTGCTGGAGTGCGTCGGGTCTGTGACGGCGAAAAGCCTATTAATCTCTTGAGAGATTGCACGGGTTAGCTCTGGTTGGAACAGAGACCGTGGATAATGATATTTGGCTTGTGTTAGCCAGGGAAATGATTGTAATAAATAATGTTTTGTAAATATTAAGGTTTAATAAAACCTTTTGTACATTTGTAAGCAAGTTTCCTTCTCGAATTATTCCGTTTCGTGTTTTAACTTGTTTCACCAAGTTTGTTTTAAGTCGCTATGGGCCACGTCTTCATAGCTGGTGGCAGTGGTGCGATTATTCCGGAGTAAAGCGGAATAGGAGTCCACGAAGGACAGTGCGTCTGCAGTTCCAGAGGATCGAGAAGTGGAGTCTTCACTGATCGGGGAGCAGCACGGAGACTAGGATAGAAGCAAGACCGAGCAGCCTAAAAAGAGGACACCTTGGAGAGAAAGTCAATCAGCGGGTCGAGCTGGATGCAACGAATAAGAAGGTGAGTCCATTCGAAAATCTTATTAGAGAGGTCTGAGTGAAACAAAGTCGCCAGGCGCGTGAAATAAAAATTAGTTTAGGAAAACTAAAAATTCCGTAGGGGAAGATAGAATTTTGATTAGTGGTAATCAAGGTATGTGTGAGTAATCCATACGGAATCTCACAGCACGTTTGTGCAGAAGGAAAAAACGGTACTCAGTTTGGGAGACGTTGTTTGAATTGTGCTATAAGAATATTTATAGGTGTATATGGTGATATATGTTATAAATATTTTAAAACGTTTGATAGAATGATATATGTTCTAGAGGGATGCATGTTCTAGTGTAATATATGTTCTAGTGTGATATATGTTCTAGAGGGATACATGTTCTAGTGTAATATATGTTCTAGTGTGATATATGTTCTAGAGGGATACATGTTCTAGTGTAATATATGTTCTAGTGTGATATATGTTCTAGAGGGATACATGTTCTAGTGTAATATATGTTCTAGTGTGATATATGTTCTAGAGGGATACATGTTCTAGTGTAATATATGTTTTAGTGTGATATATGTTCTAGTGTGATACATGTTCTAGTGTGACATACATTCTAGTGTGATATATGTTATAGTGTGATTTTGGTGCTATATTTTAGACGTATTGGTAGAAGGTGATATATGCCTAATTTTTTAAAGTGCTAGGATATTGTATATGTGTAGCTAGTGTATTCTAGACCGGGAAAGTTGTGTTACGGTACAAGGGGTAACCGTTAGGTTAATACAAAAAAAATGGGGAATATTATAATACAAGGTGTATTATTATATTAATATCTGTTTTAAATTTGAGCAGTTGGCTCAGGGTACTTGAGATTTTAACTTGAAATTTAATATTTTGCTGTTTGTTTTGTACATTAATATTAAGTTTGGTTTAAAGTTAATACGGAGTGTATTTTCTTTGTATGTTAATATCTTTTTGGAAATGTGATATAATACAGAGTGTATTCTTTGTGTGCTGATATCATTGTATCTGTTTAGAAATTGTGTTTTCTGTGAAAAGAGTGTTTAATATTTTAGTTTAGAAAAATGGAAGCTTATCTGGGTAGACAAACCAAAGATATCCTGCTGACATTGGCAGATGATCTCGCCCTAAATGTATCAGAATCAGAGAGAAAGTGGCAGATTATTAAGAGCATTGTGGAAGCGCCAAATTGCGCCGAGGGCACAGTTAGAGCGTGTTTAGAATGCATTTTGGAAGAGGCTAAATTAGAACAGGAGGATAGACTGGAAAAGGCTAGAAGGGAAGAGGAGTTTAAGCAGATGGATAGGGCTCAGGAATTAGAATGGATAAGATGGAGAGATCGTCTAGACGCTAGTCAGAAAGCCTTAATTGATAATATTTTCGAGGTTTTCGAGTCGAATAAAGAATTCTTTGTGAGACACGATAAAGGAATGCTTGAGAAGTTAGAATATGACCTCAATTGCGAAGCGAATTATAGTTCATATCCATCAATTATAATTATCAAAGCGAAGGAATTGGGAGTACCTGAGGGAAAAATTACAGGCTGTAAATTCCTACAGAGAAAGTAGAGAATTAACAAGGAAAGCTGGGAATTTCGAAAGGGCGAACTTTTCCGTTTGCGACAACAAAGGGGACCTTGCAGTTAGTTTGCCTGAGAGTAAGGCCAGGACTCCACTTCACCAGAAACAGAAAACAGAACAGAAAACGGAATTTTTTTCTGTTTTCCGTTTCTGCTGGGATTCCGTTCTTTCTGTACTCCACTTCACCAGATTCCGCTCAGCTGGAGCCATCTGTCGTCGTTTTTTGTTTTTTTGTTTATTATTTTACATTGGCTGTGATTCGGACATAAAATACTTAAGCTCAAGAAAGTATGGAAAACGACACAGATTTTGCTATGGCGAGTTTGCACTTCCTAAGTCTGCTGTCTTTAATTAGAACCTCTGAAGCAAAAAAAAGAAAACATCGATTCTGGGTTCGAAAGATTTTCCAAGAAAGGGAAAAACATGGTATTCACAACACCTTAATTAGAGATCTTCGAACTACCGATCAGGAGTTCTGAAAAAACAGTCTTGTTGAAAAAACAGTAGTGCATAACAAATAGTATGTAATAGAAATTTCGACAAAATATTACTAGTTGTCATGTTTAGTGTATATCATCTCTATAACATTTGGATAGTTAAAAATATCAGACCTTTACAAAGTGACATCTTAGGATTACAGATCAGTTTGCACTAAATCCATTATCTGGTAATAGAAAATCATTATTCCAATAAATTATTCTAGTAGAATTTACTGTTTACTTATTTAGCTTGCAGTTATGGAGGTGATGGTAGAAATGGGTAAACCCCAACTTCATAAATAAACGCTTCCATGTCAAACCGAGACGCCATTGCTGTTTTGTGTTTCGTGGATCAAGACACATTCCTATTAGCTGTCATACACGCGGAATCCGCGGACGGAAACAGAAAAGTTCAACATTTTCAACTCTGTTTTCCGCCGTCATTCTGCTGGGCAGAAACGGAAAAAACCGGAAGTGCGTAGATTTTCCGATTCTGTTTTCTGTTTCTGTCGCGTTTTCTGGTGAAGTGGAGTCCAGGCCTAACTCCGAAACCGGAAACCTTAATAGTTCAGGATCCACTTTGCCCCAGAGCATAGAAAGATTTTCGCTCGCTCATTTGCAAGAGAGGAAAACTGGATGGTTGTGTCCAGAGAAGGGGGAAAACGAGGTTCAGATAATGACCACGGGCTATTATGCGGAGACAGGGGACGCGAGTGAGGTAAATATCAACGACCATTATGTTGAGTCCAGAGATAAAACTTTCTTATCTGTAGGAGTCGTTCCGTGCAAATTTCGCGGGAAAATTTAAAGCAGTAAAGAGAAGGGTTTCCCGACTCGTGCCTTAAAGAATAGGTACTCTGGAAAAAAGGGATTTCTACTGAGGAGTCCGAAACGACTCACGGGTACACCGGGAAAATTACGGAGCCGAATGGTGAGCCCTTGTAGTGGGAGAAATTTAAAGTTTGCGGAGAATAGCTGCGGAAGGGATAAACTGCGAAATTATCCTATTGTTTTACGGAGGTACCTATTGGATTACGGAGAATGGGGAATTTGGATGAGGAGACGGACGCGACGTAGGGCCCTAGGAAAGAAATGGGTTGTGCCTCCGGGAAAATTGCGAAACCGATTAATGGTCCCTGGTAGTAGGAGAAATTTAAATTTTGGTCAGTTTTCGCTAACTCCTATAAAATGGGAAAAAATCTGGCACTTTGGTCTGGTTAAAATGAATGGAATTTCGGATTATCAGGCACCAAAAGGGAAAAACTTTAAGAGGAAATTTAGGGGAAGAAAGTATCCCGTTAAATTCAAAATAAAAATGGGTAAGAAACACTCAAAAAGGCAACCTAGAAATTTCGGAAGACTGAGACAAAACCGAAAATTGAAAATTTTTGCGAGGGAGAAGATTATTAAACAGGTTGATTTTAGGAGGCCGAATGAAAGGGTTTCCATGAAAATACAGCATAAGCGAGATGCTTCGAGGAGGATTAATTCCAAAATTAAAGAATAAAATTGTGGGAAAATGTAAATTCTCAGATGAGATTTTGAGGGTATTTACTTAACTTAAGGAATGTATTTTAATAACCTGTTGATGAAATGTATTAAATTTGGTATCGTTGTAATTGCATAATTTAGAAAATTAAGGTTATTAAATTATGTTGATGAAATGTATTAAATTTGTTATGGTTGTAATTGCATAACTTAGAAAATTAAGGTTATTAAATTATAGTGATGAAATGTATTAAATTGGTTGTGAGTGTGAATACCTAGTTAAGAAAATGAATGTATTAGTCTATTGTAATGAAGTGTATTACGTTAGGTATGATGGTAAATTCGTAACCTAAGAATTGAAAGTGTTCTATTGTAATAAAGTGTATTACGTTAGGTATAATGGTAAATTCGTAACCCAAAAAATGGAATGTATTATATTGTAATGAGGTGTATTACGTTAGGTATGGTGGTAAATTCGTAACCTAAGAATGGAGGAAATTAATCCATTGTGATGAAATCTTAGTAATTAAGTTTTAATTTGTTTGTGCATCCATAAGTAAGTGGACCAATTAGTTTGATTATTGGATAATGGAAATTATTTAAAGATTTGTATTGCGTTCCACTGTGAAAATTAGTTAAGGTTTTTTTTATTTGTTATTATTTTATGTCTAATAGTATGATTGTTTCTGTTCCGTGAATGGAAAGTGAGGCGGTTTTGCCTATTGTCATGTTTGGTTCAGGTTGAACGGACAAAGGAAAGTCCAAATGAATTGTGTAAATTCTAGTGGTTGAGTCAGTTGTAAACCAACGACTAAATGGAAAAATTTAAGAAAACTGCGAGTCGTTTGACGAGCAGATTGTAAGTTATCATTGTGTTGAATTTTTAGGGGGAAGTTTTAAGTGCTATTGTTAAAGGTGCTAAGTTTTATGTAAACTGATTATGTGTAAAATGATTGGAAATTTTAGCATGTCAATAAGTGTTAAGTGACTGTATGTTTTTATATAAGTATGGTAGCTGTGTTTTAATCTCATGTTTTAAGAAGTTGCGAGTAGAAGTTATTCCAGTGTATAATTGTGTTTATTCTTCTTGTAACCGCGATAAAATGTTTTTGATGTGTCAACATAATGTGTAGAGACGAAGTTTTGACTAGTAGGCTCTCGAACTGAGTATTAGGAAAGGGTTTGTGTTAGAGTTTCGAGTGCGCGGTAGGTCGGGTATTAAGCCATTAAGATAGGGCTCAAATAAGCCATTGTGTGAAAGACCTCTCCGAAGGATTACCTCCTTTGGACGTACACCTGTGACTTTAGCCTTGCTTAAAAGTCTTGATGGGAGGAGGAGCTGTCATGTCGTTGACATCGGCACTCCTCTCATTCGACACAGCCGGTGGAATTGATGAGTTTCCCACATGTGTTGCAGGTACATCAAAAGGAACTCTAATGTGAAAAAGTCTCCAAATAACCTTCTTTTCTTCTCCCCGCAGTCAGCACGTATGTTGCAGATCAGCGACGGCATTCAATTAGCTAACAATGGAGTATGTCCTGGGCCAAATGGATTTCAGGTATTCTTCAAAGGGTCGGCGCGGGCGGAAGTGACCCCCATCGGCCCCGGAAGTATAGAGTGTTCCAGCAATTTGTGGAGTCTTCTGGATTCTTCTGGAAAAATTGGTCGAAGTATAAAAGGACTCCCCTTCTTTGTCGGGACGACTTTTAGCTCTTCGACTTGCTAGACCGACATTGCTGGAGTGCGTCGGGTCTGTGACGGCGAAAAGCCTATTAATCTCTTGAGAGATTGCACGGGTTTGCTCTGGTTGGAACAGAGACCGTGGATAATGATATTTGGCTTGTGTTAGCCAGGGAAATGATGGTAATAAGTAATGTTTTGTAAATATTAAGGTTTAATAAAACCTTTTGTACATTTGTAAGCAAGTTTCCTTCTCGAATTATTCCGTTTCGTGTTTTAACTTGTTTCACCAAGTTTGTTTTAAGTCGCTATGGGCCACGTCTTCATAATATGTATGTGGATAGATTGATAGAGGGATAGAGACAGAGAAACATGAAATATATATATAGAAACTATTGCCGTAAAAGTCGAATAACCAATGCCGAAAATTCGTAACAATTTCCCGGCAGATTCTATAAGAAATATGCGTACATCAGGAGCCCCAATCCCGCCCACCATTATTGGGTATTTATTTATATGTACTGGACAGTTTATTAGGCCAATTTTTTGTCAGGTTGGCGCCGAAAACTTTTGACGCCAACTTTTCGTCAAGTTGGCGTCAAAATATTTTGGCGCCAATTTGTCGCCAAGGGTGGTGCGCCTGAGAAAGCTGTTCCCCGACATGTTTGGAACTGAAGTCCATATCGAAAAATATCACAGAATGAAAGGCCCTAGCTAATGCTACAGGAATTGCCCCAAGTTCCCTTTGATTGGCAAGAAAAATAGGAAAAATAAACCAACCAATATTTCAACTAAAAATGTTATGAATGCCACTTCTACCAACACCTTTGTAAGTAAAACGGTTGACCCAACAATTTCATTTGAGAATGCAGTCTCTGGTAAAAAGGAACCCCTTCGCCAATCCCTTGCTAAATCATCCATCCCCAGTTGCAAGGACAATTCGGATACCGACTTTCAAATATATCTTATGATATTAGAAGATAAGTACGACAAACGTCTTGTTCTTACTGTTCTTAAACAAGCATTACCTGCCATCAGGAACGCCTCGCATCTGATAGACAGAGTATTCTGTCTATACGAGAGCATTTTTATGCTCTCGTCTACTCAGGGATAATTCCCGCCGTTTTCTTTCGCTTTTGCTTTCCTGGCCAATAGCTTGAACTCTCTCTCCATTGGCTTCTGGAACGCCAATGGACTTCGACCAAAAATTGCCGAAGTTCAGCAGTTTGTTACAGATAACAATTTCGACGTGTTTTTAGTCAGAGAGACTCATTTTTACCAGGGTAATACCTCTCAGATTGCGAACTATGAACTTTATCGTGAGGACTGACCTCATAGTGGCTCTCCTTCAAATGTTGGTGGTACTGCTGTATGCGTCAAACGAAATTTAATACATTCTAGGATCCCCTCCCCCCCCCCTTGCCATTAGATGCTTGTGAAGCTACTGTCACTCAATTAAGTCCTGAAAATATACCCAAATTACGTATCGCGTCTGTTTACATGCGTGGCAAATTCAAAAAGAGCCTGTTAGTCAAAGATTTAGATTCACTTACACGCAGTTGTCCCAATTTTATCCTCGTGGGTGATTTTAACGCTCATCATTACTCATGGGACTGTAGGAGCTTTTGCTACCGCGGCACTGCACTTAGAAGATGGATCGATTATAATTTGGCTTCAGTACTCACACCCGATGAACCCACCTGCTATCGTGGATGTTACCTGTCCATCATTAATTTCGCAATCACCCGCAACTTCCCCTATCCTCATAAAATTAACGCTATTAACGACCTCTCATCTGACCACTTGTCTGATGGGCTCAGTTTTGATGTAGTATGAAACAGAACTTCCCGACTTAAGACCAAATGGGAATATTACACCTACTCGCTGGCTCAGTTGGGATTTCCCAACACTGCCGATTTGGCGGATGGCGCTGTCGCTAAGCTGAGAGATTCTCTCTTTACGACGTATGCTGAGGCATCTAAGCCTTTCAAAACAAAAATTGATTACTACAGGCTACCTGAGCACCTCAGACAATTAATCAGAGAGAGGAATTCACTTAGGAAAGACTGGCAGGCTTCTCATGATCCTAATCACAAGACTTTAGTAAATAGATTTCAGACCCTTATTCGAAAAGACATTAGGACCAGTACTAAAGCACGGTGGAATGACTACATAGAGTCGCTTTCGACTTCTGACAACAGTGTATGGAGAGCAGCCTCACTCATACGTAAGACACGCTTACACATTCCGTCCCTTAAAGGAACTAATTCAATAGCCATCTCTAAAACTGAAAAGGCTGATCTCATTGCAGACAGTCTTAGAAACCAGTTTGAACCTCATTATGATATCTTATGCTAAGTATCCACTTGTGACTAAACAGTCTCGAGAGTAGTCTCGACACTAGACTCACAAATGGATAGGGGCCTGAGAGCAGCCTCGCCGCCAAGCAGGCGCGAGTATCAGGGATTGCAGCTGTCGCAAGTGGACATGCTCATTCCTGCTCTCGTGACTTAGTCTCCAGTCTTCCGTCATTGTTGAAAGATTTTTGACAGAGCTGAGACTCGATTTCATTCTTTTATTTAATTTTTATTTTTATTTCGCAATTAATATAAATCGCTAAATAATTTTTCAAAAGGAGTGAAAAGAAGGATGTACTAGATAAAAGAGAGTGGACTGATGATGAAGTGTTGGAGTTAATCCATCTTTATGAGGAACAGGAGATTTTATGGAACATGAAACATAAATTATGCAGGGATCGCGAAAAAAATGAGCATGTTCGAGGAATTTGCGACAAAAATTATTTTCTTTTGTTTCTTCCTTTAGTTGTTAGTTGGTACTTTTAACGCATTATTCGTTTATTTGCGAGTCTGTTACAGCTATGTTTTGGAATGCTGAAATAAATTTTGAATAAGAAATAAATTTTGAGTTTTATTGTAGAATCACAAAGTTGTTTTGTTTTGTTAACCCTATTTTGTTAGGTCAAAAACTTGGATCTACGTATGCAGTTTGTAGTATTGAAAATAAAATTAAGCTGAAAGAAAAGATGTATCCATAAAAAATACCTAAAATATGTAGCGGGACTCTACTGTTCTTCAATATTCGCTTGAATATGCTTACCTGAAGCCAGAAAACGAAGTGTGACCATCAATTTGTCGTGAACAGGAATTGCATCATGTAATTTTGTATCTTGCTTGACAGTATGGTGTTTTACTAAATTTAGAAGCAGATCAAACTGCACTGCAGACCATAGGCGCAGTGTCGGGGGGGGGGACTCACCCCCCCTCAACTTAACTTGAAATAAATTAAAAATTAATAGAAGTTCAGTTAAAATCGGAAAATTGTTGAAAACTTTTAAGAAAGTTGGTTTTTCCCCGCTTTTTCAAACTGTGAAACTGAAGATTCCGATTATGTTGTTACGGTTCAAAAGCACCGCAACATTAAGCACAGATGAAGGAATCAATTAAGAAGTGATCGAGTTAAGAGAAGTAATGACGAGTGATGAATAAGCGAGGGATGTGGACATAGTTTAGAAAAGAAACAGGATGTTTAAGTGCCATTAAGGATGAAAAAGAAGCCGCCAAAGGAAGGGTACAATGTGGGATATGCTTAGGCATGAAAAGAGCGCACAGACCAGATGCAAATGTGAAAGATATAGGAAGAGGGGAAAACATCCTAACGAGGAAAATGCGTTGAATAGTGATGGTTTGGGCTAAATGATGGAAAATCGGAAACAGATGATATTCGAGAAGATGGGAATATTGCCTTGGGAATAATGATGATGGGAGGCGAGTGGCCCCACCTACTAGAAGGCGGAGAAAAAGAAGATTCTGGAAAGAAATGAGTAGCCCAATAGAGTAGGAATAAAATATATCTGACCAATAAAAAACGAAGGAATGAGGCGGATCCAAAATGAAAGGTGGAAAGAAGGTAGTGGACTAAAAAATAGACACGCAAGAAAAAGATTCATTCATGCTAGAGAATTATGAAATGACGACTCGCGAGCTGGTAGCGAAGCAGCGGCGTTAGACATTTTTTTTATGCAGAGAGCACTAGTACTGTGGACGGCAACCAGCCAGCCATTGATGGGAGTGACGGGAAGTTATTAACCCGAATGCCTCGAGTCCACAATAAGCAGAGAAACCCCTCTAGATGATGGTCAATTTGAAAGAGCTACGAAAGACGAAAATAAACCCCAGCCAGCATAACTCCTGTGAATAAGGCCCGAACCGACAACAGGACGAAAGAAGTGCCCCACATCCCAAGGAGCTATTAGCGAGATCCGACATCTAGTCAACGAGACGGACAATGGAACGAATTTCTGAAGGAGCGTGCAGAATGTCACAGAAAAACCCACCCGCCAGTGATTGCCATTCGAAGTGTGCCCAAGGACAAAAGATTGGAAAGAATCGTCAGTGAAGGTATAGTGTTGTCTATAATTGATATATATTTAACGTGTATAAAGTGTGCCTCTCATCCTTGATTCAGATAATGATAGTTAGTGTATAAGAGTTACATGAATTGATATTATAAAATGGTTATATGGGTAGCTCACCCCTTAAATAAATAATCGATGTATGAACGTGTTATATAAATGGTTAATGTAGTTTTAATGATAACTATTAAGGAATAATGATGATAAGTAAATGTAGTAAGCAAAATTTGATAATTGTTTATTTGAAGGAATACCTTGTAATTAACTAATTGCAAGTAGATTATTAACATAGAAGGTTTACGAATAAGAGAAGGTGAATTATGTAATAACGTTCATAAATGAATTAAGTGTAAAACTTACATACTAAACATAATGTACTGATTTAAATAATGTGTATGAGTGTTATGTTTTTAATAAATCCATCTGTAATTTATCAATCAGATAATCTGTAATTCTTCATAAACGCAACGCAGATACGAACAGCGTGGTCGAACAAGTAGATAGTGAGTGCATAATTAATGATTGGTAATTCACCTCAAATTGACAACTTAGACCACGGTACTAACCACTGTATGCATCACATAAGACCATTACATATGTCTTTAGTCTTAACACAGTTTTTAACAATGGTATGATCCATAACAAAAATTCGATGCTATATTTTATTTTTATTATATTTATTTTTCTCATTGTATAACTTTTGAATATTATTCAAACATAATTTCTATTGTTATTCAATTTCGAAAGAATCATATTATTTCATATTTTAAGGACCATCCAGCAGTCAATGCGCTGAGGAGAGCCCTAACTGAATTCAGTTCGTGCCCCCCCCCCCCCAAAAAAAAAGTTAGAAGCCCGCTACACCTATGCTGTAGACATTCGAATAAAATTTCTGAACTGTTGTGCATCTTCCAACCGCAACTCATTTACGAGTGCGGAATAAGCTCCAAATTCAATTCGTCGATCCGCCCATTTTCTTACCCAACACTCCATTTTTTTCACTTTCCTCTTTTTCACAATTTTATACGCAATTATAAAAGCTGGGGCTTGACGCGAATCCGTTTGGAAAGAAAAGAAAAATAAACAAATTGCGATCAAATCACACAACGGACTGCGAGTTGACTCTCAAGTCGACACGAAATGTTTCTGGTCACGAGACTGCAGTGACCTTTGAGTCTCACAAACCTGTCTCGAGAGCGTAAGTGATCTCAAATGGACGACACCCTGAGATTAATCTCGATACTTTCTCTCGAGATTTTCTCTCAAGTGGACACTTAGCATTAGACCACAATACCTATTTGCAAGTAATACATCGCGTAGAACAGTTCCTACCTACTCCCTCTGCAAATTCACTTCAACCCACCTGTCCCTCTGAAATTATTTCCTACATAGAAAAAAGAAATAAATCGCCAGGCGAAGACAATATCTCCTCTTTAATGTAAAAAACCTACTGGCTAACAAACTATCTGTCTCACTTGATTAATTCTCTACTTAATCTAAATCACTTTCCTGGATGCTAGAAATCTGCCATTGTCATCCCGGTTCCAAAATCCAGATAGGATCTTACTAACCCTTCCAACTATCTACTGATCAGTCTTTTTTCTGGTCTTTCAAAGGTTTATGAATTCGTATTGGCCAGACGCCTGGATGAGTTCTGCTATGTCCATGACGTCATCCGACAGGAGCAGTTCGGCTTTCGTAGTCGGCACTCCACACAACATCAGCTCTGGAGAGTTGTAGAACTCATTCAAAGTGCCAAGGATAAAAGGCAATCTACCTATGCGATTTTCATGGACATTAGCAAGGCGTTTGGCAAGATCTGGTATGAAGGACTCTTCTATAAACTTATTAACCTTAATCTTCCATCCCAACTCATTAAAATCTTCCATAGCTCTCTCTCGGATCGTACTTTCACGGTCCGAGTCAATACTAATATGTCTTCCCCTCCCCCCGGCGAATTCTTTCTGGTGTACCCCAAGGCAGTTTGCTTAGCCCTATGTTGTTTAATCTATATATAAATGATATTCGTCCTCTCCCAACATTGATTTAACTCTATATGCTGATGAGCTGGTAAGCCATTAAATACCCTGGGAAACCTCTTACAAATATCTAGGTGTTGTCCAAGATTCCAAACTAAATTGGATTCATTTTGACAAAATTGTCCGTAAATCGAAGAATGCAATTGGCGCCCTTAAACTTCTTTCATATTTCAGTCGCCTGTCGCCAAAATTGAAACTGTAGCTGTACAAGAGTTATTCATGTCTATTTTAACATATGGTTCTGCTGTGAGGGGGACTGCATCCATCCAACAATTACGGAGACTTCAAGTTGTCCAAAATTATGTCCTCAAACATTATGTAACTAAAGCGCCTATTTTTATCAGAAATGACGTGATTCATCGGGATCTACGCGTTAAACCTATTCTTCCAGTAATTAAAAGCCTGGCTTTTAAATTTTACAACAGTTTCTCTCGTAAAACTAATCCTATTCTTCACAGCATTCCTCCTTACAATCCAAGGATCCCCAGCTCGGCGAAAAGGTCAAAAGCTTTACTACGCCGTCCATATATCTCCCTCCCACCACCTAAGAAGCGTAGGAGACCGTGAATGCATATGATTAGCTGGCCAAGCCTATTTTTGTTTCTTCAGCTTCTTAATACAAATTTTAATTTCCCTTTCACGTCATACTGCAGAGATCCGTGAAATTGGATATATATATATATATATATATATATATATATATATATATATATATATATATATACTTATATATAAAGAGAGAGAGCGATTTTGTACGTGGAGGGTAATCTCCGGAACCACTGCACCTATTTGAAAAATTCTTTCACTGTTTGAAAGGTACATTATTCCAGATGGACATAGGCTATATATTATGTATATCTGATCAGTAGAAATAAAGTTAGGGGGGATACTCTAGATTTGTGTGCACGGCCGCCATCTTGGATTTTTCCGCCAGGGTTTGGCGCATTTCGCATGGCGATAATTATTGCGTTCTGGTAAAAATAACCCAATGTCAAATTCTCTAATTTTAAGATCAAACGGTTATTTCTGATGTGATCTTTTAATTACAGTATAATAATTTTAGGTCAGATCTTGGCCTTGACCTGGAAATCTGAGTCAAATTAACTATACTCAAAAGAGTAAATTATTTTTAAAACTAAGAGTCTTTTTGTTGAAAATTTTTGAATACATTATCAGTTTTTCGTTAACTTATTAAATTTAAGTTTCTTTTAATTTTGTTTATCGATTGTCAATTAGTATACTATAATGATACACCATTTCATTTATTTCAAGTAAAATTTATCTGCCATCATTTTTTCGTAAAATGTAAAATACAGTATACATTTTAAATACAATATATTTTAAAATATTTTATAATTCCAAGTTGTAGTGGATTACAAATAAATTTAAATAACTGAAGTTCAACTTCTCTCTTCCCAGGAACCTAAGTTAAAAAGTTAGTTAAGGTTAAGTTATTGGTTTAGAAAAAGGGTTTTTTTTTCTTATTTCCAACACACCAGGATAAATGGTTAAATAATCCTTGTCCCGATGTTATTGTATGCACCAAATATTTGGTTAAGGTCAAATCTGAAGTAAAATTTCATTACCACAATGCCCTAAAAAAAAAAAAGTGTGGATCTGGTTACTCACCATAAATTTATGGGTTCATAATTATTTTACATTTTTCAAAGCTGAATTTTAGATAATTTTTAAATTGCAAGTTATTTAGGTGGTACGAAAATGCTGTATTTTTTTTCTAATTAACAATATATTGGCATAATATTTTGGTGATTCATTGCTATTAGTCAAAGAGTTAGGGCAAACTGAATAGATGGTATTGAAATTTTATCTGTAAGTAAAATTCATTTGACTAAAATTTTCATATGGATCATAATTTGAAAAGGTAGTTTTTAATTAAAAATGACAAAATAAAAATCTCAGTCCAACGATTAAATGATTTTTCAAAAATATTTCTAAGTTTCACAATTTAAAAAGGTCGTTTTTATTAAAAAGGCTAAAAGAAAAACCCAAAATTTCCAATATTTGAGAATGATTTTTTCAAAAAGTGGTTTTTATCAAAAACCCAAAAATAAATCTAAGTCCAACGTTTAAATGATTTTTCAAAAAACTTTCTAAGTTTCATAATTTAAACAGGTGGTTTTTATTTAAAAAGCTAAAAAAATTCAAAGTCCAGCGTTTTGAAAACACCGCTTAAAACACATTGGCGAGAAATTTTCCACTCCTCAAAACACGGTAAAATCGCCAAGTTGGCAAAAAAAATCCAAGATGGCGGCCGTGCACACAATTATTAAGTAACGTAATATTAATTTGAATATTAATTTAGGTGCTTAAAATAATTAAAAAAACATTCTTTACTTAAAATCCTTTTTTTATTTTTGTATTTTTATTTCATCTCTTACTCTAATTTTGAGATACCAATGTGTATCTATTATTCTATAATCTATACTTATATATAAAGAGAGAGAGCGATTTTGTACGTGGAGGGTAATCTCCGGAACTACTGCACCTATTTGAAAAATTCTTTCACTGTTTGAAAGGTACATTATTCCAGATGGACATAGGCTATATATTATGTATATCTGATCAGTAGAAATAAAGTTAGGGGCTTAATCCTAACAATCTCCATTGTTACCGCTACTGTCCTCTACCGCTTTTTGTACCAAACACTTCAACGAACTTTGGCGTCGTTAGCGGTTCGAAACTAGCCGTTCTCAGGCACGCTCTTTTCTTTTAAAAAATTAACGTTAAAATTTAACTAACGTAATATTAATTTGAATATTATTTTAAGAATATAATTTTTAAAAAATTTGAATATTTAAAAAAAAACATTCTTACTTTACTTAAAATCCTTTTTTTATTTTTGTATTTTTATTTCATCTCTTAACCTCTTTCTATTAATTTGAATACTATTTTAGGTGCTTAAAATAATTAAAAAAAGCATTATTTTCTTAAAATCCTTTTTTTATTTTTGAATAAAACTGCGGTCTCAAGCACACCTCTTTCTTTTAAAAAATTACTTTTTCTATTAATTTCAATACTATTTTAGGTGCTTAAAATAATTTAAAAAAGCATTCTTTACTTAAAATCCTTTTTTTATTTTTGAATAAAACTACGGTCTCAAGCACACCTCTTTCTTTTAAAAAATTAACTTTAATTAATAACTAACGTAATATTAATTTGAATACTATTTTAGGTGCTTAAAATAATTTTTAAAAACATTCTTTACTTAAAATCCTTTTTTTATTTTTGTACTATCTATACTTATATATAAAGAGAGAAAGCGATTTTGTACTCCGGAACCACTGCACCTATTTGAAAAATTCTTTCACTGTTTGAAAGGTACATTATTCCAGATGGACATAGACTATATATTATGTATATCTGATTAGTAGAAATAAAGTTAGGGGCTAAATCCTAACAATGTCCATTGTTTCCGTTACTGTCTTCTACCGCTTTTTGTGCCGATTTCAACTATCCTTAGCGTGGTGCTATCGCAGTGGGTCATTCTGACGGTAGCGGTTCGAACCTAGCCGTTCTCCGGCACGCCTTTTTCTTTTAAAAAATTAATTTTAATAATTAACTGACGTAATATCAATTTAATGTATTATTTAGTTTATTATTAAGGTAAAAAAAGATTTACAATTTATTGGCTATCAACTGGAAATGTATTGGTATAATATTTTGTTCAACCCGGACAAAGTCGGGACGGGCCGCTAGTCTATACTAATATATAAAGAGAGAGCAGATTTTGTACGTGGAGGGTAATCTCCGGAACCACTGCACCTATTTGAAAAATTCTTTCACTGTTTGAAAGGTACATTATTCCAGATGGACATAGGCTATATATTATGTATATCTGATCAGTAGAAATAAAGTTAGGGGGGATACTGTAGATTTGTGTGCACGGCCGCCATCTCGGATTTTTCCGCCAGGGTTTGGCGCATTTCGCATGGCGATAATTATTGCGTTTTGGTAAAAATAACCCAATGTCAAATTCTCTAATTTTAAGATCAAACAGTTATTTCTGATGTGATCTTTTAATTACAGTATAATAATTTTAGGTCAGATCTTGGCCTTGACCTGGAAATCTGAGTCAAATTGACTAGACTCAAAAGAGTAAATTATTTTTAAAACTAAGAGTCTTTATGTTGAAAATTTTTGAATCCATTATCAGTTTTTCGTTAAGTTGCTTTTAATTTTGTTTATCGATTGTCAATTAGTATACTATAATGATACACGATTTCATTTATTTGAAGTAAAAATTATCTGCCATCATTTTTTTCGTAAAATGTAAAATACAGTATACATTTTAAATACAATATATTTTAAAATATTTTATAATTCCAAGTTGTAGTGGATTACAAATAAATTTAAATAACTGAAGTTCAACTTCTCTCTCCCCAGGAACCTAAGTTAAAAAGTTAGTTAAGGTTAAGTTATTGGCTTAGGAAAAGGTTTTTTTTCTTATTTCCAACACAGCAGGATAAATGGTCAAATAATCCTTGTCCCGATTTTATTGTATGCACCAAATATTTGGTTAAGGTCAAATCTGAAGTAAAATTTCATTACCACAATGCCCTAACGAAAAAAAAAAAAAAAAAAAAAAAAAAAAAGAGGATCTGGTTACTCACCATAAATTTATGGGTTCATAATTATTTTACAATTTTCAAAGCTGAATTTTAGATAATTTTTAAATTGCAAGTTATTTAGGTGGTACGAAAATGCTGTATTTTTTTCTAATTAACAATATATTGGCATAATATTTTGGTGATTCCTTGCTATTAGTCAAAGAGTTAGGGCAAACTGAATAGATGGCATCGAAATTTTATCTGTAAGTAAAATTCATTTGACCAAATTTTTCATATGGATCATAATTTGAAAAGGTAGTTTTTAATTAAAAATGACAAAAAAAATCTCAGTCCAACGATTAAATGATTTTTCAAAAATATTTCTAAGTTTCACAATTTAAAAAGGTCGTTTTTATTAAAAAAGCTAAAAGAAAAACCCAAAATTTCCAATAATTGAGAATGATTTTTTCAGAAAAAAGTGGTTTTTATCAAAAACCCAACAATAAATCTAAGTCCAACGTTTAAATGATTTTTCAAAAATTTTTCTAAGTTTCATAATTTAAACAGGTGGTTTTTATTTAAAAAGCTAAAGAAATTCAAAGTCAAGCGTTTTGAAAACACCGCTTAAAACACATTGGCGAAAATTTTTCCACTCCTCAAAATACAGTAAAATCGCCAAGTTGGCGAAAAAAAATCCAAGATGGCGGACGTGCACACAATTATTAAGTAACGTAATATTAATTTGAATATTATTTTAGGTGCTTAAAATAATTAAAAAAACATTCTTTACTTAAAATCCTTTTTTTATTTTTGTATTTTTATTTCATCTCTTATTGGTATCTAATTTTGAGATACCAATGTGTATCTATAAACGTTTGTCAATTGTAAACGTTTATATTGTAAACGTCTATATTGTAAACGTTTTGTCAATTAAACGTTTCTCAAAGTGACAAACGTTTAATCTATATCTATCTATATATATAAAACAGTTCCGTAACTGACTCATTCATTCACTGACTGACTGACTGACATACAACGCACAGACCAAACCGCTGGACCTAAAGGGCTGAAATTTTGCATGGCGATTCTTCTAACAGTGTAGGGGTGCACTAAGAAAGATTTTTCAAAAATTCTTCTTAGATTTTTTAAAATTAAGTTTTTAAGCTGTTATTTAAACTTTTTTTTACGTTTGCATTTAAAATAATACATTGAGGGTTATAAAATTTATATCACGAGAAAGATCATAAAAAATCCTTCAAAATGAAATTTTTTTCGAATTTTTACCTCCATTTCCTGATTTTTCGTGAATTTTTAAAGATTAATTTTTAGAATTTAATTTATTAAATGCTGATCACGTGATTTCTTTTTCTGGTACTTTCAATAAATTTATCGTCACGTGCGTAACAACTAAATAGACAAAAAAATATTTTTTTCTCTTTCTAATGCAGCAGACGATTGGATATTATCCAAAAAAAATGCATATCCCTTACGATTTTTTTATAAATATATATATATAGATAGATATATATTTTACATCAATTGTATACATTGATCATCGCATTTATTATAAATATATATATTTATTTTTTGGCATAAATTGCATACGTTGACCGTTGTATTTAATTTGAATGTACTCCGTAGCGAAGAGCGGGTTTTCAGCTAGTTAATATATAAAGAGAGAGAGCGGATATTGTATGTGGAGGGTAATCTCTGAAACCACTGCACCAATTTGAAAAATTCTTTCACTATTTGAAAGGTTCAATATTCCAGATGGACATAGGCTATATATTATGTATATCTGATCAGTAGAAAGAAATTTAGGGGCCTAAATGTTGAGCTGATGCTTCACTTTTACAATTTTTCCCTTGTGAACCATAGTCAAGTGACCATAGCAACACATCAAACTTCATTTTCAGTTATTATCAGTAAAACATTTAATATTTTAAAGATTCAAGTGGAGGATGTATTGATAAATACAAAAAGGGTTTTTGAAAATGGCAACATTTAAGTGTTTATTGAAGAAAATTACATTTGGAACTACGCTTTTTATTGGACATTTAAGGTAAAAAAAGATTTACAATTTATTGGCTATCAACTGAAAATTTATCTATATAAATAAAAATGTAAATGTTCGTTTGTTCAAAACCTCAAATCTCCGAAAGTTCTTCACCGATTTCTTTGAAATTTTGACACAACGTTGCATTTGAATACGTGAGTGTTTTTATAAACCTATTATATAGATGCCACATCTATGACAGGTATAAACATGCTTTTTTGAAACAAACGCTATACTAAGTATTTTACCGCTCTGTGACAGGTATAAACATGTTTTTTTTAAACAAACGCTATACTAAGTATTTTACCGCAAACGAGAAATCTCTTTCCCTTCCCCCTCAGAACAGAAATTTGTCACGGTGGGGTGCGACCCCACTATCAGCAGTCACCACAGGTCATAAAGTACGGAGTTATCTTTCTAGACAATAAAAGACGATCGAAGAGATAAGAGAACCACTGTTCGGTGTTCGACTGATTTTCATTTGAATTCAAATTGTATCGTGAAACTGGTCTCTTCGGAGTGATTTCTTACAGCGGATTGAAATATTTCTTTTCGCATTGCGTTGGAATTGAGCTGTGTCGTTTACCATAGCGTTCATTTCGTGAGTATAGTTTATTTATTTTTATTTTTGTGTTTTTTCCTTTTTTAAGGTTTTGAAAATTTATATGTTTTTGTTATAACTTTCTTCTTTTTCAGTGCAATCGATCTGCTTTAGTGGCCTTCAGAAGGTTAATTATTTCGTTTGTCATTGCGTTGAAATTGAATTGTTTCGTTTACCATAGCGTTCATTTCGTGAGTATAGTGTATTTTTTATTTTTTCATTGTTTTTCATTACGTTTTTTTAACTGTTTTTCTTATTTTTCTGTGGAATTGGCGATGGAATTGAGTTGTATCGATTAATTTTCATTTGAATTCAAATTATAACGGGAAATTGACCTCTCCGGAGTGATTTCTTCAAGCGGATTGAAATATTTCGTTTCTCATTGCGTTAGAATTGAGTTTTGTCGGTTAATCTGCGTTTGAATTGAAATATTTCGTTAGTTTTTTTTCTTTTGTCTTTTAGTTCGTGTTTTATCCTTTTTTAATGTTTTGCAAATTTATATGTTTTTGTTATAACTTTCTTTCTTCCTTTTCAGTGCAAACGATCTGCTTTAGTGGCCTTCAGAAGGTGCCTTCGTATTACACATGGAATGCGAGTAGAAAATCATTTGAACGACGCAAACGAGGAGAGGAGTCGACGGAAAACCTGACATATTCAAAGAAACTTCGAAAGACAGACTGTACACCGTGCATCCCAATCAAGATGAATACTTCTTTCTTCGCATGCTGTTGGTAAATGTGCCCGGTCCAACGTCTTTCCAGCAATTCAGAATTGTCAACGGCGTTGCACATGCCACTTTCCGCAGTGCATGTCAAGCTCTGAATTTATTTGAGAACGACCTACACTGGGATGTATGCATTTATGACGCGTGAAACACGTCAAATCCAAAACAAATTCGTGCGATGTTTGCAATCATATTGGCCGCCTGCTCTCCTTCATCTCCAACAGAGGTATGGGAGAAATATAAATCGCACATGGCTGAAGATATTTCCGTCGAATACGCGAGGAAAATTCAAATATGAACATGGATTTCACAGCAGAAATCTACAACGAAGCGTTGATAATGATTGAAGATTTTTGCTTAGAAATCGCCAACAAAGTTCTCAATCAATTGGGAATGCCATCACCGAATCGATCTGCTGATGCTTCGTTCGATGTAGGATTGCATCGTGAACAAAATTACAATACGGGTGATCTTTTGTCGTATGTGCAATCAAATATTCCTAAGCTAACGCTTGAGCAAAAAGGCATTTACGATCAAATAATGCAAACTGTCAATAACGGGGTTGGAGAAATCTTCTTCTTAGATGCGCCAGGAGGAACTGGTAAAACGTTCCTAATTATATTGATTCTGGCAGCAATTCGATCCTAAAATGACATAGCCTTAGCTCTTGCGTCGTCCGGAATAGCTGCGACATTGCTACAAGGTGGAAGAACTGCACATTCAGCTTTGAAATTGCGATTGAACATGCAATTCATTGAAACTCCCACGTAAACATCTCCAAAGCATCCGGCATGGGAAAAGCATTGCAGAAATGCAAACTTATTGTTTGGGATGAATGTAGAATGGCTCACAAGAAATCGCTCGAGGCTCTTGATCGATCATTGCAAGATTTGCGTGGAAACATCAGACCATTTGGGAACGCATTAATATTGCTTGCATTAGATTTCAGGAAAACATTACCTATAATTCCTCGATCGACACCAGCGGACGAAATAAATGCTTGCCTGAAATACTTTACTTTGTGGCGACACGTAAAGACGTTGAAATTATCTACAAATATGTGAGTCCATCTGCAAAACGATCGATCAGCTGAGTTATTCTCACATCAATTGCTGGAAATTGGGAACGGAAAGGTACGGTTGATTTGACATCAGGACGAATTTCATTGCCTCATAACTTCTGAAATTTTGTATCGTCAAAAGAAGAATTGGTTGAAAAAGTATTTCCCAATTTACAAACGAATTATAAGAATCATGATTGGCTGATCTTGCCGCCAAGAACAAAGATGTCTACGAACTTAACAACATCAATCAGTATAACATTCAAATCGAGGCAGTCACACACAAGTCCGTCGACACTGTTGTGGAAGCAGATGAAGCGGTTCATTATCCAACAGAATTTTTGAATTCACTCGATCTACCAGGGATGCTGCCGCACGTACTGCAATTGAAAATCGGCGTGCCAGTTATAATGTTGCGAAATATCAACCAACCAAAGCTTTGCAACGGCACGCGGCTTGCAGTAAAAAAATACTGAGCAACGTCGTAGAAGGAACGATCTTGACAGGACCATTTAAAGGTGAAGGTGTCCTCATTCCTCGAATTCCCATGATTCCAACAGATATGCAATTTAAATTTAAGAGATTGCAATTCCCAATTCGATTGGCATTTGCAATCACCATAAATAAAGCTCAGGACCAATCTTTACAATTGTGAGGGTTAGATTTAGACACTGATTGCTTCTCACATGGACAATTATATGTTGCGTCTTCTATAGTAGGCAAACCAGACAATCTATATATCTGCACAGACAATGGAACAACAAAAAATATTGTATACCCACAAGTATTGTAAAATTAAGCATTCTTTAAAATTTTTTTATTTCCAATGCAGCGGGCTAAAGGGAACACAATTCTTTCGCCAAGATATTACATAAAACAAGCAAGTACTAAAACCTGAACTATGAAATAAGTTGGTGGGTAACGTTACTCGCGTACGTTGCATACTTTAAGCTACACGTGTCCCATGGGTAGTGCTAAATGAGTAACAGCTTTGCAGCCTTTATAAATTAAACATATTAGAAAAGTGCTTTCTCTTTTCTTTCTCTTTTCTTTCTTTTCCATTTAACTAGACTGAGCCACAGCAACGCGTGGCCAGGTACAGCTAGTTGGTATAATATTACAGAACTTTATTTAACTTATAAACTTTATGTTTATGAATTTATGTACAATTTTATGCACAATTTGCTTAGACCGAACTTGAATTATTGAACTTTATTCAAAAATCAGTGTCTTTCATTGAAACTGTGAAATTTATTGATTATTTCGAATAGGCCTATGTTTGTTTCTTTATAAGTGAAAAAGTGTTGCTTCAATTGAGCTGAAATTTTGTATAGATATAGTTGATAGTTCAGATTAAAACATAGGCATATTATTTTTTTGAAAATCAGGCCTCGGAGTTTATTTAATTAATGTTTCAATTATTTTGTCCCTAAAAGTTGCTTATTTAGACAGCTTCCGCGGCTGTCCTCTCTGACATCGGGACTATGGGGTCGAATCGTACCAAAATCGGCACGCGGGTGGCCCCGGACATGATTCAGTGCCTGACGTAGCCGGATTTTTGAATTTTTTATTTTTAAAAAGTTATTAATTTTTTGCGCCATTTTTGGTGCTTTTTTCGTGTGTGGACTCTGTAGCGGATAGGCTATGGGGGCGAATCGTATCAAAATCAGCATGCGGGTGGCCTCTGACACAATTCAGTGCCTGTTGTTACAGTTTCCAAAAATAATTTCTTTTGCCATCACCATCAACAAATACCAAGGTCAAACATACAAATATATTGGACTTGACTTACGGGAAGATTGCTTTACTCATGGACAATTATATGTCGGTCTCTCTAGGTCTGGAAATGCCGAGAATCAATTTATTTTAAAACCTCAGAAAAACGAAACAAATAATGTGGTATACCATGAAGTTTTAAAATAAATTATACCTACGTAATATCTACTTAAGATAGATAATTGTTCAACCCGGACAAAGTCGGGACGGGCCGCTGGTTTATAATAAATGGGACGATCAATGTATGCAATTGATGTATAAAAAACAAAAAAAATATACTTATAAAAAATCGTAAGGGATATTTTTATAGACAAAATAATCTAGAAGAAAATGTTCAAATTAAATGTAATAGGACATACTAAAGAATATAGTAAAGTTTGAGGAACATAATATATTTTATTGTATTTTAATATTTTTTGGATAATGTCCAATCGTCTGCCGCATTAGCAAGAAAAAAAATGTTTTTGTCTATTTAGTTGTTATGCACGTGACGATAAATTTACTTAAAGTACCAGAAAAACAAATCACGTGATCAGCATTTAATAAATTAAATTCTAAAATTTATTCCTTAAAAATTCCACAAAAATCAGAAAATGGAGGTAAAGATTCGAAAAAAATTTCATTTTAAAGGAATTTTTGTGATCTTTCTCGTCATATAAAGTTTATAACCCTCAAATTATTATTTTAAATGCAAACTAAAAAGAAGTTACTAAAACAGCTTAAAAATTTAATTTTAAAAAATCTAAGAAGAATTTTTCAAACATCTTTCTTAGTGCACCCCTACACTATAAGAAGAATCGCCATGCAAAATTTCAGCACTTTAGGTCCAGCGGTTTGGTCTGTGCTTTGTATGTCAGTCAGTCAATCAGTTACGGAACTGTTTTATATATATAGATTACTAGCTGAAGTACCCGGCGATGCCCGGGATTTTAAGAATGTTTGTTGTTAACCAAAATCAATTTAAAAATTAACACAGTATAAATAACATAAAAAATATATGTGAAATGTTATACACGTCTCAGAATTTCAGCCTTTCATCATTGTAATACTAAAATCTGAAATGAAAAAATGTCAAATTCTCTAATGTTTGTTAACCAAAATTAATTTAAAACTAAGCACAATATAAGTAACAGAAAAAAAACCTTGTGAAATCTATAAATATATAAATTTATAATAAACTCCTCAGAATTCAGCTAGAATTAGCCTTTCATCATTGGGGTAAAAAAAAGAAGCTGCAATTACAGGTTCAGTAGAAATTTCCAATAGAACAATGATATGACTGCAGCGTTGCCTCTTAAAAAATGAAGTGTTTGATTGAGGGCTGCAAACCATTCAATTCCTCTCCACATTTAACTCCTATAAACATCCTCTACATATTAAATTCCTTTTCTCTCCATAATAAACTCCTCAGAATTTTGGTATATTCAGCCTTTCATCATAGTACCACTAAAAACTGAAACATCCTCCCCAGAAATATAAATTTATTAATTTCAATAATTAAACACACACAAATGTATAAATTACGCAAAAGTTTTTTAACCGACATTTGAATAATTCGTAAATGAAAAAGCATATGAAAATAAAGATAAGAACTTCCGGAATCGAAATTAATTACCCTTAATTTTTAATTAATAAAAAACCAACATAATATGAATAAAAACGATAGTTGTTTAAAACCATATGCAAATAAAGCTATTATAAAGATAATAATAAAAAAAGCATAAGAAAATAATGCTCGCGCATGAAGTTAACGAGATAAAGATAGTAAGATAGTATAAAGATAGTAATAATAATATAAACCGCGTGCATAAAATATTTAGCTTTTCAAGCGAAATAAATTAATTTTTAGAAAAAAACTTCTTTTAATCGAGAAATTAAATACATTGCACAAAATTTTGATTTTACCAACTTTCCACCCTACAATTTACACCCTACTTCTTTTAAATAGGGTGTAAATATAAAGTTTTAACAGCCAATTGAATGCCAGTTAAAAACGATTGTTGTTTAAAATCATATGAAAATTACGCTTATTATAAAGATAATAAAAAAAGGCATCGGAAAATAATGTGTGAGCATGAAGTTAACGTTACGATATAAAGATAGTAATAAAAATCTATATATATAAAACAGTTCCGTAACTGACTAACTGACTGATTGACTGACTGACATACAAAGTACAGACCAATCCGCTTAACCTAAAGGACTGAAATTTTGCATGGCGATTCTTCTTATAATGTAGGGGTGCACTAAGAAAGATTTTTAAAGAATTTTTCTTAAATTTTTTTAAATTAAATTTTTAATCTGTTTTTGTAACTTTTTACAAGTTTGCATTTAAAATAATAATTTGAGGGTTGTAAAATTTATATCACGAAAAAGATCATAAAAATTCCTTTAAAGTGAAATTCTTTTCGAATCTTTACCTCCATTTTCTAATTTTTGGTGAATTTTTAAAGATTAATTTTTACAATTTAATTTATTAAACGCTGATCATGTGATTTCTTTATCTGGTACTTTAAATAAATTTATCGTCACGTAACAACGAAATAGACAAAAAAAATATTTTTTTTCTTGCTAATGCGGCAAACGATTGGACATTCTCCAAAAAATATTAAAATACAGTAAAAGATATGTTCCTCAAACTGTACTATATTCTTTAGTATGTCCTATTAGATTTAATTTCAATATTTTCTTCTACATTATTTTTTCTATAAAAATATCCCTTACGATTTTTAAAAAAATATATTTTTTTGTCTTATGGTTGGAATACTAAAAGTTTAAAATAGTGGCGCCATCTACTGAACGCCTGTGAATCGAGAGTCGCATCTTTCAAAAGTTGTTGGTTATTTTGTTAATTAAAAATATTGGAAAGTTCTTGTGGATATGTAAATATACATGTAGTAACAGTTTTAAAATTTATAAATTATCAACCTACACAGGTGATAATTTATCCGGCGTTGCCCGGGATTTGAAGAATGTTTGTTAACCAAAATCAATTTAAAAACTAAACACAGTATAAATAACATTGAATAAAAAGCATGTGAAATGCTATACGCATGAATAAAAAGAAAACCCAACATAAAAAACCATAAATTTGCAATAATTTCTTCAGAATTCATCTAGATTAAGCGTTTCATCATTGGAGCAAAAAAACCCTGAAAAGTAAAGCATAAAATATATACATTTATAATAAACCACTAAAAGCTGAAAAGGAAAAATGTCAAATTGTCTTTAGGAAAGTAAAGAATTTTGAAAAGTAAAGCTGAAAAGTAAAAATGTCAAATTGTCGAATGTTTGTTAACCAAAATCAATTTAAAAACTAAATGCAGTATAAATAACATAGAAAAGATTTAGCCTTTATCATTGGACAAAAAATCCTGAAAAGTAAAACATAAAATATACAAATTTATAATAAACCTACCAAAATCCATTAAAAAACTAAACACAGTATAAATAACATAGAAAAAAAGTATACGAAATGTTATACACATTAATAATATGAAAAATAAAATAAAATAAAAATAAAAATAATTTTTTTAAAAATAATAAATAAAAATAATAATAATAATAATTTAAAAAATAATAAAATAAAAGCTGAAATAAAAAAGCCTCCATAAAAAAAGCTGAAAATACAGGTTTAGTAAAATTTGTACGATCCGTATTCGAACCCGCGTCGTGTAGCGTAGTAAATGAACGCTTTTACCGAATGCGCCACAATTACATGCTGCTTTATTGAGTAAATAGGAAAATATTCGACTAAGATTACTGGAAAGTTGCTATGGGTTCGTGAATATACATGTATTTATGGAGTGAGAGGAATTTTAAGTCAGAAATAAGTTAGCAGGTTAGAAGCTTAGTCTTTAACTCTTCAATAGACACAAAGACATAAGCGAGGGGGTTGCAGTAGCGATTAAAAAAGATCTCGGGACACTTAGCGTGGTTGATTCGAATTTTTCATCGCGTGTGATAGTGTCAATATGCCGTTGGATCCGATTTATTTGGATTGGATCCGAGTATAAAATCTGACTTGAAAGATTATTATTTTCATTTATTATTCTGGTTTAATATATAACTTGAAACTTTTTGATTTTATTTATTTTTGTCTTTTCGCTCGCTGTTTGCCAGCTAACCCTAACGTTGACGCCATATTCAGAGGGGTGATTCCACAAAGTGTAACAGCTTACATTTAGTTTCAAAATTGTTGGTTTTTTATTAATTAAAAATCAACGGTAATTAATTTCGATTTTTAAAGTTCTTCAGACCCTCGGCTGTTTTTAAAGACGCCTGTATGTAAAATTTCACGATCGTTGCTCCTAAACTATGGATTTCTATACAATTAGAGAGAGACAAACATTCATTTTTATATATTAGATTGCGATTAGCTACTATGGGATGAATAGGTAATGCCAATTTTAAAACAATACATCAAACTGTAGCTTAAAATTCTTTAAGCTAATCTCACTTCTGTAAGCATTGTTCTCATGTTCTTGAGACTTAACCTTATGTTTTAATTATTGTCAAAGGAGAATAAACCGATTCACACATACAGAGGATAACAAATGCGAGACGTACTGTCTGCATTGATTCTGGCAGTTCTGGTAAATCTGCTTAAACATTAAGTAAAAGAAATGTTTCTAACGAGAAAATTCAAATTTGAGATCAGCATCACACGAGCTGATCAAATACATCTCCAGTAAGATGCATTCCAATATCCCAATAGGAAGTTGGATGATAATTGAATTGCTTGGGCCTAGCCCTCTAACGTAGTTTTATTGAACTGTACCAGCATGTAACGCATTGGTAAAATGAGAAAGCCCAATTCCAGTATAAGTTTTGCTTTGTTTTTATTAAATATTACTGTCTAATTTTGGTATGAAATATTCAAAAAAATTCTGATTGCCTTGATAAAATTTTTTTTTAATTTACTTTAAAATAAAACGAAACAAAAGAAAAACGAGAAATATTTTGTCTTTACTTTTTAGAGCATTAATAAACATTCTATTAGCTGCTATCTAAAAAATATCTCAATTGAATTTGAACTTCCATATGAACTCGTTAGCTCACCTAACCCATTTCTCCTATCCATCAATGTTAAATTTTTCGTTCTCGTGATGGTTTCAAAAAGCTTCAAGTACGCACCGACGGAAAACTCTGCACTGGAGGGCCTGGACCAGGAAATTTAGTTCTTCATAAACATTCTATGGATAAGTTATATTAAGCTCCCAAAGCCTCTATTCCCGCAGAGCTAAGAGTCAGTTGCTACAGAATACTTTGTTTGGAAATTTTACTTTTATTTAGGGTCTTTTGAATTATAATCTCCTTTATCCACTTCCTCAACTTTCCATAGTTATTCCATAACCCTTTTTTGTAGCTTCTTGAAATTAATTCTCTAACTCTTGTCTCTTAATACAATGGTTATCAAAAATTAAGGAAAAGTCACAAGAATAGTTATTTCTCAAAAAGTAACCCTCAAATTATTATTTTAAATGCAAGCTTAAAAAAGTTACTAAAACAGCTTAAAATTTAATTTTAAAAAATCTAAGAAGAATGTTTCAAAAATCTTTCTTAGTGCACCCCTACACTATAAGAAGAATCACCAAACAAAATTTCAGCCCTTTACATCCAGCGGTTTGGTCTGTGCGTTGCATGTCAGTCAGTTAGTCTGTCAGTGAGTCAGTCAGTTACGGATAGGGTTGCCAACCGTCCCGGATTGGCCGGGATTGTCCCGGAACTGGAATCGCTGTCCCTGATCCCGGATGAATGCGAAATTGTCCCGGAAATTTAGAGAAAACTATTCCAATTTTTTTAATTATTGAAATTGACATTATGTAAATCCGCTGAACGTCCTTCCAACGTACGTTGCCTTCCCCAATACTATTTAGACACGCCAATCTGTTCAAAGCGTTTAGCGTGTTCAGACATGTTTAGTTGTTTTTGAGCCTGACTTTGTTTTTCACAACTTTTTACTATCCCCTCGTTCAGTGAAGATGGAAAGCAGTAATTCAAATAGTGACAGTGAACGAGAGCCGACCAGCAGCTATGCTTGTACACCGCCGAAGAAAATTAAAAGATGATCTGTTTACAAGGTTTGGTTTGGAACGCTACGGAAATTTTTTGCTACTGGAGGGCTAATTAGACCGGGACCTAGAGCTTAAAGCCGATTCCGAACGGCTACAAACATCCATGCCAAGAGTGGGAATCGAACCCACAGATTCCTGTACCGAATGCCAGCGCCCTATCCATTCGGCCATTATCCGGGCGCAGGATGATTTTTCCAGTTTCTCCAGCTCTCGTTTCCACGACAGAGTCGCGTTCTTTGGTAGAAAGTTATTATTTTGGTTTAGGAATTTATAAATTGAAGTTCGTTTGGCTTTTCGTCCTTCGACGCCAACGAGACCAACAAGTACCGATTTCACACTCCGTATATAAATATATATATATATATATATATGTAGGAAGGAGTTAGTACTCCTTCCTTTAGAAGTGAATCATTAGACTTAATTATTTTGAACATTTAATTAAACTAGACGATGTTTACAAGACAGGACTAACACTTAGTATGAAATTAAAAAATAAACACAGAAGCATCAAAAGAGCTAAACATCGGGAGCTTGCAGAACAACACATCCGCTTAAAGTCCTTCGTGCCGCAGTAGTAGGAGTCGAAGTTGTAGTAATAGTTCAGTTGTGTTGCCAAACTCATTCTCACATATATATATATATATATATGCTGCTTACCGTCTTCAAGGAGAATTGCAGGACCTGTTGAATTTTTATTTTGCGTTGCTTCAATACGATTCGTGTGGAGAGGATAGTTTGGCGGAATCCAGTTGCGCCTGACTATGATATCATCTGAATACGCAACAATCACGAACACAATCGTGTTGGGTCTTGAGAGATGATGAAAAATGGCGATTTAGGTGGGTTGAGGGTTTTTTTTATTAATGTTAATTAATAAAGTTTTTAAATGTATTAAGTCGTAGTTCTTGCCACAGGCCTACTTTGTTGACTGCTTTTTGATTAATTTATCAGATAATGGGTACTCGGTATAAGAACCGTGACATATATATATATATATATATATATATATATATATATATATATATATATATATATATATATATATAAAATTAAGGTTCTATAATAGTTAACATAAAAAATATAATTAATAAATTTTTTTTAAAAACTGTATTTTAATTTTTTCATGCATAAAAAGTTTTCTCAAAAAACTAGGTTATGGCTTACTGGTAATGATGATGATGTTCAGTTTTGAGCTATTTGTCCCGGAACCACCCCAGAAAAAGTTGGCAACCCTAGTTACGGAACTGTTATATATATATATATATATATATATATATATATATATATATATATATATATATATATATATAGATACCTGTTTCGATACTGTAAAAACCTCCCTTTTGGGTAACCGATTTTGGTTCCCTGCCCTGCCTATAAATGGAGCCAGTGGTCCAATACTCAATCTCATGATTGGAGGCGGTCATTCCGTTAAAAAGTCATCCGTAGCAAAAGTCATCGTCAAGGTACCTGCTTTTTAGCACACAGTTATCGGTTTACCCTTGCTCTATGGGGAAGCGAAATTTTCTTCGCAGGCCAAAGCTAGGACCGATCACGGATCCAGGCGGCAGTCGTGCGATTTTTCTAAATTCATGTTTGGCAACTAGTTTACTTCGGAAAATTACTATAAGTTTATTTATTCACTATAGGTTCGGAGGTGAAAGCAGTGCAGTGCTTCGCATTGCTTGGAACTCCGTAAACCCTACTACCTTAACCTTGGCCTCTTTTCTGTTTAAACATAAAAAGTAATCTCATGAAAAGTGTACCCCGTTATTATATATTTTGACTTAAGATGCATATCAAATGATACTTGTCATTTGAGATGATTGGGAGTTAAAGATCTTTACTCCTTAGATTTAATTATTTTTAGTTCTTCAGAGACAGCTACCAAAAATGTTGGGTAATATCGTCCCTTTTCCCCAACCAAAGAACCCCGTTGTCCCCACAAAAGAAAGACGATGTTTCCTTTAGGGCCTGTTCACATAGAATCCGTCATCGTTACTCGTACAGAAATATATTTAACCAGTTAGAAACCTCCAGACGATTAGCCACGAAATTATTAAGGCCTGTGATTGGTTTAAAATATGTCAATACGAGTAACGCTGGCGCTGATGGATTCTATGTGAACAGACCCTTATTCACAGCTTTGATTGGAGTGTATGTACATGTGGATTCTTGAACTTTTTGTTCATGAAAGAAAAAATCTCTTAGTATCTTGTTCTTGTACCTCGTTTATTCAAAATTTACTCAGATATTCTCTATTCGATCGTGTCTGAACTTTCTTCAGTTGACTATACGGTGTCAATTTCGACAACACACACCGACTTTGAATCCTTTGCTTTTTTCTCTATTTTATTCATGGTTAAATGTTTACTTATTCTGAAACTATATTCAGGAATCCTACGGAAATACAATTTATTTTTGATGTCATTCTCGCTCCTCCTATTTCAAACTCAATACGAGCTCGAAGTGATGACGTCACGTCAACCCTTGTTGGGCACCTCTGCAATGGCGGCCCGTGTTATTCTACCATAGGAAGGAAAAACAAATATTAATATCTCTTAAACTAATGAATATTATCTCTGTACGTCCTGAAATCGATAAAGGAGCAAAACATACCTTACCACAAAAATTGAGAAATGCGATTTCGTACAGGTATAAGAGCAGATGGTGTTTTAAAATTTCATTACTCTAAGCCCATCGCTGTGAAAAAATAGGCTTAGAGCAGTGGTTCTAAACCAGGGGTACGGGCAGACATGGGGGTGTGAGAGAAGGTTCTAAATTTTTAATGAACATTACCGCCTAAATTAAAACTTTGGAGACGTCGAGTTGAAAATGGGAATTTAGCAAATTTTCCTTTACTGGATTTAATAATTTTGGAAAATGAAAAAACAACAATTATATCCGAAATTAAATTACACCTCCACCAATTAAGTGAATCATTTGGTGGATACTTTTCCACGGGAAATATAAGAAAAATCTATAGATGGATACTCATTCCATTTTTGTTTGACCTAAATTCAATTGGCGACAACGTTTTATTAAAAGACGATCTTTTCGCAGTACAAGCTAATACACGAATTGAAATGGAATTTGAAAAACTGGACATAGAACAGTACACATTTTTCAAGGGGGTGCGATAGTTTATTTTCAGATTCAAGGGAGTGTTGACTATTAAAAAGGTTAAGAACTACTGGCTTAGAAAAAGTAGTACTCTTGAAATTAATTATTTAGTGTTTGTGAATGGTTTATAATGTTGTTTCTGTCTATGTGGATAATGTAACATAATCTAAGATGAATTGGTAAGTAGATTTTATCCCAAGTAATACTGATTTATCCCTAGTGCCATTATATTTACAATTTGAATGTGTCGCTGATGGTAACGGTATTAAAATGCCATTTTCGATAAAAATTATCACCGTAAAGATACGTATATACATTATTGCTCATTCTATTTGCCTCAAGTAATTGTATGGTAACATACTTAAAGCAGTATAATCCACTTTGTGTCACACTGCTTTCCAAATGAAAGGGTTCTTGAAGTTGATCTATTGTTAGTATAGGACATTGTTTGGACTGTAGTTTTTAACCCGGCAGGATGCACGCCTCCTAGACGAACAGATTGACGCGCGGGGGTTATACAATGAGCCCAAACTTAAAAGCGATTTAAATATTTTATTTTTATCAGAACCAGATATGACTTTTTGTTTTTTTAGCCACTTAGATTATACTGCCAATCAATCAAAGTTTTATTCATTTGTTTTCAGTTACGAAATACTAAAATAATTTCATTTTCTTCTTCTTCTAGTTAGCAGACAAATCTGTTAAAAAAGCTCTATAAGAATAATTCAAAGATATAATAATAATGCTACACTATTAACATAATATTTAATTCAATTTAAGAGAAATACATAATAATATACCAATAATATCCAATCATTCTTTTTCAGTTTGAATACATGCTTTTCATACGCAAAATACATGTCCCCTGCAAACAAAAGTGTTACACATTTGGCAGGTGCTAGTTGTTTTTATATCCCGATTTCTCAGATTAAACTTACACCTTCCTTTTGAAACTGTTTTTGTTTTCTTTTGTGGTGGTTCATCACCTGGAAGTTAGTTTTTTTCCATTCCAATTCCTAATCCATGGGATATACTCGAAGTATCCAACCGTTTCTTTGCGTAATCACTAATAAGTGAAAAAGACAAGTCTTTTATGAAGTCAAGTCGTCTGTTTCTGTACATAGTTGGTGGATTCTTGTTGGATAACAAATTGATTCTAGCATTTATAGCAGTAACATTTAGAAGTGAATGAAATATGACAAGTGGCCATCTATTTGTTTTACGAACAGTAGAGTAGCTGGCTGCCATTTCATGTACAACATCGACAGCTCCTTTTGTGCAGTTGTAAGAAGTTATAATTTCTGGCTTCTAAGAATCCCCCCGTTTCCTTCTCAATGGCATCATCATTATGCATTGTTGAAAGTAAAATTACGCATTTACTTTTGTTTTTGTCACATAGGAAACCAATGTGGCGTCTCTTTGAAATCCAATAAGTAACGAATGTTGGTCTTAATTACGTTAGAAGTTTGATTGAAAGGATCAATCGTAGGCAGTGGACTGTTATTTAAATTTTATTTTTAGAATGAGTGAGCTCGTGTTTCCACGGCACGTGCCGCTGCTCGACTCCATATTACAGATAGTTGCCACTAGGGGCGATACAATTAAAGAGATATTTCTTTCCATACTCCCCCCGTTGAAATGGAAATTTCAACAGGAAAGAATGAAGTTACATTAGAATAATCACAACATTTGAAACGCAAAGTCTAACATTTAGGTAACACAGTGATGTACAATGAGTATTTTCTGCAATTAGAGAACTTAATACAAAATTTGAATTATAATATCAATAATACACAATTCTTAGTACACAATACATAAACTAAAATATAACCTTTTATTACTTGTCATTTTACTCAATTGTATTTGAAGTAGGCAAAATGCAAATTTTAGAAATAGCTCGAGTAAATACACCTTTTATAGTTTGCACCTTGACTACTCTGACCTTCGTATCAGGACCTGGTATTGCTTCTATTATCCGACCCATATGCCACTTACACGGTGGTAAGTTGTCCTCCTTTAATAAGACCAAAGTTCCTTTATTTACATTACTTTTCTCAAATTGCCATTTGTTTCGATTTTGTAAGTGGTTTAGGTAATCTCTACTCCAATTTTTCCAAATCAATTGCACTGATCTAGTGATACGTTGCCATTTCGACAACTTATTTTCAGCCATATCAGTAATGTTTGGTTCTGGAATGGCTTCGATCGGTCTGCGATGAGAAAATGTCCAGGGGTTAGGACTTCATAGTTATTTATCTCTGAGGATAATGGGACTAAGGATCTAGAATTTAATATGCCCTCGATTTGAATTATAAGAGTTAAAAATTCTTCAATTGTGAGCCTTGAATTTCCCACAGTTTTTTTAAAATGAGTTTTAAAGGACTTAACACCTTTTTCCTATAGACCGCCGAAGTTCGAAGATCTAGGAGGTATAAAGTTCCAACTTACACCCTCAGAAGCCAAATAATTTCCTACCTTTTCATCAGGACTGCATATCCTTTTTTGAAGTCTGTTCAACTCTGTTTGGGTTCCTCGGAAATTAGTTGCGTTATCTGAAAATATAGAAGAGCTTTTGCCTCTTCTAGCAAAAAACCTTTTTAATGCCGCGATGAATGCTTCTGTTGTTAAGTCTGAGACACTTTCAAGATGAATGGCCTTTGTGGCTAAACATATGAATATTGACACGTATATTTTGGAATAATTTCCTTTGCGCTGTCCCTTATATTTTACTTCAAAGGGGCCCGTAAAGTCAACACCAGTATTAGTGAAAGGTGGGCTTGGTTGTATCCTAACTGATGGTAAATTGCCCATTAATTGTTCACTAACAATTGGATTGTGTTTAAAACATTGCATACAATTGCGTACAACTTCTTTGCTAAAGACTTACCTTGAATAGGCCAAAATGACATTCTAATAAAATGAATCAAAGTTTGGGGTCCTACATGAAAAAATCTTTTATGGAAATATATAAATATCAACTCAGTTAATTTGTGATTTTTTGGAATAATCACTGGATGTTTTTTATCATAGGATGAATCGGAATTTTGAAGTCTACCTCCGACACGAATAACTCCATTACTATCGAGTATCGGGCACAAATTTTTTAACTTACTCTTTCGAGGAATTGGCTTGTTACTTTTTAATGCCTTTAAGTCCTCTGGAAAATCCTCACTCTGGACCATTTTAACTAGTTTAGAAATGGCGTATTTTAACTTAGTGTTTGTTAGCGTACCTTTTCTCTTAGATTTCGGATTTTTGTAATTGAAGATAAATCTGTAAATATAAGCTATAATATGAACAATCGTCATATAATTATTACTAATGTTTAAAATGCTGTGACAGAAAGGTTTGTCATTACATGAAATTAATGATATTTTAGAGTCAATTACAGGAGAGTCAATGTTTTTTCTAAGTTCGTTGGCATACTCTTCTTCTTGCACAATTAGGTCCACATCATTTGCAGGGTTCACTTCTTGGCTCAAGAGAGAGTGAACGTTCCACCATAATGCTCTTTTGGTAAGAGACTGGGCACTGATTCCTCTTGTCACCAAGTCAGAAGGATTGTCTATACCTAGACAGTGCATCCAGGCTGATGGATCTGTCAAAGTCTGGATTTCGGACACACGATTGCTTACGAAGGATTTCCACCGTTTGCTGGAACCTTTTATCCAATACAATGAAATCTTTGAATCAGTGTAGAAGAACATTTTAGTTTCTTTCTTTAAATTAACAATTCTTTTCACTTCGTTGGCTAAACGTGTAGCAAGTAGTGCGCCGAGAAGCTCCATCCTCGGAAGCGTAATTTTTTTCAAGGGTACGACTCTACTCTTGGATGTGACTAGTTTCACATCAATGTAGCCTTTATTTATGACGCGTAAGTAAATGGCTGTTCCGTAGGCCTTTTTGCTGGCATCACTGTAGCAATGTAATTCTGTTTCAGAATCAGGATCATTCAAACACAGTCTTGGGACTTTCAGCTCAGCAAGTTGAGAAAGTTCAGAACACCATTGATCCCACTGATTTTTAACATCAGAAGGAAGTTCTTCATTCCATGCTACTTTTCTAACCCATAGCTCTCGAAAAAGGCACTTGATACGGATGGTGAATGGTTGTATTAGGCCTAGAGAATTAAAAAATTTCCCAGCTGCTTGTAATAGGAAACGTTTTGTGTTCTTTTGGGCTTGTACGAAGTCCATTAAGCCCCGTACGTCTACAGTGAAAGTATCTTCATCAATATTCCAACTTAGTCCTAACACTTTGATGCTTGACTTTGAATTATCCGAGTTTTCAATCGGATGTGTACTAAAATCTTTCTCCTTCCATTTTTTCATCAAAACTCGATCATTTGTCGACCACTTTCTCAGCTGCATTCCAGCACTCGACATGATCTTCTTCGCTTCGTAAGATACCTGAAAAGCTTCGTCAACAGTATCTCTTCCAGTGATTAGGTCATCGACATAAAAACATGAGTCTAATATTCTCGCAGTTATCGGGAATTCATTTTGGAAATTTTCTACATGTTTCTTTATGGTTGCTGACAGTAGAAAGGGACTTGCATTTACACCAAATAGTACACGTCGAAATCTGTACATTTCCACACAAAATTTTCCTTCATTAAAGTGATTTTCATTTATCCAAAGAAATCGAACTGCATCTCGGTGTTTCTCGGTTAAAGATATCTGAAGAAATGCCTTTTCCACATCTGACGTAAAGGCAACTTTATGTAATCTGAAATTTATCAGTAACTCTAGGAGATTAGTATTTAAATTAGGACCTGTGTATAAACAATCGTTCAATGATAAATGACCGTACTCATGTGCACTGGCATCAAACACAATTCTGAGCTTCGTCGTCAGACGATCTTGTTTGCATACCGCCTGATGCGGCATGTAATATAATGCTTGGTTTGAAGGTTCTGTTGAGTTTTCAACCCGTTCAATTATTCCATTTTTTAAGTAATCACTAATAATGTCCTTGTATTGTAAATACATCTGTCGATTTTGGCTAAGTCTACGTATCAAACTTTGTAGTCGCTTCTTAGCTACAGAGAAATTATCTTTTAACTCTTTAAAGTCTTTTTTCCACGGTAGATGTACTTCATACCGTCCATTTTTGAAAACGGTACTTTTATTATGAATCTCTAAAGCTTTGTCAGTTTCGTCATGATTAGATTCGTCTCTAATGCCTATAGTTTCAAGATCCCAGAACTTCTTCAGACTGATTTCTGGCATTTCCTCTGAGGCATGATAGCAGTGAAGAGCATTAACAGGCTCGGTTTCTCTAGTTAACCCTATTGTTCCCGTTGTAAGCCAACCAAACACAGACTCTTGAAGAATAATATTCTCATTATTTAATCTTATCTTATTAGCTCCCATAAGTTCATAGAAGAACTCTGAACCTATTAACAAGTCAATTTTATTTGGAGATGAAAAATGTGGGTCAGCATATTTTATGTTACATGGAAATTTAATTTTTGATATCTCAAGAGGTTTAGAAGGCGTCAAGTTCGTAATCTTATTCACTACAAGAAATTCTATATTCCTTTTAAAATATCCGCTAGCGTTAGAAATTACAGTAGAGATCTTATTTTTTACTGTTAAGGATGAACCATTCAAACCCAAGATAGGTGCATTAACTTTTTTCTTTTTCAAACCCAATAAATCCGCGCACTCAGTTGTTATGAAACAAGATTGGCTGGCAGAATCAAGTAACGCACGTAGTGGTTTAGATATTCCCCTTGAATCTCGAACGTAAACTATGGCTGTTTGTAAAAGCACAAATTTATTGCTATCGGTTAGAGATGAGAAACAGTTTGATTCCGCAGCGCCTGCAACTTCATTTAGAGGGGGAACACTAGTGCTTGTTTGACCTTGAGTAAGTTCCGTGCATGGATAGTTGTTTATGCTAGTAGAATTGTTTTTCATGCCATTTGGCGCCTCTACGAAAGTGGGTTTCGACATTAAATCATGTCGGTGAATTAGAGAATGATGGCGCTTGTTACAGATTTTACAGTTTTTAAGACTTTTACATTGATTAAATTTATGGGGTTCCAAGCAGTTATAACATAGCTGTCTTTTTCTAATTTCATTAATTCGTTCCTTACCTGTCAAATCATGAAATATTTTGCATTTGTAGATTACGTGTTTTGTTTTTCTACACATATAGCACGAAATTTTCTGATCGCTTTCCAGAATTAAACTTTTAGATTTAAATTGAGTTTCTGGTTTCGATTTGGGAACATAGTAACTACGCTGCATGTTTTCCAATATTTGGCAGCGTTTATTTAGGAAGTTTACAAATTCTTCCCAGTCACCTGGGTCATTTCATACACCTTCCTCGTTTCTCTGTCAAATTTTGAACTGATAATGTTGATCAGAATTAATTCAGAAAGTTTGTTAGTACTTAAATCTAACAATTTCAGTCCTCGTACATGCTTTAATACAGCATCAATAAGTCTTCTTAGTTCTTTACCAGATTCATGATGAATCTTTTCGATGTTTAGAATAGAGTTTATGTAAGAATCAGCGATAAGCTTTTGTTCTCATATCGCTCTTTTAAAGTTTTGAATAACGACGTAAATGTATCGTCGGGTGTTTCAATAGCTTTCACTTCTCCTTTTAAACATGATTGGAGATAATGAAGCTTTTGTATATCATTCAAAGAATCGTTTGACGCCACTAGATCATTAAATTGGTTTTCAAATAATGGCCACTCGTCATAACTGCCCGAAAACTGTGGCAGTGGAATGTCAGGTAGTTTCGGATTACATGATGATTTAAGTTCATCTTTAAAGGCATATTTAGATAAAGTTCCAGACGAAAGAAGATATTTTAGGCTTACCTCCAAACTGTCGTGCAGATCCTCCAGTTCGGATAATGCAGTTTCGCTACTTTCGATTTCTGCATCTGATAGATTTAAAGCATAAAATTCCTCGTATAAGTTCTTAATATCACCTTTCATCTGAAGGAGAGATTCCAGTTTTTGAGAGATTTCTATTAAACTCTCTTTCTTCTCGGTAAATTGAGAAACGAATTTTTCGATCTTCACAAGTTTCGATTTAACTCGCCCGAGTGTTCTATTTAGAGTTTTTAGTGATTTATCCATTCTAGAGCTGGTTTATTCCACACTAGGGCTAGCACGGACCACTTATTTATGGTCTTAATTACGCTAGAAGTTTGATTGAAAGGATCAATCGTAGGCAGTCGACTGTTATTTAAATTTTATTTTTAGAATGAGTGTGCTCATGTTTCTACGGCGCGTGCCGCTGCTCGACTCCATATTACAGATAGTTGCCACTAGGGGCGATACAATTAAAGAGATATTTCTTTCCAAATGTGTTTCCCTTCTTTTACAAATTCTAAACTCAGCAGGTATTTTCCGCTTATTTCTCCGCATTGTTCCTACGAGTGTATTATTTTCCGAAAGTAGATCTTTCGCTAGGCCATAAAAAGTATACCAGATTTCTGCGAGATTTATACAAATGTTTCATAAACATTTTTACTATATGGGTTACTGCATTCGGGACTTTATGGGTCCATCTAGCTGACATCCAACGTACATTTCCATATTAGATTAAAATATGTCCGTGCATCCACCAAAGCAAATATTTTTATTCCATATTTCGCAGGTTTATTAGGCATATATTGGCGAAATCCGCAACGACCACGGAATGGTTCTAACTTTTCATCAATAGTAGCATATTTACCCAATGTATAATGATTCTGACTGTTCATTACAAATAAATGAAAAACATCTCGAATAGCCGCAAGTTTGTCGAATATCTGCCTCTGTTTTCTGTCATTTATGTCGTCAAATCTCATGCAGCTTAATAGAAACAAAATCCATTTATGCGACATTGTAGTGCGAAAAATGCTTATGCCTGTTCCAACTGTTGCCCATAAATCTCTTACATTCAGGCGGGAAGATTTATGTAATCCACACATATACAGTAAACCCAATAAAGCACGAATTTCCAGCGTGTCCGTCATTATTGCATCTCTTTTACGTGAAAAATTGGGAGCACATTTCTCAATAAATATTTTGTACATTCCACAATTATTTGTATCATAGTATCATCGATAAATAATTCCCAACTCTTCACAGGGGTTTTCACATCTTTTGCTGGCCCTTTTGTTCCCGGCAAGTGCGATACAAAATTGTGATGCCGTGTTCGAACATTCTGCCTAAATTTTTCTTTCTTCCACTTCACACAATCTTTCAAAAAACATTCAGAGTTATTAGCTTCTCCTCCACTTTGAGAATCCCCATCTTCTTCTGATTCTGTATCGTGTTCGCTAAAAGTTTCGTGATCAGAAAAGTTATCTTCAAGAATTTCAATTACATTGTCATCATCGCCTAGATCCGAATTTTCATCACTTTCAACTTCATCAAGAAGCTTCCGAAACGTTCCATTTCTTTTTCATAAGGAGTCCGCATTTTTAGCAGTAAGCAAATATTGAACTAATACAACAGTTTAAAGCAACAAGCAATAAACTGAACTAAAAGCGACAAGCGAAACGTGTCGATAACACGAAGGCATGAGTCTGTGGAAAAAACGTTAAGACCCGTGGGGTTCTTGAATGACCCCAGAAACAGATAAAATGTTTACTAAGGAATGAATAATGCCTGGAATTCCTTCTAATCAGTCACAAAAGAAAGAGAGACGTGTTAAACTCATCTACCGATATGAAAGGAATGTTTGGGTTTATAGATTTCTTGAAATCGGTATTCTCGGAATACAAGGGGTCATAAAATGACCCCCACGGCTCTTGCCGGGTTAATGTATCCTATGACTGGCGTACATTTTTGTAGATTTCTACTGTGTTAGATGTATGCTTATATGTATTTCTTTATCTGTGTACTTGATTCACTTCCTTTTTACTGTTTTTTTAAAAGCTCAATTTTTATTATACTATGTGCTCATTTTGATGTCCTTCCAAGTTGGCATTAAATTATTTTTCTGTGTTGAGAAAAAAAAAACTGAATGGGTGTCTAAATAGGATAAATATATATCTCAATCTATTCTCTCTTGATTCCTTTTCTGTTATAAAAAAAATAGTTTATTACAAAGTTCATAAACTGTTTTTATGTTGTTTATGAATGCTTCATGGGGATATTGTGAAATCAACTATAAAAGATTGTTTGAAATAATTGGCAACGTCTTAAATAAATCCAGCGCTGAAGCCGATGCCGATATTCGTGTGCTTGAAGTCAGAAGTAAAAAGTAGCAACTTTCAACAGAACTAAGGTAATAGTTAAGTTTACATTAAATTTGTATTTTTTCTAATTCTACGTTATAGGACGTAAGTATTAACTAGTTCAATAGAATGTACTAGATACGATATTCATATTTCCTGAAATATATCAATCCACCACGTGGTTGGCTCATGATTTTAATTTTCCTTGCTTAATATGTCTATATGATAATACTTAGTTCCTATTTCCTTTCACAAAATTGAAATTCTCTCTAAAGATGCTAGTTTCTGAATTTTGATATGAATCGAATTTAAAATTACCCCTTTTCCGTTAACTTAAGCGTGCCGAGTTAACTCCGAGTTAGTGTATTTCGTATACTTCATTCAGTTTTGAAATTGCATTAATCAAAATTCATTGTGCTTAATAACTTAAATCTATTCTACACAAGCATATATTCATTGTTTTTCTTGTGTGGGTAAGTTACATTTCACATGGAAAAAAGAAAAAAAAGTCTTTAGATAAAAGATCAGCAATCAAACTACAGTAACCACAAGACCTTTGTATTTGGTTTTATAAGCCTCGTAGAGGTAAAAACTTGAAGCAATGGGGTTTTGAAAACATGCTAAAAGATGTAATTCCAGGAACTGCATATTTTATTCTAACTTTTTAAATAAATCAACTAAATGTTAAATTCTCAGAATCGTTATTGAATTGCAGTGAAAGAAAAATAAATTGAAAGCATAAACCTCAGTCCTAGTAAGATATATCCTAGTTGCAAATAAAACATTAATAATGCCATTAATATTGATTTCCATTTAGATGGTAAAGGTTACTAAAGTTTTTTCTACAATTAAGCTTGAATTCAGATTTGTAAACTTCTTTCAGTATGTTATCTTTAGAAATTCTTACAGGTATAGAAAAATTTTAGCATAAGATATCTATGTTTGAATTGTAAGTTTTTGGTTTGTTTTCTAATTTTCTGTATTTAGATAAACATCATACCTTTCTTTTTCATTTAGGATGCGTTACGTTGCTGCATACCTATTAGCTGCCCTAGGTGGAAACAAAAGCCCATCTGCGGCTGATATTGAAAAAATTTTAGGTAGTGTTGGAATTGAAGTAGATAAAGAAAGAGCAAAGAAAGTTATCTCAGAACTTAATGGTAAAGATGTAAACGAAGTAATTGCAGCTGGTAAGTCTATATATCACACTGACGTATTCTTTTTTATGGGTTGTTAGAGGTCCTTGTTTAAAATTTTTAGGTACTACTTGTTCCATTGTATGGCTATAATATATATACATTGAAACATCTCTGATGCCTAGTCATAGTTCTGGGAAGAAAAGTGGCCATCAGGGGGAAAAGGATTAGAATAACATTTGCTCTGTGATGTGTGTTTAATTGGTTCTGAACAAAATATGGCTGGCTAAAGTAGTTTCACTAAATTAAGAAAATCAAAAATAAGTATAATTATGTAATGTTTTTCATTTACATGAAGATTTTGGAAGTTTCATTTTCTTAAAAGCACCACTCTCTCAAGATTGATTCTGGGACTGTCACAAAAGTATTAAATATTCTTTGATTGGATAGGTTGTAAATTTTGCCATTGACTCAGTGGGAAAGAAACAGTTTAATATAATCTTAGTAAGGCTAAAATTCCTTATTGTCCCAGTTGCTTGCCAAGATGATTTCATGCTAATCCTTGTGGCGTGGCTCGTTCTCTGAGCTCGGAAAACCCGCCTCAACAAGCTACGTCACAAGGATTGCTGTAATAGTAAGCTATCTGCTTCAGAAGGTCAAAAGTCAGTACACAAATCTATGTACTTTTTTCTGCTGACCATACTTAGATTATATTTTTCTTTATATCTTACGTGTTTGGTAAATATGATTTTGTAATTTTTTTTATAGTTTATACATTTTATTTAAGCTAAATATACTTATACATATATAAATAGCTTACTATATTATATTATTTCTACATTAAATTGAAATAGATTGCTCAGATTTTTTACACGTGAGTAATTTTTATAATTTTTTAATCTGATTTTCTTAAAATTAGAAATTTTTTTTTGCTTAATATATTTATACATATATATAGCATAATACATTAATATATTTATATTAAATTGAAATAGATTGAATTAGATTGTTAAATCTGAATCTATATATATAGGTTGCTAAGCCGACTTTTTGGGCAGTCCGTGAGAGAAAACTACTGCATAAATTTACTTCATATTAGTCTTAAACAAAAGATTGTAATCTGTAGATTTGTCAAATTTGGTTTTTGTAACCGCAATTTCTATTAATTAGTGATAATTTATAGTTAAAAATTAATTTCTGCGCATGCTCAATGGCATGTATAAATCTGTCTTTAGAAACTCACTGTTTCTGCGCATGCTCAGTGACACGTTTTAATTATAAACACGTTTGTTCCAAGGAGTCTCTCTAGATCTCTCTCTGCCATTCTTATTTTTATAATTGTTTGTGAAATATATTAAACCTTACGGAAATTGTTTATTTCACACTGTTTAATTAGCAATAATTTACAATTAAAAAAATTGCTTTTTGCGTATGCTCAGTGACATTAAATCTGGCAATAGATACTCACTAAGCACGAGTCCGCTTAAACACATTAATTTGTTCTTGTGCATTATTATGATTTTCAACATTGGCAATGATGTGGTGAGTATAATCTGTATCAGTATACATTTATTTACTATCTAGCCGTCATGTTTTGATGGGCATCAACTAGTTTATTTTTACTTTATTTGTAGTGATTAAGTTTGTCAATTCAATATTATTTTTACTTTGTAGAACATTTTTAATTTTTAACTAAATAGTTATGTTACCCATTAGCAGTATTGCTTCTAAGTATCAGGCTGCATATGTCAGACTGTTCAAGTCGTATTGCAAAATTGGCAGTAAGCCTGCTTTTTCTTCAAGAACGACGTTTTTGTAATAATAAACTTCAGTATTGATTTAAAAATCATCGGATATTTTCAAGTTTTATTTATTAATATATTTCTTTATAATCTTACTTTATTGAAAAAGGTTAATAAGTAATCAGTGTTGCATGATATCGGACAGGTAGTGCGAAGGGTTGGGGTAAACGAAAATTCAATATAGAGTAATCAGAAAAGTACATAATTTTCTATTTGTAAGAGTTTCAACAAGTGTCATTAACTTAAAAAAAGATAGAGGGTTTTATAATGTATGTATGTAAGAAAATATTGCAATAAAGTGAATACAGATTTCCATGAGCAATGTAGTATTAAATTAGATTTGTTCTGTTCATTACTGCTTATTTTGTTTTAGCTTAGTTAATATATTTAAAGGGGATTTGTTTAGACATTTTAATAAAAAAGCAGTAGCTTAAAAGGTAGAAAATTGCCTTTTTTTATGTATCGTGTTTTGTTGTAAAATTAACATGATAGTTTTGTTTGAGTATTTAAATTGTTCTTATTTTGATTTTTGTCTTTTGTTATAATGAGAGAACTGGGAGTTTAAGCATAGTTTTCTTTAAAGCACCCCTTTCTCAAAATTGATTCTGGGGTTGTCGTACGTAAAGTATATTAATTTCCTTTCTGTTTTGGGTGGGTTGTGGCATATTTTGTCATTGACTCAATAAGAAAGGTATATTTTGATATGTAATCATAAGTCACAATACATCTGAAAAAATTTCCAGTTATTACTTTTGCCAGTTCTGTATAACTGCTGTTGCGCTGTGAGAGGATGAAGTAATAGACAAGGCGGGCTGATAACAGAGGATTAGTTCTACTGATTGTAGCCCTTATTAAATATTTAAGTAAATGAAAATTTAAATAATTGCTGGTAAAATTTTAAGTAAAGAAAGGGAAAATATGCTGAGTTACTTCTCAGTATAAAATGATAAATATGTAGAAAATAAAAATTATGACCAGGTTTACTATAGATTCTTTCAATATTAGAGAAATTAATTTCTTAACTAATTTTGCTCTAAAATGACATGGTTCGAAAGCTGATGATTTATTCTGCTAATTTTAGCTTATTTCTTGTTCACATGAATTAAAGTCAGTTAAGACAATTAAGAATTTAATTTCAAGGTAATTTACAATAATGAAGAAAATAGTTTGGAATCTTATATATTCTATTTATGACAAGTGGTCTTCAGAATTAAAGATGGCTGATGATGGAAAGTTTCATACAGCATGTGTTGCATTTACTAAATAATGGTGTGGTGTCTTGCTCTTTTTTTTTTATTTTTCTTGTGTATTTAGAATAAAATCCCTGTTGAAATCACATACTCTTCTTAAAAGCACCCTTTTTTCAAAATTGATTCTTGGGTTGTCGCAAGAGAAGTACATAAATTTCTATTCTCTTTGGGTGGGTTGTGGCAAATTTTGTCGTTAACTCAATGAGAAAGGTACATTTTAATGTGTATTCATTTTATTCAGAATACATGTATGAAATATAAGAGCAAGGGTGGGCAGATTTTTCCAGGGTATGGGCTACCTCTAATTTTTTCAAGGTTGAGCAGTCCACCCAGTGGCGTAAGTGTGGTAAGCTAAAAAAAAAAAGTCTACAATATTTATTATAAGTTAATAATAAATATGGAATATGTACTTAACCTACATAACTACAATAAAAGAAATTTACTCTTTTAAAACCACGTTTAAAGCAATATGCAAGATACAAACATAATAATAGCCACAAATATAATATCAAACAATGCATTTATTATCAAACAATTCAAAATACCTTAACCCTTCAGCAGGCGCGCCCATGTATAAAGTGCAACATTTTCATAATTTTGAATTTGTTTTTACAAGTAAGGTTTGAATGTTCTAAGTAGTTTCTGTGACCCTTGTATTCCTTTCCAATCATTGATCGTTGTGATTTAACCGTGGTAAATCAGCGATTATACTGGATTGCAATACAACAAAATTATGAGTTGATATAGTAAATCAAATGTGCAGCTAATACACAGTATTCTGCATATCACGAAGATGTACAATCTCGTTTTTTAGGTTTTCAGACATAATAGGAATCAATTCGCAAGTTGTCCTTAGATGCATTAAACCAGACACTTTTGATATAAGGCTATTGTATCTGCATTCTTTGGACTTTAATTATAAATATATCTCAATATTGTCATCCTTTTATATCTTGTCATAATATGCAGAATTAATGTTTTCAATTTGGAAAAAAAGTTTATTACAAAAGGAATAATCAAGGTTGAAAGAGACATTGCACTTTATGCAACGCGCACCTAGTGGTGTTCCAAATATTGGCGCGCCCGCTGAAGGGTTAAAAAATAAATCATTTTCATCTAAAGTTGGTTCTCGTTATTATAGTAAGTAGCAGACTTAGTCTGCATACTGTCCGCCAATCTTGAATATTTCTGTATATATGGTGGAATCTCGATCGATCGTTTTCCAAAGCATCATTTTCTCGTATGTGTCGATTATTTCACCCAGTCCCTAAGATCATATTGCTTTTTAATGTTACCGATCTATTGTTTTCTCGCATTTATCGTTCCATTTAGTCGGTCCCTGGAAAGACAATAGGTTGAGATTCCACTGTAATTACTAACTGCTAATCTTGCATTGGATTCTAAGTGGTCGTCTCTGAGACGGGAACGATATATTGTGTTAATTATATTCATCGTTGAAAATGCAGATTCACACAGGTAGGTAGAGCCAAAGAACAATGTTAAATGAAATGCAACTTTTTTAAAATTAGGATACTTTATTTCGTCCATTACTTTACTTTGTACCTTAGGTCTTAGTAAAGGGGGTCACCAGAAAATGTCTTGGTGGTCCACTGGTCGATCGCGGCAGACTTAATGCCTACCCCTAAATAAGAGACATTGTAGTGTGCTGAAATCACATCTTCTTAAAAGCACCCTTTTTTCAAAATTGATTCTTGGGTTGTCGCAAGAGAAGTACATAAATTTCTATTCTCTTTGGGTGGGTTGTGGCAAATTTTGTCATTGACTCAATGAGAAAGGTACATTTTGATGTGTATTCATTTTAGTCTGAATACATGTATGAAATTTTCTATTTTTACCATTTCTTTGTTTTCCATTGTGCTATCAGAGGATGAAGTAATGAAAAGGGTGATTTGTTCTTATGATTGCAGCACGTCTTGAATTCTTTAAAGAAAAAGTTTTATTTTCTTTAAAGCATTCAAGCTTTCAATTATGTCCAAGTGATTTAAGAAATTAAGGTATAAATTAGAATAAGAGACATTGTAGTGTGTTGAAATCACATCTTCTTAAAAGCACCCTTTTTTCAAAATTGATTCTTGGGTTGTCGCAAGAGAAGTACATAAATTTCTATTCTCTTTGGGTGGGTTGTGGCAAATTTTGTCATTGACTCAATGAGAAAGGTACATTTTAATGTGTATTCATTTTAGTCTGAATACATGTATGAAATTTTCTATTTTTACCATTTCTTTGTTTTCCATTGTGCTATCAGAGGATGGAGTAATGAAAAGGGTGATTTGTTCTTATGATTGCAGCACGTCTTGAATTCTTTAAAGAAAAAGTTTTATTTTCTTTAAAGCATTCAAGCTTTCAATTATGTCCAAGAGACTTAAGAAAGTAAGGTATAAATTTAGAATAAGAGACATTGTAGTGTGTTGAAATCACATCTTCTTAAAAGCACCCTTTTTTCAAAATTGATTCTTGGGTTGTCGCAAGAGAAGTACATAAATTTCTATTCTCTTTAGGTGGGTTGTGGCAAATTTTGTCATTGACTCAATGAGAAAGGTACATTTTGATGTGTATTCATTTTAGTCTGAATACATGTATGAAATTTTCTATTTTTACCATTTCTTTGTTTTCCATTGTGCTATCAGAGGATGAAGTAATGAAAAGGGTGATTTGTTCTTATGATTGCAGCACGTCTTGAATTCTTTAAAGAAAAAGTTTTATTTTCTTTAAAGCATTCAAGCTTTCAATTATGTCCAAGAGACTTAAGAAAGTAAGGTATAAATTTAGAATAAGAGACATTGTAGTGTGTTGAAATCACATCTTCTTAAAAGCACCCTTTTTTCAAAATTGATTCTTGGGTTGTCGCAAGAGAAGTACATAAATTTCTATTCTCTTTGGGTGGGTTGTGGCAAATTTTGTCATTGACTCAATGAGAAAGGTACATTTTGATGTGTATTCATTTTAGTCTGAATACATGTATGAAATTTTCTATTTTTACCATTTCTTTGTTTTCCATTGTGCTATCAGAGGATGAAGTAATGAAAAGGGTGATTTGTTCTTATGATTGCAGCACGTCTTGAATTCTTTAAAGAAAAAGTTTTATTTTCTTTAAAGCATTCAAGCTTTCAATTATGTCCAAGTGATTTAAGAAATTAAGGTATAAATTAGAATAAGAGACATTGTAGTGTGTTGAAATCACATCTTCTTAAAAGCACCCTTTTTTTCAAAATTGATTCTTGGGTTGTCGCAAGAGAAGTACATAAATTTCTATTCTCTTTGGGTGGGTTGTGGCAAATTTTGTCATTGACTCAATGAGAAAGGTACATTTTGATGTGTATTCATTTTAGTCTGAATACATGTATGAAATTTTCTATTTTTACCATTTCTTTGTTTTCCATTGTGCTATCAGAGGATGAAGTAATGAAAAGGGTGATTTGTTCTTATGATTGCAGCACGTCTTGAATTCTTTAAAGAAAAAGTTTTATTTTCTTTAAAGCATTCAAGCTTTCAATTATGTCCAAGTGATTTAAGAAATTAAGGTATAAATTAGAATAAGAGACATTGTAGTGTGTTGAAATCACATCTTCTTAAAAGCACCCTTTTTTCAAAATTGATTCTTGGGTTGTCGCAAGAGAAGTACATAAATTTCTATTCTCTTTGGGTGGGTTGTGGCAAATTTTGTCATTGACTCAATGAGAAAGGTACATTTTGATGTGTATTCATTTTAGTCTGAATACATGTATGAAATTTTCTATTTTTACCATTTCTTTGTTTTCCATTGTGCTATCAGAGGATGAAGTAATGAAAAGGGTGATTTGTTCTTATGATTGCAGCACGTCTTGAATTCTTTAAAGAAAAAGTTTTATTTTCTTTAAAGCATTCAAGCTTTCAATTATGTCCAAGTGATTTAAGAAATTAAGGTATAAATTAGAATAAGAGACATTGTAGTGTGTTGAAATCACATCTTCTTAAAAGCACCCTTTTTTCAAAATTGATTCTTGGGTTGTCGCAAGAGAAGTACATAAATTTCTATTCTCTTTGGGTGGGTTGGGGCAAATTTTGTCATTGACTCAATGAGAAAGGTACATTTTGATGTGTATTCATTTTAGTCTGAATACATGTATGAAATTTTCTATTTTTACCATTTCTTTGTTTTCCATTGTGCTATCAGAGGATGAAGTAATGAAAAGGGTGATTTGTTCTTATGATTGCAGCACGTCTTGAATTCTTTAAAGAAAAAGTTTTATTTTCTTTAAAGCATTCAAGCTTTCAATTATGTCCAAGTGATTTAAGAAATTAAGGTATAAATTTAGAATAAGAGACATTGTAGTGTGTTGAAATCACATCTTCTTAAAAGCACCCTTTTTTCATGCAACTTTTTTAAAATTAGGATACTTTATTTCGTCCATTACTTTACTTTGTACCTTAGGTCTTAGTAAAGGGGGTCACCAGAAAATGTCTTGGTGGTCCACTGGTCGATCGCGGCAGACTTAATGCCTACCCCTAAATAAGAGACATTGTAGTGTGCTGAAATCACATCTTCTTAAAAGCACCCTTTTTTCAAAATTGATTCTTGGGTTGTCGCAAGAGAAGTACATAAATTTCTATTCTCTTTGGGTGGGTTGTGGCAAATTTTGTCATTGACTCAATGAGAAAGGTACATTTTAATGTGTATTCATTTTAGTCTGAATACATGTATGAAATTTTCTATTTTTACAATTTCTTTGTTTTCCGTTGTGTTATCAGAGGATGAAGTAATGAAAAGGGTAATCTGATACCTGGTGATTTGTTCTAATGCTTGCAGCACATCTTGAATGCTTTAAAGTAAAAAATTTAATTTGTTGCCAGTTTAATTTTAAGTGAACAATGGAAGAAAATACTTGGTTACCTATAATATACGATAAAAATTTTTAAGATAGCATGCGACTGTTTACTGTTAAATATGTGTGAAATTCCAAGGTTCATATTAGTTCTTGAGGACTTTTAAGAACTCCTAAATTTTGTTTTTAAAGCCATTACAATTTTCTTACTCTATTGCCTTCAACTATTGGCTTTGAGAAAATGAAGGATAATTTAGCATGTCGGTCTTTGTTGGTTGTTTTATATTAACCCTGGTTTTTCTGATCTCTTAAACCTCTTCACTCCAAAATAAGCTCTAATGATGAAAATGTGTTTGATTTAGCAATTAAAGTAGGGAGAACCAAATAGGTTATATACTGTAAAAGTAATTTAAAAATAGATTAATATTGAGAATGTATCAAGTTAATATTTCATGAGAATTATGTAAGGTATGTGTGTGAGATTCTAATACTTAAATATTTATAATTGCTTAAACTTAAGAAGTAAAACATATATCAAATAATTGTTGGGGTCCTTAAATTGCAACAACAGATTCCTAAAATCATTTACTTTTTCTCCCAGATGCTATAAGAACTACGTGATGTGGAATCTGATTAATTCTACTGATTTCAGCTTCTTTCTTAGGAATTGAATTCAGAGATGGCTTACAATAATATTAAAGGGAAGCTGGAATTTTGTGTATATTTATTACAAAATTAAGACTAATATTGTGCATTTTCAAACATAAAGCATGTTTCATTAACTGTATAATGGGATCTTGTTACTATGTTTTATTGTTTAGTTAATTTTTTTGTGTACTTAAAATAAAAAACAATGTAGTGTATTGGAATCGCATTCCCTTCTTTATAGCACTCCTTTTTCAAAATTGATTCAGGAGTTGTCGCAAGAGAAGTACATAAATATCTTATTCTCTTTGGGTGGGTTGTAGCAAATTTTGTCTTTGACTCAATGAGAAAGGCACATTTTAATATGTATGAAATTTTAGTTTTAGTACATTTATGAAATTTTCTAAGTAAAGAAAAATATGAAACTGGGCTACTGTTCAGCATAAAAGAAAATAGTTCAAATTTTATGTATCATTTATGACAAGTACTCTTCAGAATTAAAGACATTGAAGATACGATGTTATAAAACGTAGAGCATTTGTTGCATATATTAAATAATGGATCTTATGACTGTTTTATTTTTTAGTTAATTTTGCTGTGTACTTTGAATAAGAGGCAAGATACATAAGATTTTTAAATTTTTAGTTGGCTTTACTTGTAAGGACACAAGCACATACTTTGATTTTTTAAAGTAAAAAAAAATTGCTGAATGTGATGAGAACATTTGACACCTCTTATATGAACCTGTTGTGATAAAATTGGATATCTGATTCAGCAATCTTCCTGTTTGTCATATTCAGCCAAGTTACTATCTAGGCTATCTTGCCTATCTATCACTTAGACCACCAGTTACATATTTCTTAGATGCGCCAGTTGCTGTTCATTGTATTTTACAGTTAATACATAAAAGCTTAAAATGAGATAAATTAAAGTGTAAAAGCTAATTTTGTGCTTATGATTTCTGTAAATTGAAGATATAACTGGCAAACTAATAAATGTTTTTGTTTTTTTTACCAATGTGGAGGCACTTGTAATCAAACATTGTCCTATACTACGCCACAATTTTACTGCCCATTTTATTATGGGGGTACCATATAGGCAGACAGCATTACCCCCTATGAAGGGATGACACGAACGGAGGCATTTTTCATGGCACAATGCCGGGATTCGATCTGAGCACCATCAGCACCGAAAACCAGCGCGCTGTGCCACAAAGACACCACAAGCCCAAACTAATAAATGTATTTAGTTTTTTTTTTTTTTTAAATGATAGATATTGCCTACTAAATTAGCATTATCAATAGTTTTTTCATCAGTATGAGTTTCTGAGGTGTATTTAATATCATTCAAGTCTTCGTCTTTAACCTCGATACAAAAAGTAAAACTTGAAAATGAATGAGTTGAACACAAGCTTTGACTTTATAAAGTAAAAAAAATTGCTGAATGTGATGAAAATACTTGACACCTCTTATATGAGCCTGTTGTGATAATAATGAATGACTGAATCAGCAATCTTTTCTGTTATGTTGTCTAAAGTATTTTGGTATAGTTTATATAGATAGGTAACTGTTTTCTTATTTATAAAATTCGTAGCAGTCTACTAGCGTTTCTGTTTAATTAGTGTCTTTCTGTTTGTTCTATTTTCTTTTAGGTGTAAATTGGTAGATTTTTTAAGAGTATCTGTTAAAACACCTGAATTATTCTGTGCATGTACATAAATGATAAATATAACGGAACTAAAAATTTTAGTATTTTCATATTAGAAATATTAAACTGCAAAGTGTTGATTTATGAACAGGGCGGTCTGAAGTTTGATGATTTGTTCTACTGATTGCACATAATTGATATATAGGAATTTAAATTTTTGGTTGATTTTTTATATTAGAAATATTAAACTGCAAGGTGATGATGTAGGAACAGGGCGGTCTGAAGTTTGATGATTTGTTCTACTGATTGCACATAATTAATATATATATATGAATTTAAATTTTTGGTTGATTTTTCATTGTTGTGTATCGCTTTATAAATTTAAAAAGATATAAATTAAATATACATAGAATGAGGAATTTGCACGTTTTTTTATTTTACATTTATGATATAGAAAATAGAAAAATATGATCGAAAGCATCTTTTTTTTTTAGTTTTAGAACTCTAAAAGTTAACATAATTTGTTTTTAAACGCGCACTATTTACTTCGTCTCAAAAACGCTACTTTTCCTACGCGGATACATGTGACGTCACAATGCACTATGGCGAATTTGTTTACTTCGGTGTTTGGATTGTGTTGCGTAGTTTGAGTTTGATATCTAGTGTTTTTTCTTTATTTTTAAGATGTCAAAGTGTGTTACAGAAAATTTTAAATATTGTATAGTACCTTGCTGCACAAGCACAACGGTAAATACACCAGGAAAGCTTTTTTTTAGTGTTCCAACAGATAATGTCAAAAGGAAATCATGGACAGTTGCAACATGGACAGTTGCAAAAAAAATCCTCATTCAATAATTTTTTAATTTAGCTATAATTGTCAGTTTTAGTGTGATACAGATGATTTGCCAAATCATTGCAGCAAATATGAATTTAAAATACAAGTTTTGACATTTTCCACTTAAATAAATATTTAAATATATTTGTAAACACGAGTTTTGTTATGAGTTATATTCTCCACATGGTGAATTCCACCTCACATGAAACCATTACGAAAGAAAATCATTTAAAACAAATTATTAAGTGTTATATATCATTGGAAAGCTTATGACCTCTAGAACTAAAACGTACTATTGCTTTTTCCTTACATTAAGTTTGTTTTGTAGGGGATGTAATGGGAAAATATCTATTTGTAAGTTTTTTTAGCAAGTAAAATTATCATTTTTATACCTTATTACTTACGTAAATTATGCCACTGAATTTAATTGGAGTAAATTTAATATTAATGTAAAAACTATAAAAGTAAAATAAATGCATGTTTGTGACTGTTTTGAATATAAATAGCCTAGTTAAGGGTACAGTTGCAGCATCATGTATTATATGTAACATCTGTTACAAATAGTTTTTATATTTTTTATTACAGAAAAAAAAATGACTGATTTTTTATGTCAAGGTTCTGATAAATTACAGGCATGTCTTGTGATGTTATTTTTTAAATTTTTGAACAAATTGACATAATAGATTCACAGATTTTTTTTATCTTATGATGCTATAGTATAAATGATGTTCCATTTTATGTAGCATCCGTTACATTAAAGATTTTTTTTTTCAGCTTAAATACACCAGAAATAAATTTTGAAACCTGTCAAGTTTATCTTTAGTTTTTATCAGGAATTGGTTTTATCAGGAAAAAATAATACTCTCCTATTTTGAAGCATTAATATGCATCTCATAATCTTTTTATTATTTATTTTGTGTGTGAATGTTTCGTCCGTTACAATGGAATTCACCAGATGCTGGGTTGGGGGTAGGTGATGAAATTTTAAAATAAATACAATTTGTGCGCAAAATGTGACAAAAGCATAAAATATATTAATTATTTTGTAAGTTAAATATATTAATGTTGCATAAAATATATTAATGTTGCAGAGCTAATTAATTCTACAAAATTAAACATTTACTATGAATGAATAATAATAGAAGCTGTTTATTAAACTTTTAGAGTACGATATTAATTTAATAATATGCATAAACAATGTAACTTTAAAGTTTGTGTAAAGTACAACGCACGTCAGCGTTCTACAATCTACATTACATAACTAGAATAATAAATGCAAACAAATATATACATCCCTCTGAACTTTAAATCCTCGTATTTTTGCTCCCATAAAACTTGGATTATTTCCCAAAAAGGAAAACACTGCAAATGAATCCATTTTAGGCAGGTTGTCAGATTGCCCTTTTGCAAAACCGGGTAATAACGCCATGGTAAACAAAACAAAAATAAAACTAAGAATAAAGACGACGATAGAATATAATTTTAAAAAAAGGGGGAATAAACAATAGCCACAAACTAAAATTAGAAAAATTAAACCAAATTAGAAAAAAAATATGATTTTAAAATGTTAGTTTAAGAGGAGGAACCGTAGAATCTCGCGCTAGACAAATGTAAACATTGAAGCATGGTGCATAGTGACGTCAGAACCAATCACGTAGCGTTTTGAGGTCACATGATTTTTCAACACTTTTCGCTTATTTTAAATTTAAAATTCTTATTATTTAGATCTATATATACGTTTTAATTGATGTTTTCGAACAATTTGATAACCAATCTGTTAATAAAAAATAGAAATGAGCATTTTCCCCACATGTGCAAATTCCTCATTAAATACGTTAATAATTTTCACACCGATTAATTGTAGTGGCATTCATGAAAGTTGAGCAAATTATAAATCATGTTTTATGTACTATAAATGTAACATACAGGTAATTTATTTTAGTGTTTGATTGACTGACAATTTTCAATTTATTTTAATTCTTTTTCGTGTTGATTGACTGACTCAAGGTAAAGTTTTTTTTTAAATTAAGCTTTGTTTAGTCTTTATTTTCCCCCTTTTAATTTGTAAGATTTTATACGCTTAATTTTTCCGTTTTTATATATATATTTTAAATTATCACGTACTGGATTAAAATGCAGAAGTGCTTCATGAAAATCTTAAAGAAATGGCGATAACAGTTTATTCAGTTTCTTTAAAAAAAGACTATTTTGCGAAAGGAATATACTGATAAGCGGACCCCTGGGGCTCCCCCCCGTATACAAGGTACCCATATGTCAGGGGGTCATGAACCCTGGACATGCGTTCTGCCAATAACACCACAGATGATGAAATCGAAAGGGGCCTCTTAGAATGGACTAAAATATGTTTATAAAAAGGCTGCACACAAAAAAACTAAGGGGACTTTTTCTGGCTGTCTCGCTGATGGAAGCTCTAGCTGGCTATCTCTTCTCTAATCCATGCTGCTGGTTGTTCGGTGCTTACCGGAAACCTCGAAGAATGCCATGATGAAAAATTTTGAGTAAAGGCCTGGAGCTGGAGTAGATTCTTTCCTGATGTCCGATGACGATTTAGTTGCATTAAGTTGCCTCAAGGCTCAAACTCCCCTTTCAGTTAAGTTTTATTTTTAAATTTTTTTAGCCATGGCATAATTTAAATAAATTTTTTTGGGTTCTTTTAATTTATTTTATTTTTTTTGGTCAGTCAATCAACCCTTGGCCAAATTTTTGTACATGTGAACTCTTAATAATATTAATATGAGGGATATTATTAGTTAATATTATTTTTACAAGTAGAACGAGTGATATTATGTATGTGTATGTTGAATGCATAAAGAATTTATGGCAATGGGATAAAATTTCTCTAAATTCTATTGTTCAACGTAAGGTGATAAGATTTTATTAACTTGTGTTAAAAGAAATGAATAAAATTTTTAGTTTGGTCCCTCAGTTAAAATTGTGTCTGTCATGTTTTGTGATTATTCATTTGTGTAATTCTGTTAGCCATAGAATCTGGGTTATTGTTTTAGTTTTGGAGAGATAATACACAACGCAATACTCACCTCTATACGATTTAAGAATAAGAAATAAGTTAAAATAATGAATACTGCTTTGACTCTTTTAAATAAATAAGTAATAAAGTAATTAAAGTATTAGATACAACATTCATATTAGAAATATTAAGCTGCAAGGTGATGATGTATGAACAGGGCGGTCTGAAGTTTGATGATTTGTTCTACTGATTGCACATAATTGATATATAGGAATTTAAATTTTTGGTTGATTTTTCATATTAGGAATATTAAGCTGCAAGGTGATGATGTATGAACAGGGCGGTCTGAAGTTTGATGATTTGTACTACTGATTGCACATAATTGATATATAGGAATTTAAATTCTTGGTTGATTTTTCATATTAGGAATATTAAGCTGCAAGGTGATGATGTATGAACAGGGCGGTCTGAAGTTTGATGATTTGTTCTACTGATTGCACAAAATTAATAAATATATATTAATTTAAATTTTTGGTTGATTTTTCATATTAGAAATATTAAGCTGCAAGGTGATGATGTATGAACAGGGCGGTCTGAAGTTTGATGATTTGTTCTACTGATTGCACAAAATTAATAAATATATATTAATTTAAATTTTTGGTTGATTTTTCATATTAGAAATATTAAGCTGCAAGGTGATGATGTATGAACAGGGCGGTCTGAAGTTTGATGATTTGTTCTACTGATTGCACATAATTGATATATAGGAATTTAAATTTTTGGTTGATTTTTCATATTAGGAATATTAAGCTGCAAGGTGATGATGTATGAACAGGGCGGTCTGAAGTTTGATGATTTGTACTACTGATTGCACATAATTGATATATAGGAATTTAAATTCTTGGTTGATTTTTCATATTAGGAATATTAAGCTGCAAGGTGATGATGTATGAACAGGGCGGTCTGAAGTTTGATGATTTGTTCTACTGATTGCACAAAATTAATAAATATATATTTTAAATTTTTGGTTGATTTTTCATATTGGAAATATTAAGCTGCAAGGTGATGATGTATGAACAGGGCGGTCTGAAGTTTGATGATTTGTTCTACTGATTGCACAAAATTAATAAATATATATTAATTTAAATTTTTGGTTGATTTTTCATATTAGGAATATTAAGCTGCAAGGTGATGATGTATGAACAGGGCGGTCTGAAGTTTGATGATTTGTTCTACTGATTGCACATAATAAATATATATTTAAATTTTTGGTTGATTTTTCATATTGAAATATTAAGCTGTAAGGTGATGATGTAGGAACAGGGCGGTCTGAAGTTTGATGATTTGTTCTACTGATTGCACATAATTAATAAATATATATTAATTTAAATTTTTGGTTGATTTTTCATATTGGAAATATTAAGCTGCAAGGTGATGATGTATGAACAGGGCGGTCTGAAGTTTGATGATTTGTTTTAGTGATTGCACATAATTGATATATAGGAATTTAAATTTTTAGTTGATTTTTCATATTAGGAATATTAAGCTGCAAGGTGATGATGTATGAACAGGGCGGTCTGAAGTCTGATGATTTGTTCTACTGATTGCAGCTTTTGTCTTAATAATTCGAGAAATATTGGTAGGAAATAATAGAATGGAATAAACTGTATTAGTTTAGGTAATATTGAAATTGTATTAAGAGAGTAATTGTATTAAGTACTTTCTATGCAATCTACCTCTATATGTATTAAGTTTTAAATGCAAAAAAGAAATATATATCATGAGAGTAAATATTTTACCATTATTTTGTATTGTGAAGTTTTGGAGTTTTTTCCTTCCTTTTCCTCATGATATATAAACCTTCTGTTGCAGTATGAATATTGTTGATATTTTAGCATGTTTGCTTTTTGTGTTTCCTCTAGGTTATATTTGTTTTCTTTTTGCTCCTATAATGTGTATTTATTTGGAGTGTAACTGTACACTTCTTACTCAGAATTCATTCAATGCTTACTTCAGTAGAACAAAAAAATTTATTTGTTTTCAGAAAATTACTTGAGGTCATTTGTTTCTGGGGATATTTTGCTGCAAGATGATGTATGAACATGGTGGTCAGAAATCTGATTATTTGTTTTACTGATTGCAGCTGGTATCTTATTTATTCTAAAACTGAACTGAAAACAGTTGAGTGGAGTAAAAAAACTTAATATAAACAAATTAGTTGGGGAAAGAAACAAGATACTGATTATGTATCAAAAGTACTACTTCATTTAAAAGTGTCACTAAGTAACTCACTCCAAGGATTAGCCTAAATTTGTTTTCCTTGTAAGCTGCATTACCATACTTAGAAATTGCTGAAAATGATGACATAGTTTGACACCTTATATGATCCCATTGTGATTAAAAATTTTAGAAATATCTGAATCAGCAATTTTTTAATGTCAAGAAAATGTCACTTTAAATAGTAGAACTAGAATAAAACTTAAACATGCCCAATTTTTTCTTCATATTTAAAAATCAAAATGTACACAAAAAATTAACTATGTCCTCTTTAAAGAGCATCTTATAGATGTATATTGCTTGTACATATCCCGTGATGTACTTGTAGTAATCATTTTAATTATTGATTTCATAGGACCTGTTGCATGTTTACCCTATCGTACTGGATTAAATGTACTGTTACATTTAGTCATATCAATGAAGGGTTAAAGAAATTACTCAGTTGTAATAAGCTTTTGCGTTTACAGCTGTGTACAAGTAATTCTAATCCTCCAGTAATTTACCATTAGGTAACTATTGAAAGTGTTGAAAGAATTTTATACAAATGTCTGTAAATGGTTGACTTAAGTTGCTAATAAGTGAGCTTTAGTTAAATTACATTTAATTATTAAATGATTTGTGTATTGCATTAATATTATAAGCTTTTATGTTTAATCTATTCCATTTTTATATGGACACCATGCATTAAAAAATGTACCTAAGGTATTTTCAGTATTGTATAAATTGAAAAGCAAATTCTTTAGTGCATGCAGAAATTTCTTCACCATGCAGCATTGAATGGATTAAAATATGTGTGAAATAACCTGTTTTCCCCCCTCTATTTTGTTATTGATGCCGTAAAATTGTAAATTTATATTTTTTCATGTTGTATAATCTTCCATTCTGTCTACAGTAAATTTTATTTATTTTTTTACGAAAGCTACCATTGATAAAATATAAAAGTTTTTATAAAATAGATACATATGAGATAATAAAATACTGCCTGAAAAAAAAGAAACTAGCATTAATTTGAGTTCCTCAAGTTTTTTTTAAGCCTCTAAAAATTTATTTCTGCTGTAAGGAAATTTTTATAATGCTGTTAAAAACTCATTTACACGCATAAAAATGTAGTAAGATGTTTCATTCTTGCATTAACATATAAATACTGTATAAACAACTATTCCATTATTTTTTTTTTAAATCCTCAATTCTAAATTAAAATTAGCTTTACTGTGTCAAGCCCAAATTTATCTATTACTGTTGTTATAAAGGTTTTTTATTTTACATTTTAAAAGTTCATTGTTAAGGGTTTTCTGTTTATCTGCTTAGATTAATTTGCTTGTATAAGTGGTAACCTTGTGGTTTTAAATGAGTTCTTGAATGAAGTTAATTTTTTTTTTCAGGGAAGTCTAAACTTTCTTCCATGCCTGCTGGTGGTGCTGTTGTAGCAGCAACGGCGGGAGCACCTGCTGCAGCTGCAGCTGGAGGTGGATCTCCTGCTAAAGGTAACACATTTGTTCATACTAAACTGAACTAAAAATAGATGTTATGCCTCAGTATGTTTATTGTGGGTTTGTCTTATTTTAAACTTAATTATTTCTTTTTCATCCATTTTCAGAAGAAAAGAAAGAAGCAAAGAAAGAAGAGTCTGAAGAATCAGATGATGACATGGGATTTGGACTCTTTGATTAAAATAAATTATTGAATTTTTAATTTTGTTACTGTTATTGAGCATACACAGGACAGAAGTAATCTGTTTGCAAGAATTTACTTTTACAGTTTATCTATACTTTGGAAAATCTCGATCTCCTTGATAGAATTTGGATTTGGTTAAAGCTCTTCTGTTTTCATAGATTTCATTTATAGTGCTAAGCTGGGTATGGGTGTGTTAAATCTGTAGACTGGAAGGTTGTCCTAAGATGTTAGAGGGGGTGGAAGAAGGTACAATTTCACAAACTAAATACTGTAAATAAACAGAAAAAAGTGTATTTGAAATGTTAACACATGAATAAAATGAAAGCCCTATATAAAAAATGTAACTTTATAATAAACTCCTCAGAATTCAGCTTGATTTTAACCTTTCATCATTGGAGCAAGAAATGCTGAAATTGCAGGTTTCGCAGAATTTTCCAATAGAACCATGAAATGACTCCAGCACTGCATGTTCAGAAAAAAAAGAAGTGTTTAGTTTGATTGAGGGCTACAAACCATTCAACTCTTCTCCATGTTGAACTCCTGTAAACATTATCTACATTAATTACTGTTAATTTTTAATTAATAAAAAACCAACATAATATGGATAATTTGTAAATGAAAAAGCATATGAAAATAATATAATGATATATAGCAGGGTTGGCCAACAAGTGAATCGCGATCGACCGGTCGATCTTCAAAATGATTTTGGTCGATCTCGAGCCATAATTTTTTTTTTACATTATAGATTATAATAGTTGTTGAAAAATTATAGATTATAATAGAGATGCTCATTTTTATGAAAATAGCAACTAGTCGATCGTTGGCTTTAAAAAGTTGGCCACCCCTGATATATAGAATAAGATAAAATTTCCAAACGATTGTTATTTAGGTATTCAGCTAATTTTTAGGAAACGCTAACAATGTGCTGCTACTCTTTAAAGCCAAAAGGAATGAAAGAATAAAATGTTTCGAAAAATATAGATCTTTTTATTGCAATAATTAAACACACAAATATATAAATTACATAAATTTTTTCGAATTCTTTAATCTGTCTAAAGCTCGAGTAAGGAAATATATTTTGGGCATTTACAGAACATGTCTGAAGTGAAAATTGAAATTTAAAATTTACTTTTCAAAATGAAAATACGTTATTATAAAGATCAATATGTATATATTGATAAAGATTTATTTCAATTTTTAAAAGAAACAAAAAAAAAGTTAAGTCAATTCCTACTTTGGTCAACAAAGAATAATTTTATTTTAGTTAATTTTTTTTGTTTCTAATTTATGAAGCTGATGGTGGTCTATAATTTCTCATTCTATCCATCTCTTGTAATGCTTCATTATTGCAAGGAACCTTTCCAGTGAGTTTCGAGCAGTCCAGTTCTTCAATTAATAGTCCATCTAACGATTTCGCACGACTCAAGGCGACCTGCTGCGAAGAGTTTTCGTCCTAGATATATTACTGCATAATCTACAGTGCTACCTTGCATCTTATGTACTGTTGATGCCCATGATAGTATTAATGGTAACATTCTTCGTTCAGCAGTACGGTAGCTGCATTTGGCGGGCAATTGCACTGATATTGGCTCGATTCTGTGAACACCATTATTGCCAAAGTTCACAGTGACTGATGGAATGCCTTGTTCATACATTTGCACGCGGCGGAAATTAGGCCAATGATTACGCGAGCAAAATAACTAACATTGCGCCATCTCAAAAAAAAAAATTTCCAGCGATCTACACGCTTCGCCACTGACGGTATTTATTCCTAAATTTCTATCCTGCTAAATGTTTTATGTAAGAGAAATTTTTTTCTCCCATATAAAACTAAAATTAAATTTAATGAATTAATATTTGAAGAAACTGTATTAACATCAAGTGTCATCCACTACAAGTTTAAAAAAATGTATTTGAAGACTAGATGAATCAAAAGTTTTATTAACGATTGAAAATTTGAACAAATATATAAATACTAGCCGGGCTCCGCCCGGCTATGCTCGGGCCCCACAAAAGAAGAAAAAACCCTTTTCAGGGTCATACAAATGTATTAAATTCCCGTCAATTTTCATTCCCGTCGCTGCCGACAGATGGCTGCACCATACTGCTGATGGTTGATTTGATTTCTCATGGGTGGAGTTTTAGAATTAAAATATCTGTAAAACTATTAAAAAAAACAACTAAGCAGAAAAAACTATCAGTTTTCAAAGCTCTTTTCAAATATGTAACATTTATGTACTTTCATGAGACAAAAAAATACACCGATTTTCTACGAAAATGTCTGCCATGTTTATTCCATCGTGCGGAGATGAAATATTTAAAAACTGTATTTATAATTATTTTAAAGCTTCCAAACTAATCTTAGAATTATCTCAAGGCTTCAAAACATAAGTGTACGAAGTTTCAACCAGATTCGTCAAGAAATGTAGATTTGTATCGTTACATACATAGACACTCTGCTTTATTTATATAGATATATAGGGAAAGTGTGAACTAATAGTAGGAATTGAAAATGAGCATTTACTGAACATCGTTTCAATAAGAAATTTCTAAAATGAAAATGGCAGTAAATAATGTTGACAAAATAATGCACGACGATCTGTAACCGAAATGTCTAAATTTTTTAGTATAAAATCGGTCTTCAAAGATTATGTTCATTCATTCTGGTTAAAGTTACTTTGAACTTTAGACTTTATTTATACTATATCGTTTTCGCTTGCTGTTAATTAAGCCTAACGGGGCTGACAGTTGGTAGAAAGTTTGGCTGTGAATCCAGAAAATGTAAGAGCGTGAGGCTCTTAATTTTTTGGATTCACCCTTCAAAAATTTTTGGTTTTTTATTACTCAAGTTAACGGTAATTTCGATTCCGGTAGTTATTAGATACCTCGGCTGTTATTAACGACGCCTGTATGTAAAATTTCCTGATCGTCACTTCTAAACTGGATTTCTATACAATTGCAGACAAATTTTAGTGTTTTAACAAGGGTGACAGTAATTCTAATATATCTTTGAAAATTACAGTTAGGTGTTTGATATGAGCGTTCTCGAACACGCTTTAGATATCACATTAATTTTTGCAAGTATGGTGTGTAAGAAAACTAGCGGTAGCGTTATGTTACATATCTATTTTCTTCGATTGGCTGGTAGAGAAGGATAGACAATATGCTTTCTGATGTCTCTGGTTTGTCTTCATAGAAGTCTTTTAAACAACGAATCGTTTATAATCATGCTTATGGTTTGCAACTTTCCAGAAAATAGGGTCGACTTCCTAATTTGAAAGCGACCAAACGTATGCCATGCGAGCCTGTCATTTTACCAATCATCTTGAAGCCTTGTTGTGCACTTTCTTGTTTCTAGTTCAGGGGAGCCAAAAATGTGTGTATTTATGGCTAAATTGCGTTAATATATTTTGCTTATGTATACCGATAGTACGTCAAATGCTGCTTTTGCATGAAGTAATTTTTTTCTTTTAAAATAATTTTTTTTTTTTTTTTGGGGGGGGGGGTCTGTATGTAAAATTTCCTGTTATTAACGACGCCCCTAGGCCTGGGCCTAATGGAAAATCAGGGCCTGAGGTTAATTACCTTCCTGCTGGAAGTATTTCGGTTTCAAATATAACTAGTTTTTTTTCAGCTGTTGGGTACTGTGGTATCACGATAGGTAGTTAAGGCTAATCTCTGAGGCTTTATTAAAATTACTGTTACTGAATTCATGACCAAGAAAGGACAGTCATAATTATAATGATAAGGCCAATTTTAAAACAAAAACTTAACAGGAAAATTTATTTACAAAAAAATTAAACATTAGGCAATTACAACATATTGAATTAATGTAAGTGCAGATTCACAACGCACGCTCCAGGACCCAGCTGGTCCCAAACAGGAGCTTAAAAATCACGTCCGCTCGGGGCACGTCATATGAAGCATCTCTCCAAAAACACAGTCTATGACTATATCTCGCTTCAGGTCTATGCGGGTGGCGTGGCGTCTCAGAAATTGCTGGATTTTCCGAGGGGCAACGAGAAATTCCGCGCTCGATGACAGCCTTGGACTCGATGGCGTTTTTATGGGAACATATCGCTTCTATAACGTCAATTTGTTCTGACTGACGACCCTGATAGACATCTTTATGAGAGAAAGGGCGGCTGACTCCAGATTTTTGCCGGCAAAGATGAAGACGAGGGGTTACAAGCAGAAACCCAGGAATGTTGACGTCGGCAGTGAAACCGTATGTGATAGCCCTTTAATCTCCCACAGAATTTTAGAAGGCAGGGGTACTCATGGCTTGTGTTTTTTTAAATCTTGCAGCTGTGGAAGGCTCTTCGCAGATTGTGGGAACCGCACAAAACACGTGACGTTACAATATCTATCTGGAAGTTACATAGTATAGATCAGAGTATCGGAGAGAAGAAATTTAAAAATCTGAATAAGGGGAAATATAACAGGAACTCAGAGCTTCATAAAATTGACTAGTAGTTTTGAACTAATTAATATAATTCGTCAGTCCGGGAGCATAAAGTGTGATTGTCTCAATTGACGATTCACAAATGGCCCGCAGAGTCGCTCAAATGCTTCTTGCCTGATAAAGGAATAATATTAATTAGTTTAATTCCTTACCATGAATTAGTAACCATTCTTTTCGTTGTTGTGGATTTTGACAAGCTAAATTTGAAATTTTTTTAGTCGAGATTTTTAAAAATTATTATTATTATTATTATTTTGTCATAATCAGGATCACTACAATCACAAGCATGAAATTATGTTTTATTTACTTTGAAATCCTCTATATTTTGCTGTATTGTGTTTAAATCCCTTTTAAATTTAAGTTGGTAAATTGTTGGCTGATTGTCAGGTCAGATGTATATAGTGTAACGACTCCCGCACAATAACGACTATCTTCGCACGGGGACATTCCAAGAAGACCACCCAGCATGCGGCTTGTGCACATAATTGATTCAAACTACCTTTGTCAACGCAGACAGACAGTCGCGTGGCGACATAAAAGGCCGGACGCTCCAAAAACACCAAGCTAGCTACAAAGGGGAACCAGAGGTGCCTAATCGGCTGGGAATGTAACTGGACAAAGAAAGAAGACGTTTCCCAGACCTGTCGAGAACGTTTAGCGGAAGTATTAGGGTCTATTGGTGGTCGGCGACTTTAGAGTATTATAAGTCGCCGAACACCGGTGGAGGAGTTAGTGATAGTTAGAGATGGAGTGAGAGTTAAGTAGAGCTGAAGCCGAGACAAGATGATGCCGCTGGACGATGGCCGAATGGCTAGGGCGCTGGCATTCGGTACCAAAGTCTGTGGGTCGGAATATCACTCTTGGCATGGACGTTTGTAGCCGTTCGAAAACGGCTTTAAGCATAGGTCCCGATCTAGTTTGTCCTCGTGTAGTAAAAACTGACCGTAGTGCTCCAAACCAAACCAATCCTCGTTGATGCCGTGTGAATCCACGAATTTAATTTGTAAATAGCCTGTATTTGATCGAGAAATGCAATTTAAACATAAAATACAAAAGGCTGGTAGTCTTTTATTTAAGGCGAAATCCATATAGGCTGTATGTAGGTAAAAATGGTGTCAGAAGTCCTGATAGGTCCCTAAATATGTGTACAGTCCGTCGGAAAAGCAATAAATATTTGAAGACGTGAAAAATAGACGACAGGATATTTATATGTAGGTGGAAATTTTAACTGTTAAGGGAAGACAACTTTTAAATTCACAAAATGGTAAATGCAAGGGAGTATCCTGCTTGAATTTTTTTTTTGTTTGTTTGGGGATGGGGGTGGAATTTAAATATCCATTGACTTTTAGTGTCTTGAAAGATAGCTGCCTTGAATATAAAACGTCGGATTACTGAGGTGGGAAAAAGAGATTCCTCGTTTTATCGTGCCCTTCATGAGTCTTTTATATTTAACAAGATTTAATATCATCTTTTGACGGGGAAAAGTCGACTAAAAGTGTATTAAAATCGACCAAAATTCCCGTAGCTCAAGAATTCTTCTCGTATGTTTTTGCCTGAAGTTCTGTTTATCGGAATTATAATTTTTTAAAGATAAATTTTATGAATTATTGAAAATTTATAAATTATTGAAAAAGATAAAAATGTGGAAAAATAAACGATTTCAGATAGGAAAAAGTGACTAAAGAATGCAAATAACTACACTAGTTATCAAAAATTAAGGAAAAATCACAAAAAGAGGGATAACACGTTCAAAACTAGGCGAATCTGTTTAAAATTTCAATATGTTGTTCAGTAAAAGGTGCTGAACAATACTACATTATGCAAAATAGTGGCGCTGCAGTCGGAATACGTAATTTGCGAGGAGCATAAAGTGCATGTCTCAGAGCAAGGCCACAATGAGGAATTTGCACGTTTTTTTATTTTACATTTATGATATAGAAAATAGGAAAATATGATCGAAAGCATCTTTTTTTTTTAGTTTTAGAACCCTAAAAGTTAACATAATTTGTTTTTAAACGCGCACTATTTACTTCGTCTCAAAAACGCTACTTTTCCTACGCGGATACATGTGACGTCACAGTGCACCATAGCGCATTTGTTTACTTCGGTGTTTGGATTGTGTTGCGTAGTTTAAGTTTTATATGTAGCGTTTTTTATTATTTTTAAGATGTCAAAGTATCTTAAAGCAAATTTTAAATATTGTTTAGTACCTTGGTGCACAAGCACTACGGTAAATACACCTGGAAAGCTTTTTTTTTTGTGTGTGTTCCAAAAGATAATATGAAAAGGAAAGCATGGACAGTTGCAATGAAACGCGATGAAAAAAAGAAATCGAGCATTGTCCACTAAGACAACTCATTGTGTTGTGAAGATCACTTTTCGGCAAGTTATTTCTTCATTCCGTTAACATATGAAATGTAACTTTATAAGAATTCTTTATAAGTATATACACGTATTTCATGCTCGGAATTCTTTCTCAAAACTATATCGTCTGCTACGTTTCAATGCCACTTTCATACTTTCTTAATTATAATATACACGTATTTCATGATTGTAATTCTTTATCAAAACTAAATCATCTGCTATGTTTCAATGTCACTTCAGTTATATAAATCATCGCGTCAAGGCTAAACGCACGTGTTTCTAGTACATTTCAGATAAGTATATTTCCTTCAGTATATTTGAGTTTGAACAGGTAGCTTGGGATAGTTTCAATTCATGAAATGGATAGATAACACATTCATTGAAAATGAATGACTTTCCATCGTTATATTTTCATTTTTAAAAAGAAATATTCCGGCGTTGCCACGTACATGAAAATAATATATCAAATTCATTCTTGCATGCGCCAATATATGAATAAATAACATTTTTAATTCATGTCTATTTATTTTTACGGAAATGTTATAATTTAATTGGCAACAATGAAATGTTACAATGGCTTTGAACAAAAATATCCGGGGAGAAGTCCCATATCCTATGCTGGGAAATTTGGCGATTTTCAATATCCGTTGATACCGCGCAAACTTGTTCTAACAAAATTCGGGAATGGAACGTCGTAGGGGGATGAAAATAGTCTATAACCTTCGTGGAAGTTCAAGCAATAAGTTGACCAAGTTTCATCGCAATCGAATGAACGGTACGGCAGCGCATAAAATACGAACAAACAAACAAACATTCATTTATATATATATATATATATATATATATATATATATATATATATATATATATATATATATATATATATGTGTGCTCAGCTATTTCTTGTGGCACAATCATGCCTAGCTTAGCTAACAGGGATCCAGGAAAGCTAGCACATTTCCGACGGCTGACTTGTGCCAACAGAATTCTTCGTTTATATGTAGGAACAACGAAACCAACGGTCAACCTGAAAGAACTTGTCAATTTTATTATGAAAGTATACGCACCAACTTGGTTTGGCATCAAGACTAAACCATCTTGTAAATATGGGCCTATCCGCGTTTTTAATACGGTTAGAAGATCTTCGTATATGCAAAACGAGCTGAAGAGCATTGTATTAAAAATTATTCAACAAAATTCATTCTTTGCACACCCAGAAAATGTGTTGCTAGCTATGTTACAAGACGAAGAGTTACATATTAGACAACTAGCTCTTCGAATAATATTAAAAGCAAGAGAACAGACCAAAGGCAGAAAAGTACGCAAGTTTCAACTTCCTAAATTTCAGATCGGATCATCACATTATTATGATTTGATAAATTGGTGGAAAGAAAATGTTACCGAACCACCAATGACGATGAAATTCAGTGACGCAGAAATAAAGACTATGATTTCTTCAGGAGACAATTTGCTGTAGTTTGAGAAGTTCCCTAGTCACACACAGGCAGTTGAACGGTGTGTAAAGCTAGTAACTGAGGCTGCATTATCTGTTTGTGGTCCAGAGGCAAGAGACGGTTATATAAGAACCAAGATAAAAGCTAGGCAAGACTTGCCACCTTTTGAGACAAAATTTCAATATTTTCACGAAAAAGAAAGTCCAAAAATTTTTCCGGAAAGGACTCTTAAACATTATTAAGAAGGAGTCTATTGCTTAAATGCTTTTTAATATAATATGTTTAATTAGCGTAAGAAATAAAATTAAATAAAAATATATAATTGAGTTTTATTACCACGTTTTTAAATGTCGCCTTTTTATACTACTTTGTAAAATTTCGATTCTAGTGCACCACCTGAAGATATTATCAAAACAGGTTGAAATTTTGCATTTTTGGCCATGGATCAATTATTGTTGATACAGGAAAGAAAAAAATAATAAAAAGTGTTTTCTTTCCACCCTAATGTACACGTCTCGTTGCTGAAAACAGCCTTCGTGAAACTTAAATACATTACCAAACTAAATGTTCTAAACCAGGGGTTCCCAAAGTGTGTGCCGCAGCACCATGGGGTGCCGCGCAGAGAGATCAGGGGTGCCGCGAAGCGTCCATGATCTCCAATCTAATCTATTGCTAAGGACTATTCTGATATAACTTGACGAAAGACTTGACGAAAATGGTCTAAAAGGGAAAAAACAACTCTCCTCTTCGAGTCCGCTGTATACCTTTGTATTTGCTTCGAGAGGGGAGATCGAATCAATAGATTAGACACAGTTTTAAGGAGTGTCCGGTTTTATTTCGTGGCACGTACCATGGCCTGACTATTGTACATCTCATATAGGCTTTCCCATAACCGGTCGTCTTCTTGTATGTGCATTCTTCCTTAGCAAAAGAAAAAAAAATGTCAAGATCAGTCACCAAAAACCAGTTCACTCCTCAACGGTTGGAGGCCACCTATGGAAGTGCCAAGTGAATTGAGACGGCACCTTGAAGAAACACATCCCAACATAGTCGACAAACCACGTGAATATTTTAGCAGAAAAATGAAAGATTTGCACCAACAAAAATTGTTTTCACTAAGCAAGCGTCAGTGCCAAAAAATGCCTTGACGTCATTCAAGGTGGCATATAGAGTAGAGAAGTGCAAAATGACCCACACTATTGCTGAGGAATTAATTCTACCCGCTGCTGTCGACATGGCTAATATAATGATAGAAGAAAGTGCGGGGAAACTTCTGGCGAACATTCCTTTGTCGAACAACACCATCAATCGAAGAATCCAGCACATGGCTCACGATCTCAAGAATCAATCGATAGAGAAAATGAAAGGAAACGAATTTGAACTGCAACTAGATGAGGCCACAAACAGAAATAAGGATGCACACCTCATCAGCTATGTACGTTTCATTGATGGTTGTACTATTGTTGAAGACCTGTTTTGTAAAAGCATTACTGGAAGTGCAACGGCTGAAGATATGTTCGATATCCGACACATTTATGACGGAAAATGATTTTGATTGGACAAAGTGCATCGGTGTGTGCACTGATGGTGCTCGATCAATGTCTGGTCATTATGGAGGCCTACAGTCGCTGATTCGTTGCAAAGCCCTGGATTGTTTGTGGACCCATTGTATCATTCACAGAGAAGCACTTGCATCGAAATCGCTGAGTCATCCACTGAATCTCGTCCTAGAATGTGTAATAAGGATGGTAAACGGTATAAAATCTAGGCTACTCAAAGTCAGATTTTTCAAAAACCTATGCGAGGATTTGGGGGCCGAGAACACGACCCTTATATACTACTGCAGTTCGCGTTGGCTCTCACGTGGCAATGTATTATCTCGAACGTTTGAACTTCGACAAGAAATTTACAATTTCCTGAAAATCATGTGAGCGCCAACGATTTCGCGGCGGATCCAGACTTTTTGCTGAAACTGGCATACTTGTGCGACATTTGAGGCGGTGAAAGGCAAAGTGGTGTAAGTCATATTTTCAACGTTTTTTATTTGAGGGCAAAAATGTAATCTCCATGTTCAATTTATAGTGGAATTGCAAATAATTATTATTTGCAACATCATAATAATTGTTATGAATTATAATTTGTTCAATTTATAGTGGAATTTTTTGTAGTTTTTGCAGTAAAACGCTTTGGACTTACACCACTTTGCCTTTCACCGCCTCATATTTGAAAAACTAAATCCATTGAATGTTTCTCTTCAGCGCCGTAACATGTATATATTGAAATGTGAAGAGAAGATTTTATCTTTCAAGAAAAAACTTCAGATATGGAAAAGAAAAATGAATGATAATGGAGGCAAAGATTATTTTCCTGTATTGCAGCAGTACATGGTCTGTAGTGGAGAAAAGGTTTCACATAGCATGCTGACAGTTTTCACAGAGCACCTATCACTACTAAATGACTGGTTCGTAAAGTACTTCGCAGAAGACCAAACCGAAAAGTTTGCGTGGATTCAAGATCCATTCCATGTTAAAGCTCCAAAAGAATTCATTTCACAAGAGGAATAAAATCTAACTGAGCTAGTGTGTGACGAAAGCCTGAAAGCGAAATTAGCTTGTTTGGATTTGGCGGAGTTTTGGATATATATAAAAAATGAGTATCCCATTCTAAGTGCAAAAGCTATAAGGGTTCTAATTCCCTTTCAAACTTCATATCTGTACGAAGCTGGGTTTTCAGCAATTGCTGTTATAAAGAGAAAATATCATTCGAAAATTAATGTCGAAAAAGAAATGAGAGTAGCTGTATCAAGCTTTATTCCGTGATTCGAATAATTGTGCAGTGAGCAGCAGGCTCACACTAAAACTACACACGCTTAAACCAAGAGCATTTGGAAGGTAATTTTACTACTAATTTTATTAATATGTTTTCCTGTTAATTACAATTAAAGTACTTGTGTGATTTTAAAACAAAATTCGTATTAATTTATTAATGTTCTTACCACTTCTATAATTTCTTCTTCACAGTCATACAAATATGAAACATATATATGTAGGAAGGAGTTAGTACTCCTTCCTTTAGAAGTGAATCATTAGACTTAATCATTTTGAACATTTAATTAAACTAGACGATGTTTACAAGACAGGACTAACACTTAGTATGAAATTAAAAAAATAAACACAGAAGCATCAAAAGAGCTAAACATCGGGAGCATGTGGAACATATCCGCTCAGTATCATCACTCAGTCAATCACTCTGTTTGCGTGCCAAGTCCTTCGCGCCGAAGTAGTAGGAGTGGAAGTTGTAGTAATAGTTCAGTTGTGTTGCCAAACTCACTCTCACACGGCCGTTCTGACTTTCCAGACGTCCGCGGCTGGGTTGTCAACAATAATTCTGAAAAGATAAAAAAAAAAAGAGCAGAAAAAGGAAAAATATTTCAAAAAATCAAGCAGTGTTCAACACAGTGGTATTGGTGTTCAGTTTCTGCACCACTGTTTCATTTTGTCCGCTGCAGTTGATGTTATGGTTGGACCATCGTGATGTCCTAACTTTCGAACTTCGTAACGATCGTTGGGGTTGATGTTCGTGATCTCATATGGTCCGAAGAACTTTGGTCGGAGCTTTAATCCGGTTCCAAATTGAGTTCGTTGTATTGCCACTTTGTCACCGATCTTGTATTTACAAGCCGGTTTACGCCGTTTGTTATATTGTCGTATGTTTTCTTCCTGTAAACGGAGGATATTTCGTTTAGCTTCGATACGTAACGCTTCTTTGTCATCAAGAATTCTTTGGTGGTGTTCCTCGTCAAGAAGATTTTTAATCTGTAGATCCTCTTGTTGTTTCATTTTAACACCAATTAAAAGTTGAAAGGGTGTGAATTTTGTACTGCGTGTGGTGGTACTATTTAAGATACGTTGCAATCTTGGGACATATTTAAACCATTTGTCAGGTTCATCTAGAGCTAACTTAGTTAAAACGGGAATAATTGTGCCATGAACACGCTCAACCTGACCGTTGCCACGTGGCACACCTGTTGCTATTGAAATGTGTTCAATTGACTGTTCCTGGCAGTAACTTTGAAATTCTGAAGATGTGAATGCGCTACCTTTGTCAGTAATGATTTTTGAAGGGTTGCCAAATGTAGTTTGTTGCAAGGATAATTTGTCTAAGGCATCTTTCGTAGAGGTGGACTTCACGGGATAGATCCATACAAATTTGGAAAAGGCATCAACTACTGTAAAAAGATACTTATAACATTTTTTTGTCGATGGTAAAGGTCCTAAAAAGTCGCAATGGTAACATTCAAGGGGTGCATCACCTTTTGGAATGGGGTGAAGGTATCCTTCTTGTTTTCCAGATTTTCGCGAGGACAAAATGCAAGGAATACAGTTCGAAATAATTTCTTGAACTAATTTCTTAAGTTGAGGAATGAAAAATTCACGAGAAATAATTAATTCGGTTTTCTGTGAAGCAAAATGACCTTGTGAATGGGCGTTTAGCACTATTTCTTTCTGCATCATTTGTGGTACTACTAAAAGTTCGGCATCCTGATGAAGTTTATAAAGAATTCCGTTTTTAACAAAAAATTCATCAGAAGGTGTAGATTCAAGCATAGATTTAATTTGAGATATAAATTCATCCTGGTCTTGGGCATTTTTCACCTTTTGAGTGATATCATTTGAGGTAATTACAAGAATGGGGTTACGACTTAAAGCATCAACATGTTTCATCTGTCTACCGGGTCGATGACAAACTTCATAATCAAAGTCTTCTAACATCAATGCCCATCGAGCAATTTTAGCTGGTAGGTCTTTTTTGTGCATCGTTTTTTGGAAAGCATCACAATCGGTGATAATTTTAAATTTTGTTCCCAACAAGTAGTTTCGAAATTTTTTTAGCGCTTCAATAACGGCAAGAACTTCCAGTTCATAACTATGATATTTTTCTTGTTGAACTGTAGTTTTACGGCTAAAATAATGAATAGGATGAAACTGTCCATCATCGGATTGTTGCAAGAGCACAGCGCCAAAACCTAAGGAGCTGGCATCAGTGTGGAGTTCTAATGGGTATCCCTGTTGAAAAACATGAAGAACTGGGTTTTGTGAAAGAATGCCTTTCAGTTGCTGGAAAGCTGCTATTTGTTCAAGGGGTTTGGGAGCTTCAATAACTTGAAATTTTGGTTCAACCTTTTCACTTTTGACGGATTCATTCTCAAGGGCATCATCATCGGCATCAAACATTTTTGATTCAAGAGTTGCCTTGATAGCTCCAACTTCGTCATCAGGAATATTAGCAATATTAACGAAGATGTTATTATCAAGAGTAAAACGAATACCGTCTTCATCAAATGTAAATTGGGTTTGCTGCAAAAAGTCGATTCCGATAATCACATCAAAAGGAATCAAGTCATCCTCTAGAACATGTATTTTAGCAGGTAAAGTAATGGTTTGAATTTCGATGGAATCCTGAAAGAATCCGATGCTGTGAACTTGGTTTTTGCCAATTCCTGAAAAGGGAATGTTGGTGGGCTGCAATGGTGGCGAACCAATTCTTCGATAGGTTTTCTCATTGATGAGGGTTGCCTGTGACCCAGTGTCACAGAGTGCTGTCAATTGAATTCCTGCAAGTTGAATGTCAACATGCATGGGATTTTTCGATGAAGTTTCAGGAGAAAGTGCATTTACAGTTTTATCAGAAATAGGTTTTTGAGAATCAGGTTTTGGTTTAGAATTTCGATAACTTTTAGGGCAATTAGCATGAACATGACCAAAACTTTTACATCCGTAGCATTGTTTACCATGTGACTTATTCAAACATTGGTTGCCTTTGTGACCTCTCAAGCCACAGGAAAAACATACTGGCTGTGTATTTGGGCTACGTGTATTATCGACTTTCACATTGAGGTAGGAAGCATCAATTTTTTTCTGATTATTTTGTCTGAAATTTTGTGATCTGTTAAAGATTTGTTCATAAATTTTCAACTTTTCCTTAAATTCAGGGACGGATTTACAACCGTAAAGAATAACTTTATTGTTTGTTGAATCAGGAATTCCGTTTATGACATACTCAAACAGAGAGGAGTCATCGAGAGAACCTTTGTGTGCCAAATCTCTCATAGCTAAGAAATATTCTTGTAGGGTTTCAAACGGTTTCATACGTCGAGATTCCATTAATTTATGTAACTGAATACCGTTAATTTTGTCCGAAAATTCGTCTAATAAATGGGGCTTCAATTGTTCCCAATTTGTAATTCCACGAATAGACCTAATTAAAGTTTGAGCGGGACCAGTTAAACATTTTCTAACAAAAGTAATTTGGTGAATTGGATTGTTTATCTGATATAAACAAAAAAGTTCTTCAACGTCAGATATAAAATTCTCAACACTGTAATTATCACGAGACGAGAAAGGTTTTATTAAATCAACAACGTCTTTCAGACTAAACAACTGGAAAGAGAGATTCGCAGTTTCAACTGAAGGCAATGAATTTTGATCTGATTCACCAACGGAAATGTGTGTATTTTGCTTATTCGAAGATTCTTTTGCGTCAATGGTGGGGGAAAAGGGAGATCTATTTTCCTCTATAACGCTGTTAGTTTGGGATGAACGTGCACCCGGAAGTGAGTCATCATTCACTTCGCATTCCGAAAGATCAGAAAATTCTGCTTTTAATAACGATAAATCACTAAGACTCATAAGAATGGTATTGGCACATTTGTCTGGGTCAGTTGAAAATTCTAAATGAAGTAGATTACAAATAGAAATCAAGTCTTTAAGTGAAAACTCTTTAAGTACTTTCTGTTTCGTTGCTTCTAACACGAATGGCTGTTTAAAACCTGTAAATTTACGTAATCTGGTACGATTTTGTCTGTCGCCGTCTGTACCAAAAATTAAACGATGTAGAACCTTTATTTGATTCGTACCACCAAATTTTAATGATTTTGCAATATTGGGGTAATCGTTGAGAGTAGCCATAACTATATACTAGGTTCAAACAATTATAGTACACAAATATACAAATATTTAAAACCAAAATCAATAATTATAATACGTAGTTACTCAAATTCAAAAGTAGAAAATAATATTTCAAATCGAAATTTTTTCAAATACCAATTCAATAATAAAATATTGATTCTCAAAATATGCATCAAAATAAGTAATCTTTAAAACAGGTTTTGTTCAAGAAAACAAAATTATGAACTAAAATAAGCATCAAATATCAAATAATAAGTTCTTCAAAATAATTTCTCTGGTTGAAGAAAACAGATGACGTAAATTTAGATATGTATCAAGTTAGATATTACTTCAGCAAAATATTCATCAAATTAATCTTCAAAATAAATCACTGTTGAAGAAAATAGAGGATGTAAATGCAGCATCAAAATAATAGTTAAAGTTCTAATGTTAAAAGCATCAAAATTGGGAAATCGAAAGTATCAAAATTGTGAAATCGAAAGCATCAAAACATTCTGCAAAATAAAAAATATTCTCGCAAGAAAACAGCAGAATTAAGTTCAACATCAAAGCGCATCAAATAAGCAAAGTTGTCATCAAATAAACATTCGCTTCGTCAAAATTATGCATCAAAATAATAATATAATAATCTTCAAAAGTATTCAATTCGCGATCTTTCAAAATATATGTTATGTTGTGGTTTGTTCAAGGAAACAAGATTCTTCAAGTTAAATGTCGAAATTTTCATCAAATCATCAAATAATTTCATCGAAATAGAATTCTCTTCAAGAAAACAGAAGTGATAAATTCAACGTCAAAGACCATCAAAAATGAATTTAGCATCAATTAAATTCTTGCATCAAAAGAACGTTGAAATATCTTTCAGTTTTCTTAAATCATCAATAAGTTGAGAATTCCCTTAATCATCAAAATTTTCTTGAACAAGCGTCAACGTATGCATCAAATAATTTTAATATGATCCAAGTTACTTACAATTCTGGTTTTGGTTCTCATCATCCCATCAGAGTATCATCAGAGTCCGTGGCACATCACTTTGGCTTTCGCTTTCGATATCCAAATCCAAAATGACAGACAACAGTAATCCAGTCGAAATCAAGTCGAAATCAAGTCGTATCATCGAAAGAAAATAAAGTTTTTTAAGTTCAGCATGCTAGGGGTATTTTTCGAGTCCGAGGGCCGAGCACCCATGTAGGAAGGAGTTAGTACTCCTTCCTTTAGAAGTGAATCATTAGACTTAATCATTTTGAACATTTAATTAAACTAGACGATGTTTACAAGACAGGACTAACACTTAGTATGAAATTAAAAAAATAAACACAGAAGCATCAAAAGAGCTAAACATCGGGAGCATGTGGAACATATCCGCTCAGTATCATCACTCAGTCAATCACTCTGTTTGCGTGCCAAGTCCTTCGCGCCGAAGTAGTAGGAGTGGAAGTTGTAGTAATAGTTCAGTTGTGTTGCCAAACTCACTCTCACATATATTATACATAATATATATAATAATATATCACAAATATATATCATATGAGAGGGTGCCGAGGAAAATTTCTAATTCTCTTAAGGGGGCCACGACTTGGATAAGTTTGGGAACCCCTGTTCTAAACACTTATAAGTATCACAGCAAATAAAAAAAATCCCGTATAGCCGTCTGAAACAGATGCCTTGTGAGTTATGTCTTTCCAGCAAATGAAAATACATACCTTCATACTCTGGAATGGAAAATTCAGAAACTTTTGAAAAGAAAATGAAAATTCAGTAATGGGATTTCTTACTCGAATAGAACTTCTATTTACCGTTGAATTTTTCTCGTATTACTATTCTAGATTTCATAAAATGCCAAATTTTGTTATTGCCAAAAATGCCGAATTTTGTTATCAGAAAATTTTGTGGGAATATTAGATTAAGATTTATATTTGAGGGCATTCTTTTCTGAGAGCAAGTTGGTATATGAGAAAAATGAAGATCTTTTATAAGGCAAGTAGCCGAGGTAAATAAATACTGATATTTTTCTGAGATTCCTTTACTGAGATATTTTTATGGAAATGTCTTAAAGGTCTGAAATAAAAGTAAATTATTTAAAAATTTTATGACCATGTTTTAATGATTAAATAATATATTTTTATAAGTAAATGCATCTGCATCTGTTACGTCTTTTAATGATGTGCTTAGTTGTTAATTTTTTTTAAATTCTGAAATTAGTTGATTCAGCGTCGTGTCATCTAACAGCTCGTAGATCAGCAGGTCAGCCAGAGAGTATGTATATATATATATATATATATATATATATATATATTGCATAATAAAAACTCAAAAATATTTTTTATGATAAAGTTTTTTGTATGTGTTGAAAATAGCATGTACATACAGTAGACGCTCGTTAATTCGAACTAATCCAAAGGCCCCAAAAAACTTATATTGGAGTAAATGTTAAAAATATCTCGTTAATTCGAACTAAATTTTTATCAATTCGGTTAATTCGAACTAAAAATTTGACAAAAAATTTTCTTTTTCCTCAATTAACGGAGAAAATACACGCTGTATTTATTATTTTGTGTGTCAAAATCACCTGTATTTTTTTTCTATGTAAGGAGGCACATGCCCGCATTCCTAGACTATTGCATTTCCGCTAAACGTTAGTGGCTATTGCCCTTATCAGTGCTTAACGGACAAAGCGATTTTCCGTTATTTGTATCGATTTTCTTAGAATTTCAGAAAAACCAGTCTTTACTACAGATTCTATGGAGCTGAGTCAGTTATGCCTGCAGTGCAGACAAGTTAATGTGATCTAGTTTTTCTTCCTCAGTGTATGATGTGAAAGTGTAAAAATTCAAAATGTTCCTCTGAAAATGAATTGAAATATTTACTTCAAATCGAGAAGTTGGCTGAACAATGTAGGCATCATAAACAAAACCAAACATCCATTTTACAGTTTTTCCCCAAAGTGTAATTCGTATTTTTAATTAAAGTGTACTTTCTACTGCATATCTTCTGCTTCATTTTATGATTAAGGCAAGTCTGTATTGCTTTTTAATATGTTAATTTTAGATAACATAGTAAAATATATTTTCTGAGGTTATACATACTAGGAGATTTTTCTTCTTCAGTGATACACTTTTAAAGTTATATATTTTCTCTTAACATCGGATAATTCGAACTTTTTTCCGAGAACCTTTGAGTTCGAATTAACGAGCGTCCACTGTACTAGTTGTGCAGAGACATAAATGTATGTCTGTATTTGGACATTAGTAAATTCACTGGGATGTGGATTTTTATATCATCCACCGTAAGATGGGGTTACTTGGTGACACACAGTAATTTTTTTCGCATTTTGGATCTTGCACCAGTCAGTGTATTGTTCAAACCAGTTGTCAAGCTATTGACTCAAACATCGGAAACTTTGTATGCTGAAGGCAACCAACTACCACAGGTAATTATTTTTTATTGTCAATAGGTTGGTTAGATTGTGGAGCAATATAACTATTGTGTAGTGATATTTTGATATTTCCGAGAGATATGAGAACATAACCTAAATATCGAAAGGTGATGGGGTTACTTTGTGACAATTGACACTGTCACAAAATAACCCACAAAGTCGACCCATCTCCTCCAGCCGCTCGATGTTGCATTTTTCCGTCCTCTAAAACACCACTGGAGAGAAAGAAGTATTGACTATCTGGAAAAAAACTACCCGAAGGAGCAGAATGGGCAAAAAGACGAATTTCTTCATCTTCTCAAAGAACTGATGGCTGCCCTGGGCACCCGAGGTCTCTTTGATATCAAAGATATAAATAAAGTTATCCAATATTTGTAATAGGTATATATAATTGTGTATCAAGCTTTTGATAAGCGTTTTACTGTCTAACTTTGTGTCAAGTAATTTTTCCTCTTGGATTTCAAGGCGAAAACACAGATGTCACAAAATAGCCCCACTCGGCGTGGCAACTTTGGGACACATTTGAATTTTAATTTCTGAATGGCAATTAAAGATCCAGGTTAGCGCAATACATTACTACGTAAGGAAAGGATGTACCAATGTTTTGCAGTTGTTCGTTTTGGCTGCTTTTAAAACTGCTCGGTTGGCACAGGAAAAATCTGATCTGTCACAAAGTATCACAAAGTCTCATCTGTCACAATATCACCCCGTCTTACGGCATTTGAAACTTTTAGAGGTCCTCTATTTTGCGAGGAAGGGTATGGTAATTTGTTTTGTTTAGTACTTTTACATTGAAAATCAGTGCAAGAGTAAGGTATACATTCAATCCATTCCAGAAGCTAACTTATGCACTTAAACTTTAGTGATAAACTTGTTATCTTCATTAGTTCCGTAGTTTAAGGCAGCTGTGTACTAACCCTGTTGGATTCACGCACCTCAGTCCTATGGAGAAAATGTGTCCAAGGATTGCCGACTTGGGTTTAAAGATTTTTTTTTGAAAAACTGTACTCCGTAATAGAGAAAGAAATTTTACACCTTGGGACATTTTTCATTAAAAAAATGCAAATAATATTTTAAAATTTAAATTATTCGGGGGAACATTCTGTTTTAGTGTGTTTTAAACGCTCATAAATTCCTTTGGTGGAAGACATTTTTAAAATGAATCCTATTGCAAGGTGCAGAAAAGTTCAGGCTATCTGAAAATACCATTTTTATTGAATTTACAGCATTTATGTAGATGTTAATTGTAGATATATTGTCTCCAAAGGTTAACATTGAGATGAGCAAATCCAATAGGGTTAGTACACAGCAGCTTTAAGTCAAAGACGTCTTCTTTAGCCTTATCAGCTACCTGTAAAATATTTGTACTTGTCTCAATATCCCACTTTCCTGCTTTTTTTCTAATCATTTGACAAATGTCTATTATGTCCTTATTTTTTCATATTCCATCCTCTCCATCCTTTTTCCCCACCTTTGCGGCCCAATTCTTTTTATTTATGTCTTGCCAGTGAAAATTTTCAATTCTTTGTGTGGCCCCATCTTTGGGAATTTCGGGCGTTTGCGAAAGTTAGCGGAATGTCTACCCAGGTAAATAGGGTAAATACAAGGGACTTCAAATTTTTAAGGCAGTCTGCGGATATATGACCCTGGTCGCACTTCAATCACTTCGTGTGCAATTTGGCGCGCAGCAATCGTATGAAAGAATCCTTAGCAATTAAGGCTGTTGTGTACTAACCCTGTTGGATTCGCTCACCTCAATGTTAACCTATGGAGAAAATTTTTCTAAACTTGGATTTAAAGATTTTTTTTAAAAATTCTACTTCGTAATAGAGAAAGAAATTTTACACCTTGGGGCGTTTTTAGATTTGTTTTTTTAAATGCAAATAATATTTTTAAATTTAAATTATTCGGGGGAAAATCCGGTGTAATGTGCTTTAAATGCTCCTAAATTCCTTTGGTGGACGAAATTTTTAAAATGAATCCTGTTGCAAGGTTCAGAAAAGTTCAGGCTATCTGAAAATGCCATTTTTATTGGATTATCAGCATTATGTAGCTGTAAATAGTAGACAAATTTTCTCCTTAGGTTAACATTGAGGTGAGCGTATCCAATAGGGTCGTTACACAGCAGCCTTAAGGCATTACTATACCACCTTTTTTTCTCTATATTTCTAGAATGCCCCAGCTCCTAAAAGCACGGACACAGAGGAAATCATCGTAACTTGAGTAACTTTGAGAGATGTACGTAAAAAGTGACATAGCAATGAATTTAGTCTTGGGTCCCTTAGTTAAGTGTTTAACCTTAATGGGACAGTGGACCTTCAAACCTAACTTTTTTTGTTTTGGATGGATTTGCTTGAAATTTGAATATGTGATTAGTACCATAGATATGTAAAAGTTGTTAAAATTTAATGATGAAATATTAATAATTTATAAACTATGAGTTATTAATTATATAAAAATTGGCCTAATTAAAAATGTTCCATGCGCATTTCTTTTGCATATAACATGGTAATTTTTATTTGCAGGATACCTAACAATGAAACGTATTGCTTATTTTAAGCATTCATTAAAAATATAAAGAGAAAAAAATAATAGTGAAAACACCCTTTTTATTACGCAAAATATCTATAAATCATCTTTTCAAGTACAAAATTTAGAAATTCTGAGTTACGAAGCATATTTTTTTTCAATAAGATTTATTTGATATACAGTTAAGTATATAAAACTTAAATTTCAAAGCAATACGATAATTAGAAATGCGCCTGGAGCAGTTTGAATATTCGTATGACATGAAAATTTTTATTTTGAGAAAAACACATTTAAAGTTATTGCTATTAGTAACTACATAATATCTAAATTAAATACAAATGCCTATGACTAGGAAAGTAATCACAGAAATTAAAAATTCTTTTTGCAACACATTCCTACTCGTCCGTAGTTTCACAATTCAATAAAATTTTTTTTTAAATCGAATTTTTGGGCAAATTTCACAATTTTGAAAGTCCACTGTCCCTTTAAGCACCCAAAATCCAATTAACTTTAGTTCGTTCTTAATACCATCGATTTTCGCATACATTGGAGGATCCCCATATAAAACGTCTTTAAGGGGTCTCGAGCCGAAACGTTCGGTATGAGACATTCGACTTTTAAATAGTTCGCATGCTCTCATATGTTCTATGGCAGGGGTGGGTAGACTTTTCCAGGGTACGGGCTACTTCTAATTTTTTCAAGGTGTTGCGGTCCACCCAGTGGCGTAGATGTAGTGAGCTAAAAAATAGGTCTACAATATTTATTACAACTTAATAATAAATACGGAATATGTACTTACCTACATAACTGCAATAATAAAAAAAACTTACTGTTTGAAAACCGCGTTTAAAGCAAAACGCAAGATACAAACATAATAATAATAATAATCTTAGGTCTTAGTAAAGGCGGTCACCCCCAAATGTCTTGGTGGTCCACCAGTCGATCGCGATCGACTTAATCCCCACCCCTGTTCTATGGTATTACTTACATTAATGCGAATACGCTTTTTGATAAACTTTGCATGCTAAATCGGCTCTAAACAGGTCAGAGACTGCAATATTGTGTTCCATTCGGGATAAACATTGATAAAAAATTGGAGAAATCTTTACTCCTTCGTTAATGGGATGCGCGTGGTCCCACCTTCCTCCATAAGAACATTGTACTAGTATGAGGCACCTTTAGCTAGAGGCTTTGTGTGATACAGCAAAACCTACTTTTTCCGGCCCTCGTGGATCCGGATCAAATTTTTAGACATTATTTTTATTTAAACTTACTTAATGTTCACATTAGCGTGTTAACTTAATGTTCACATAAGATAATAATTTTTAGCTATGATAGCAAGAACGTGACTACAAGTACTCCAAATATTCGCTTTTTAATTCGATTCAATGTACAGTTCCTGCAATAAATTATGGTAATAAAATGCTTTTGTTGAGTTTAAGAAAGCTCTACTAGACTTACCAATTCTCCGCTAAGAAATGATGTGAAAAGTTATTTTTATATTTTTTAATGTCTTGTAAGCAGTGCTATGTAATTTTGTTACAAAACATAGTTTTTTTATCGTAATAAACGGCGAGTCTGCTTAGTTAAGTATTTTGTTTTGCTTATTACCCATATTACCCAGATTATCCAGATTTTCGATTGTCCGGATTGCCTATGGTCCTAGTTAGTCCGGATAAACGAAGTTTTACTGTACTAACACTGGCCTACATGGAAATTAAAGAGAAACAGGTGCGCCCCTAAACGGTCTCAAGGCAAGATGGTCAGTTGAGAAGTAGGAGAGCTCGAGGTAGCCCGCCCAAGCGGGTTAGGCTTGTGACGTGGCGACGGCCCCTGTGAAGATTCTCACTGAGCTAGAAATACTCATAGAGAGTAGGCTAAGAGTATCATCATAAAGCTTCTGCTGTGGGCAAATTATTTGTTTCTTTTTGCGTATATGTTATTGTGTCAAGTTCAATAACCGTCTTTTGTCAGAATGGTGTCTTTTCATTGAGTGAAAGAACGGTAAAGACCACTCAAACCACGATTGTTATTACAAGCATCATCATTTGAATTCTGCTCAGCTATTTGCTGTTTTATAGTACTAACTTTTCTTTTTCTTTTTTTTTTTTTGGGGGGGGGGGGTCTGTCTTAGAGTGCCTCCGAAATCTTAACATTGAGCTGTTTGAAACTAGCTGTCTCAGAAACTAGATGTGACGGGGGAAAATGCCAAGGAATGGATGACCTACTATCACAAGGTTCTGATGAGCAAAGGTTAACAAAGGGATACTCGTTTGAGCTGACAGCTCTACTTAGTTTTAAAATTTTCTGTCCTACTATCCAGCAGCGACATTAGACGTGGGTCCGCCGGATTTTTTACGCTTCAAGAGACGAACCTCCTTCTCGTGCTGTTGTAGTCGTTAAAGCTACATCTTCCATGCCTATTCCATTATCTTCTGGGATGAAAGTTATTGTTCATTAACTGAATATTGGCCTGGAGTTATGAAGGCTATATTATATATCACTGACAGCTTACCACATTGGCACTTGACTTCCGACCTTTGCTCCCAGAATTATAGTAGGCAGCATTATAAAGAATTGGACGCGTCCATCTCTCTTGAGATCCTACGTGGGAATGACGACTATACTTCCGTCCTCTCAGATTTAGCTGAGACTCTGGCTTTTTCACCTCTGCGTATTTGCATCTTAATGATACTGTTAAGTTTATCCTGGGTTCGTTAGGATTGAATAAAATCTCTTCAGAAACTGCACACAAAATAAAATTTATTATTCTGTAAATTCTTCAGACGCATACACAAATTCAAACAGAAAACACGTAACAACTGTCTTCTATACAGCAGAAAACTCTAAAAACAAAAGTCAGGATACCAGAGTCTTCAATACAATACACGCCTAACGCACTTTCAACACATTCAATTCTCAGTAGAAATTGAACTGAGTTCCAATGCCAATGTCAGGTATATTTATAGACTTCCAAAGCGTCCCCTATCGGTCAGTCAGCTAGATATCTTCAGAAGCTTCCAGAAAGGTCTAGACGGCAAGGTGGCGACTATTTGAAAACCATATCGCCAAATGTGGCGAAATATCGCCAAATTTGGCGACTAACATAAGTCACCAAATCCATCGCCAATTTGACGATAGCTCTCATATTCGGCTAGATTTCCATAGACTCATAAAATTCGTAACAATACGCATGCCTTACATCTCTTACTCAAAATTTAGGCAATATGTTAACATTTAACTTATTAGATTCAAAACTATAGCTTTATTGTTTGGAGTTTATAACACGAAAATTAGCTCGACGTATATTTTCCATATCAGTGTAATTTAAAGTAAGTGATGAAAACAAATAAAAAAAAACTTTTCTCTGCAAACGAACCTCATCAAAGGGATTTTCATTTATATCTATTTCTTGATCTGGACGCATAAATATATACTCCATTGTACTTATGGAATATTTTAAAACTTCCATACAGACTAAAAAATTCACCTCTGAAATAGTAACTAAAAATTTCTTCGAACAATTCTAAAAAACTGGTTTTCAAAACTCCATTTACTACTTTATTGATATTTCCAATGGACAGTTACGTTGATATCCCAAAAGAGAGAAAATATGTATTGTTTATTTATTTATAGCATTTTCTTTCACTGCAACAAAATATCTTCATGGTTAGACTCTTTCTTTTCTCAAAAAAAATTAATGCATCAATGATCAGCGAAGATATTGATGGAAATCGCATTTCTCCAGCATGATAAAAGTTGAACGTTCTTCAAATTTTGAAGAGAAATTTCTATTTTTATACTTATTGGATAGTGTGAGATATTTGAAATTGATACCCTTCAGAATGGATAGTCCGAGATGGCTTTCTAAATGTTGCGCAAAGTAAAGAAGCTGTGAAAGAATTCAACTTTAATATTCGAAGAATCGTCATTCCATTTAACGTTTTTTAAGGAATTTGGTCCAAACAAGATAACTGGCTCTGGAATTTTTTTCATCGCATCTTATTTTGTAATGAATTTCGGTGTGACAGAAAACTTTATTTTGTTGAAGAACCTTTCTTTAAATATTAACAGACGTAAAAAGGTAAGAACATTAATTCGTTATTTTCAAATAGTTTGCTAGGTTTATACCTTCTACAGGAAAATCATTCATTTTTTGTTTTATAAATTTGAAACCTCCGACTAAACTATTACGACTTAAATTCGATTCAATTCTAATGATTGAAGGGATTCTAATGAGTAAGATTCAATTTATATAATTATACATTTTTTGATTTTATTTCTGAATTTTATTTTATTTTATTTATTTTTTTTTTTGGGGGGGGGGGGGCTAGCTAATGTCCCTGGGGGCTGACGACATTACACGATGGGTTGCAGCTCCCCTTTCTAGACGGGGCTCCATTTGCAGGCGGAAGACTGACCAGTTCCCCAGATTACAGCCAAGTCTTATGCGGGAATCGAACCCGCGCGGCCGGGGTGGCAGGCTGATGCCTTAACCACTTAACCACTGGGTGACTTCCGAAAATTTAGCACCAGACAGGCCACCAGCATTCCACTATAGAATATTCAGTTTAAAATTCGGAAGCCTCATACGCTTCTTACTGGGACGAGTAGCCATAGCCTCTAGCTGTTACTCATTTAGCACCGTCCAGGAGGCACATGTGACTTAAGGATGTCACGGACGCGAGTAACATTACCTCCGTGTAATAAAGTACCCAACAAAATAAAGAGGCCGTGGCCAATTTTAGACTAAGAACAGGTCACGACTGTCTGGCTGAACATCTGCCCAAAATGGGGATTGTGAGTTCCAGCTTGTGCACCTTATGTGAGAATGAGTATATGAATAAAGCTCACCCCCTTGTTTGCTTGAAACTAGACTTTAACTTACGGCAGAATGGTGATTTGTGTGCGCTCTATGGAGGGTCAGAGAACTTATGTCCTGATCTCGCGGTCTTCAATTATTGTGCTTTTGGCTTTTTAACTTTTTATCCTAGAACTTTAATGTTTTTAACTGGTTTTAAGGCCTTTTGGTCATTCTTTTTATCTTGTGGTTTCTTTTTTGTTGTCCTGTGTTTTTATACTTTTTGAATGTTGGGTGAGTGACCAGACTTGTATGGATTAAGTTCCAGTCGGCCATATGTAACAACAACATTTTTTTATTTTATTCTTAAACATTCTCGTTTTTATGTTATTTACTCCTCAACTCTTGGATCGACACTTAATTTATCCCTTTGTTCTTTCCTATCTCTGTTACATTTTTTTCGCGGTCATTTATAATAACCATGCAGCCACTGACAGAAACGTCTGCAATAGAGGGTCCGGCCCAGTAATTGAAGTTACTACTAACATTCATGTGGAAGTCTTGTGGACTAAACTTGTGGTGTATTTGACATTAATTCCACACACGACGTTATGCTTAACGTACAACATTTATTTAGTAGTTAGTACATACAAGCTCCCTCTCACTTTCGAACACGCATTCTATGTATAATACATTCCAATAGGTTACGGTTTCAGTTAAGTAATCTTATTTGCGTACAGTTACTTACTATGTAACAAAACTAACGAAAGGAAATAATCGTTTTGCATGTCTGCTTTGATATTACCTTTAAAAGCCAATTAGAGAGCTGGCTGTTTAACGCCCGGCACAGATTTAAACCATCGGTGAACAAAAGTTTAATGCCCAACGCAAATTCCACCCATATCATTTGCCAATTACTTGTATGCGCAAGCAATCTGCACAAGTTGTTTGTTTGCAGTCCAAGCCTTATAGAAAAAAAGATTATGGAAAATATCAGCAACAACCCCTTTTACCATATTTCTGCGACCCAATAACTGGATGTTTGAAATTGTATTTTTAAAGCTAATTTAACATCAAAGTGGCGCTAAAACCACGACGTCTATTTTGTTAAGTTTCCAATTATACTAATGGAACCAATTAGAATATTCGAAGCAGGGCTTAATATATAGTAATTTATGGCTTTTTTGTCACATTATAACGTAGTATAAAGTACTTGTAGTGGGTATTCATTGTGCAGGGTTTCCAAAACTTTTCCTGCGATGGAACACTTCGTAAATCCTGAAATTTCAACGGAACACCTTCTTTATTTTGTAGTGTATGTAAGAGCACTTAATCAATAATTTTTTTTAAAAATGAGAAAAAAACATTAATTATTTATTTAGTATTTAGTAATTATGTATGAATATTTAATTTTTTAGACATTTTAGAGCATTAATTCGTCAAACATGTTTGAATTTCTTGTAGTCGTTGCAGGATACAAAAAAATTCTAGGTTTTCGCGGAACACCTATTAACTTTCCATGGAACACCAGTGTTCCGCGGAACATAGGTTGGGAAACTATGCATTAGTGAATGCCACATCTTTACGGCACGTTACAAGAAAAAAAATGCATCGCTTATATGAAGACATTGTTTATAAAATATAAGTGGGGTAGAAAGAGGATAAATGGATTGTCGAATGGGTGCAATTTTTTTATTTATAAATACTTGATTTCAAAAAAACGTTTAACAAACGAGACCGTTTTCCGCAGAAAAATGGTGATCATCAAACTCTACACATTATAATCAGAACACAGCTGGAGAACAGAGCAGTTTTTGTCCCAAATAAATGGTAAAATTGGGTAATATCCAAAATTTCGTTAGGGAGTTTTATCATCTTAATTTCATTCATTTCTTTTAATTCATTATCTTCATTTCATAACCTAAACTAAATTAACTATTTACCAAAGATTATTTGGATTGCTTAACTGGTCTACAGTACTGAACATTAATAGTGCCTATGTATACAGTTTGTTTGCCTTGACAAGAATGTTTATGATCCTTCATTTCACTCAACTTACATAAAAATATAGGCCAGTTCTCTGTTATTGTATTAAATTGCGTATAAGCAAATTTCCTTAATTTATCTGTGTACCCTGAATTGTTATCCCTCAAACTATTTTTCTCATTACACTCTCTTGTATATTCTGTGATGTTGAAGGAACCCAGACCGAACATCCATTGCAGGTTTGGACAAATGACAGAAATATCCATGAATATTTTATATAATATGAATGATTTAGACCACGAAATTGCTTCTCTGTGCGATGTTGAAGACATATTCCGCATTTTAAAAGAGCATTTAAATCCAAAGTGATTAATAATTTCTCTTGAAGACGCATTTTGATAAATTTCCAACAAATCCTGGAAAATCAATTAGCATTTATGTGACAAATGCATATGATCTTATCACTTTCTTGTCATAATCAAGAGAAATAAATGATATATGAACACTGTCAAACTTTAACAATGGCATCGACAAATTGCTTTTCTTTGGTGAGAACAATAGCTTTATTGGGATGATAAATTTATCAGTGAAAGGTGCTTGACAGCTGTGCTGAAAGCACTACAGATTGAAATTTAAAGCATTCGTTTAAAGTTAAAATTTTTCGTCTACGCCCTTCTACTGTTAAAAAACTTATAGACATTTTAGGCTTTGATTTTTTTCTGACGGCTTATTTAAACAGTTTTGAAACAAAGAATTCTCTTTCAAATGTTATACAGTTAAAACCTCGTTTATCCGGACTAACTGGGACCATATACAATCCGGATAATCCGGGAAGTATGGACAATAAGCAAAACAAAATCTTTAATCAAATTACTAAGCATACTTACCGTTTTTTACGATAAAAAACTATGTTTTGTAACAAAATTACATAGTATTGTTTACAACACATTAAAAAATATAAAAATAACTTTTCACATCATTTCTTAACAAAACAATTGGTATGTCTAGTAAAGCTTTTCTAAACTCAACAAAAAGCATTTTATAACCATAATTTATTGTACAATCTATGCAGGAACTGTATATAGAATCAAACTAAAAAGCGAATATTTGGCCTACTTATAGTTACGTTCTTGCTATCATATGTAGTAAAAAATTATCTAAAGTGAACATTAAATAAAAATGTCTACAAATCTGATCCAGAGATCCTGATCAACGAGGGTCGGATAAACGATCTCATTTCCTGTTAATAAACAGCAAAGTGGGTTTGATGTAATATTACACCTGACCTCCCCATGACGTGTACAAAGTATTGTATTCTGTTATAAGATCTGAAGTTTAAAAATTTTAGTGTCATTATAACTTTTTATATTCTCCAATTTTTTCATATCTTACATAGTAATTTACTCTTCGTTTTCTGGTGCTCATACAAGCATGAAATTTTCACCTCAGAAAATGGGATGTCTAATGCATACATCTTTATTTTTATAGGGAGTGGAACTGAATTTCACCATTAAAAAAAACGTATAATTCTTTTGCATTTTGACACGCACAACAAAATTGTCGTCTTTTGTAACAAAATTGTGTATCGGTCAATTTTGTCTAGATATCCTGTATTCTCTTGAATACAGGATATTGATATTCTCTTGAATTTTACCACGCACATCAAAATTGTCATCTTTTGTAACAAAATTGTGTATCGGTCAATTATGTCTAGATATCCTGTATTCTCTTGAATACAGGATATTGATATTCTCTTTAATTTTACCCCGCACAACAAAATTGTGTATCGGGCAGTTATGCCTAGATATCCTGTATTCTCTTGAATACAGGATATTGATATTCTCTTGAATTTTACCACGCACAACAATACTGTGTATCGGTCAATTATGTCTAGATATCTTGTATCTTGAAATTATACATCGGTTTAAAAGCATTTTTAAAATCTACTGACTCTTTGAAGAAAAAATTTTAAAAAGTGCTGTTTCCCAAAATAAATGTTACCTAAAAATACAAAATTTTAAAATGTTGCTCAATTTTAGGTATTAGTTATCCCCATCAGCAAATTAAATATATCTGTCAAGTTTCATGACGATTTTTTGGCTTTATTTCAAAATACTCGTATATTAATGGAAATTAAGAATAAAATTAAGATTTAAAAGATTTATTTAAATTTTTTAATTTTTTTTAATTCAGTGGCGTTAAAGTAAAAAGTTTATGATGCATTAAGGAAGTACGTTAAAAATTTCATATTTCTGACTTACAGAGTTAAAAATAAAATGATACGTGACAAGCATGATATTATCCAGTATCTGTGCTTAAAGTAAGGCTTTTGAGATCCTTTAAAGTTCTGGTTGAGAGCGCTAAGGTCACTTTTTGCTACACAAGGGCTAATTTGACCGGGACCTACAGCTTAAAGCCAATTCTGAAGGGTTACAAAAATTCATGCCAATAGTGGGACTCGAAACCACAGACTCTGGTAACAAAAGGTAGCGCCGTAGTCATTCGGCCATCGTCCGGCTCGGGTCCTTTAAAATCTCTTCTAAAGTTAGAACTCTTAAAAGTTTTCCTTTTACATCTGGTAATCTCAGGAATTTCAGAGGTTACTTATTTTGATGTAGCTTACAACAATATTTGAATAAAAATAACTTTCATTTCAACTATTCCAAAACAATATATTTCAATTCTTTCCCTATAAATCAAATTAAATAGCTGTATTTCTACAGAAACTGCCCCATATTCCCTTTAATTTTCATCTGCTTTTATCGGTATTCACTCGTGAATTGATATGTGATACGTAACTTCGTATCGAGATTCGTGCCCCGTATACGTTGCACACATGACATTATCCAGTATCTGCGATTAAAGTACGGCTTCTCAGGTCCTTTAAAATCTCAAAATTAAGTTCTCTGAAGTTAGAACTTTTAAAAGTTTTCCTTTTACATCTGGGAATTACGGGATTTCCAAATTACTTATTTGATGCAGCTTAAAACAATACTTATAAAAAAGTAACTTTCATTTCAACTATTCTAAACTCATGGCAAAACAGTCTGAATGGGAACAGTCCGGTGGTGTCCATCTCCGTTTTCTTGACCGCGGGCCTGGGGTGCCATATAGCATATGTCTCGGTCAGGTGGTCAACCTGACGCGGGACACCAGAGTTAGTTCCCAAGCCTGCTTGGTCCTCAATTTATCGACCCATTCAAGGGATGAAAGGCTGAGTCGACCTTGCCCAGCCGCAGGGTCGAACCCTGGACCTGTGGTGTGGCAGATTGAAGCTTTTAACTACTACGCCATCGGGCGTCCAACTATTCAAAAGCAATATATTCCAATTCATGAGCTTGTAAGGAAATTAAATTGCTGTATTTCCACAAAACCTGCCCCATATTCCCTTTAATTTTCATCTGCTTTTATCGGTATTCACTTGTGAAATGATGCATGATACGTAACCTCATATCGAGATTCTTGCCTCGTATACGTGACACACATGACATTATCCAGTATCTTCGATTAAAGTACGGCTTCTCAGGTCCTTTAAAATCACTTCTAAAGTTAGAACTCTTAAAAGTTTTCCTTTTACATTTAGTAATCTCTGTAATTTCAAAGTTACTTATTTTGATGTAGCTTATACAGTATTTAAAAAACACAAATTTTAATTTAAAGTATTCCAAAACAATATATTTCAATGCATGCCCTTTTAAGCAAGTTAATTAGCTGTATTTCCTAAGAAACTACCCCATATTTCCTTTAATTTTCATTTGTTTTTATCGGTATTAACTCGTGAAATGATACGTGATACGCTAACCTCGTATCGAGATTCGTGCCTCGTATACGTGACACACATGACATTATCCAGTGATATTATCCAGTATCTGCGATTAAATAACGGCTTCTCAGGTCCTTTGAAATCTCTTCTGAAGTTAGAAATCTTAAAAGTTTTCCTTTTACATCTGGTAATCTCGGGATTTCCAAATTAACTATTTGATGTAGCTTAAAACAATATTTATAAAAAATCAACTTTCATTTCAACTATTCCGAAACAAGATATTTCAATTCATGGCCTTTTAAGCAAATTAAACAGCTGTATTTCCGTGGAAACTGCCCCACATTCTCTTTAATTTTCATCTGCTTTTATCGGTATTCACTCGTGAAATATTACCTATTACCTTTCATAGGATTGTGCCGCTTTTCAGGCAAGAAAACCCAATAATCCAGTAGTCCCAAAGCCCGTTACACCATAACAAATGTTCACCCGGTCAGGAGTGATTTAAATCGTTGGCTTTCATCGATTGTATTAAGTAAAGCATAAATGAATAATGGGTCGCTTCACAAGATCAGAATTTGGCATGAATCGCTATTTGTCAAAGGCGGACGAATCCCCGAGCTCATAAGCACGTAATGCGTATGTTTAATTAAAGATACGGATCGATACATTAGGAATTTAAGGTTTCATTCTGGCGATTGTTAATGTTCATTAGAGATATTCCATGTATCAAAAATTTGAAAATGTATGTGAGGATTTAGCGATTTCCCAAAGCGGAGTTCTTGGCAAAGTGTTTCTGGGAAGAGGTTTTGTTAGGAGTAGCGTAGAGACGTTCATTGTTTTTCTTTTCAGAACTTTTAAGGAAATATTTGACAGATGAAATCCCTTTTAATTAATTCTCTTTCATTCTTTCAAAGTCTGATGATCACATAATTTTCTACTTTCGGAGTAAGAAAAGGAAAAGTTGAAAGAATCTATAACTCATGGCGCACGGGGAATTCCATTATTGTGTTTTATTTTTTTATTTTTCCATAATGTAAATACTTCTGTTCGAATATTAAACACGTTTCTGTTTAGGATTTTAAGGAACTGCGTGTTCCTGTTTTAGCGTCGTCCAAGGATTTCATAAAGTAACTTTTTTACCCTATTCTAAGATCTTATTTTTGTATCATAAACGTGCATATGGTTCATTACATATAGTTTTACATTAAAAATGTTGTTTTTCCTAATGCTTCCCGACAGGAAGTTCCAGACCACGAGTGGCTGAGTAGTGCGGTTCCGGTTTATAATAGCACCACAAGGGTTGGAATCCGACTTGGCTGGGTGCCACCACAATTTTGACCGGGCACCCCCAGGGCCGACATCTGGGGGGATCGTACCTTTCCCAACCACTGACCTCATAGGACTTTCTGGCCTATGGATTTGACATGGCCATATCCGGCCTAGACATGAAGGTATTTAACGGCGGTTACCGCGATTCCCTCCGAGCACCTTCAGTACAGAAAGCCGACGCGCTACCGATAGACTACCTTGGTACCTATCAGTACCCACATTGAATTTAAACAGCTGAATTAAACTGTTGTGAAACAAGTAAAAAAATATCTATGAATTTCATGATATAAATAGGATTTTGATCTAGACATTTCTCAAACTTTAACGTTTCCAGACAATTTGAGGTCTCAAAATATACGTGTGTGTTTTATTTAATATTCTAATTCATGGTGTTATAGGATAGTCTATGGTTCAAACATTGTTCGATAACGAGGAAAGCTATGAAAACAGAACGGACTTTTCCCAAACAAACTTTTCTTGTGAGAAACTTAAAAAGAAGAGATTTTTGCAATACAAACTCCATGATCCGCACGGAGATTAGAACTTTTTAACTTTCAGGAAATACTTAGCACACTGTTGATTGGAAGATTTATGCAGAATCTATCGCCGGCTATTTTCCACGCAAGGCAGTATTTAAGGCAACCGCGTATAAGTAAGTATCTATAGCATTTTTGGCAGATAGTGTATTTAGTTGAAACCTTCTTTATGTCTTCCTAAAGCATTTAATGTTTCTTAGGGGTTGATGGCCCAATATTCACTTCTGTGCAAGGGAACGCAACAGTTATTACAAATATACCGTGTTTCACTGCGCTTTTTTAGGAGAGGGTTTACACTGTCTGGAGACTTTTTTTTTTAGTCCAGTGAATATTATTTTACGGATATGTTCCTCATTTTACCTGATAATCAGCTAAGTGGATCTTTACTGAAGCTCTTTTAGAAACGCCAGAAGAAGAACCAGGTCAGAGACTTCATACACTAGCACATTATGTTACCCATTCTCTACATACTGTTAGCAAAAATTGGTTGTAATTCAATTTATCCTAAGGGTTAAGGCTTCAATAAATTTTAAATATGTTGAATAAACAACACTTGGTTAAGTAGAAGCCCACCTTCTTATTCCAGTTTCGAGTTTTACGAAGGATGAGGAAGTTTATCTGATACTGGTCCGATCTATTAACTTCCTTCATATTGTTGTTATGGGCTCGAGGTAGCCTAGTGATAGCGCGTTGGCTTTCGTTGCTAAGGGTGCTTAGATCGGATCCCGACAACCGCCATTAAATACCTCCGGCATGTTAAATCCGTATACCGGAAAATATCTCTAGGGGGTCAGATAGGGTGGGATAGCGTACGTTCCCCCCAGATGCCGCCCCTGGGAGAGCTCGGTCGAAATTGCTGTGGCACATGCTAAATCGAACTCCAATCCTTGTGGTGTCATTATAAACCGGAGTCGCACACCTCAGACTGTTAGCCTATACGGATCTGGTCTGGAATATATACCAGCCAGGGGACATTAGAAATAACAAAAACAACAATATTTTTGTAATAGATTATGACAAGTGGTTTAGTTATCTGATGTCCAGTCCTGCTGTCTTCCTTCCTTGTAGATGCTGTTTAAGCCCGATCTTTAGTATGAAAGTGTGTGTGGCTCCCAACGAAGCCCGAACTTACGTATATTTTGAAAATGTGTGGTCGCGCTGCTTTCAGCGCGCTCTTTTTGAAAGGGTAGTGTGGGTGTCAGAGTCGAAGGAAGAAAAATGGTGTACGGAGCCGAGACCAGAGTGTTTGATCCTCAATTAATCTTCTATTGTGAATAAAAATCTACAGTACATTAAGAATATATATTACTTTTATTGTGTATTTTCTGCAATCGGATGCAAATATTGAAAATTTGGTCCGGATCGAAAACAATAAATGAAACAATTGCAGGTGCAATGGAGGCGCCATTTTTTGAAAGTATTATGACAACAATATTGTGTTTATAGTATATAAAAGGTCAGAAAAAAACCTAATGTGACAAAAGGTGAATGGTAAACATAATTCCGAATTCTATAATTATGAACACCTCATGAATTTTGAGCTGTAACAATTTCGTCCGTGATTTTAACTGCATCACTCCCGAAGAACGTCTGAATAAGTCCCCGCGGGGACTTATTAAGACTCGTACTCGGAGTCTCGGACATATTATTGACGTCTCGTAGTCGGCTCGAACTTGAAGCGATTTTTCCCACCACTCAACTTCCTGCGTAATTGAATAGGACTCCACTAACGGGGCGATTGGCAATCGGCTCGAAGTCGAAGCTGTCTCGATTTGTACTCGTCTCGTTTCACTCGAACTGTTTGGAACGGGAAAAATCGAGCGTGACGCGCGGAATTTTCGATTATCAATGGAAGTTTTCAACATTAAATTTGTAGGAGAAGAGGGAAAACACCCGGAGCTTTATGACCACACGCTCCGTGAATATTCTAGAAAAGATTGTACAGAAAAGCGTGAAATGAAGTTGCACGAGAAGTCAACTTGACAGGTAATGTATTTAATTACAAACCTTAATATTACTAGTTTAGTTAAAAAAAATGTTTGCATTTTTATTATTTCTTTATTAATTACAAAAACTTATTATAATCATTCATTAAAATATCTTATTACAATTTCACGAAATCTATTCTGATTAAATACATCAAAAATAATAATAATCGAATGCAAAACACAAAGCGAAATTCAATATATTTAATTTTTCAAATCAATAAACATAAAAATTATGTTTTTAGTGTTGATAAAAAAATGTCAAAGCCTGGACTTTGTCGTGGTGATTGCTACCTGAATCCTACCGTCTCACCTACACAAACACAAGAGCTTAGCACAAACTTTGTATCTTAAAAATTATATGCATTTATAACTCCGATTGAAAACGAAATTTTAAATAATTTTATAATTAACAAAAAAAAAATGTATTTTTATAAGATTAAAATATACCGAACTGAAAATCTTTTGACAGGGCTTGTGGCGGCCCAGTGGTACAGTGCGCTGGTTTTCGGTGCTGAGGGTGCTCGGTTCGAATCCTGGAATCGCGCCACGAAAAATGCCTCCGTTCGTGTCGTCCCTTCATAGAGGGTAATGCTGTCCGCCTATGTGGTGCCCCCACAATGAAATGGGCAGTAAAATTGCGGCGTAGTATAGGCGAATGTTTGACGAAAAGTGCCTCCGCATTGGAAAAAAAAATTGAATTGACATTCTATAGAATGCTAAAAATTTTGCATCACTTTCTTGTAATTAATGTGGCGCAACAAACAGCCGATGATGAAAATTCCGTCCTAAGTACGGATGTACTTGTACTCTCCTCTGAAACCTTCTTCTTTTTATCTTACGGTACCAATATAACATAAGAATGTCCTCCTCATCACTGGAGCTGCTCATTTTAAACAAATAAAAACAAGAAGTTTTGTACTTTGCACGTTGAAGACATTCAGCCTACTGAGAGAAATATGGATTCGTCATCCCGCTTCGAATTCGAGACGAAACCACTTCGAGTGCGATTCGACCCGTGTGCGGGTAGACTTCGCATAGTTCTTAAAAGACGCACATCTCGCCTCGAGTTCGACCCGAGTTCGAGACGAACCGTGTGCTGATGGCCTTATTCAGACGTTCAGACCGCGGGGACTTATTCAGAACGTTGTTGTCCGCGAACAACAACGTTCGAGTAACAAAAGACGCTACGATACGTTTCCGGTCAACAATACATTAATATATATGCAAAACTTTAAGTATATTCCTCTCTGCAGACTAAGGCCATCCGCACACGGGTCGTCTCGAACTCGAAGCGAGATGTGAGTCTTGCATGAACTATGCGAAGTCTACCCGCACACGGGTCGAATCACACTCGACGAAGTGGTTTCGCCTCGAATTCGAAGAGGGATGACGAATCCATATTTTTCTCAGTAGGTTGAATGTCTTCAACGTGAAAAGTGCAAACTTCTTGTTTTTATTTGTTTAAAATGAGCAGCTCCAGTGATGAGGAGGACATTCTTATGTTATATTGGTACCGTAAGATAAAAAGGAGAAGGTTTCAGAGGAGAGTACAAGTACATCCGTACTTGGAACGGAAATTTCACCATCGGCTGTTTGTTGCGCCACATTAATTACAAGAAAATAATGCAAAATTTTTAGCATTCTATAGAATGTCAAAAGAATGTCAAAAAAATTTCAGTTCGGTATATTTTAATGTTATAAAAATACAAATTTGCTTGTTAATTATAAAATTATTTTAAATTTCGTTTTCAATTTGAGTTATAAATGCATATAATTTTTAAGATACAAAGTTTGTGCCAAGCTATTGTGTTTGTGTAGGTGAGACGGTGGGACTCAGGTAGCAATCACCACGACAAAGTCCAGGCTTTGACATTTTTTCATCAAAAATAAAAACATAATTTTTATGTTTACTGATTTGAAAAATTAAATATATTGAATTTCGCTCTGTGTTTTGTATTAGATTATTATTATTTTTTATGTATTTAATCAGAATAGATTTCGTGAAATTGTTATAAGATTTTTTAATGAATGATTGTAATAAGTTTTCGTAATTAATAAAGAAATGCTATAATGAAATAAATTTTTTTTAACTAAACTATGTAACATTAATAAATTTTGTAATTAAATTCATTACCTGTCAAGTTGACATCTCGTGCAACTTCATTTCACGCTTTTTCTGTACAATCTTTTCTAGAATATTCACGGAGCGTGTGGTCATAAAGCTCCGAGTATTTTACCTCTTCTCCTACAAATTTAATGTTGAACACTTCCATCGATACTCAAAAATTCCGCACGTCACACTCGATTTTTCCCGTTCTAAACAGTTCGAGTGAAACGAGACGAGTACGAATCGAGACCGCTTTGACTTTGAGCCGATTGCCAATCTCCCCGTTAGTGGAGTCCCATTCAATTACGCAGGAAGTCGAGTGGTGGGAAAAATTGCTTCGAGTTCGAGCCGAGTACGAGACGACCCGTGTGCGGATGGCTTTAGACATAAACAAATAAAAGCTTCATAGCATTTTGACATATCTGCCTTTATTTTCGTTTGGATTCATTTGTAAAATATTACCTTTAGTGCGACGTGTGTTCCTGCTCCGGCAAGAAACTTAAATAATCTGAAACCCTCAGTTCTTGTTTCCCTACGCATGTTCGCTAGGATAAAAGTGATTTAAGTCATACAGGATTTCCTCGATAGTTCAAAGCAAAGCATTAATGAATTATGGCACGCTTTATGGGATCGGTATTTGGGATGAAAAGGCATTTGTCAGTGGTGGGCAAATCCCCAAGCTCATACGCGTGTTATGCGTGTTTAATTAAAGCTTCGGGTACATGTATCGGGAATTTGGGGTTCCATTCCAGTGTAGGTAAAAGTTACCGTCCGAAAGAAGAAAACTGGCTTGCCTTCAGGGTTTGAAAAATTCAATTATCGGATAATAAAATTTTATCAAAATAGTAGTTAAAATCATAATCAAAAGTATGCAGTTTAAAAAAAAAAGTTTGCCAAAATTGTTTTAAAGGAATTTTTTAATGTGATTCTTAAAACTTTTTTTTTTAAACTGGAAAAAAAATTGACCATGCAGTGAGTACAAATAATTTCATACAAAACTTTTATTAAACACACACAAAAAAAAAATAAATCCTGTTAGTAAAAATCGACAAGTATTTAATTTTTGCGAAAGGGGTTGTTTTGGCTCCTACACGTTGGAAAGCATTACATTTTAATTTTCTGTCGAGAAACTGTGCATCTGTACTCATTACATTCCTTATTACATATCACATCAGGTTATAAAGTGAGGACCTTACCCATTACATTACTTATCACACCAGGCATTTTGTTACCCATTGTTTGGCCAAGCCAAGTCACCATACTAACCTATTACTCATATTAACAGTTTTTTCCCTTGAGTCTTTTTTTAAAATTACTACCTCTTGTAGAAACTACCACATTTCATCGAAAAACGGAAGCTCATTGGACCACTTGACGCTGTTGCTGTCGACGCACAAGATAATTTGCACAAAACGCAAGTAAAACATCAAAATGTAAATTCATTACTACATAGTCGATAGCAGCGCCAGTATTTTGGGCTATAAAGATCGGTGCGGAATCTGTTGCGCCTTCGCTTTACAGAAGAAAGGGTCATCAGTCGCTTTTTTCCACTTGCACGGCCACCTTGATCCCCGGATCTAACCCATGTGACTGCTTTCTGTGGGGTTAATTTAAAGTCCAAGGTGTATCTTGGTGGAGTCTCTAACTTGGCGGCATTAAAGGTCAACATATCCCGGACTATGATGAACATTCCTGGTGACATGTTACGCCCGGCCATTGAGAATGTAGTGTTCAGGATGCAATGTGTCGTCCACCAGGATAGTGGTCACATTGAAGGAGGGAGAAGTGGATTTGCTGCATAAAGCGGTGTTCCAGTGAAATATTTTTGTTATTAATTTGTCTGCTCATTAAAACTTTTTCGGTATTCACTCCTTATCTTTATAGCCAAAAATACTGGCGCTGCTGCCGACTACGTAGTCGTGAATTTGCATTTTGATGTTTTACTTGCGTTTTTTGCAAATTCGCGGGTGCGATGACAAAAAAAGTGTCATATCTCCCCTTATCGGCGACTTTTGGAACTTTTTTCTTTTTCATGGAAACTCTTCCCCATGTCGCTCTTAGTCCCTCTATGAATTTTGGTGGAATTCTGGTTGATAGATCGTGCTACAGATGGCTCTGAGTAGTGTCAGTTTAATAAAAGTCACCCTCTATGTATAAATATATATAAATGAATGAATGAATGAGCTCATGAATTGTTCTGTCTCGATGTATACTGTAGAGTGGCGCACCCAGAGAGGGGGGAAAGGGGCCCTGCCCCCAAAGAAATAGAAATTGCATTATGAATATTGATTTTGCATTATAAATATTTTTATCCGTTCATCTCGCCCCCCCCCCCCCAAGAAAAAATCCTGGGTGCGCCACTGATACTGTAAATGTAGTCATACCTTCTTTTACCACAGTGTCTTGTCGATTTGCAAGTCAGTTAAGGTAAAGTTAAAATTTAATGCCTCAGAAGTTCTAAAGATTAGTTTTAGAGAAGGTTTGTAAAATTAGTAGGCACGAGCCACTTGTATGCAGAGGTGACGACTGGGGAATTTTACCCATTCAATGATCAAAGCAGCAGACATCAAGATTTATTTACGAAGCTTGCTAAGTCTCAGTTCTTGTACTAGACAAGTAAAAGTTTCTTTAAAATAGAACTTATAATTAACGAGGCTTCGCGTTTACGCAGAAAACATAAGAATTTTGAAGGTTACAGAGCCTGTATGAGTTTTGAAAGGAAATGGCTTTTATATTTTTTAATTAACTAAATAGAAACATACAAGATGCCATATATGGGAACATCGTAACTGAAATAGTGATTTATGTAACCTACATTAATTAAACTGAAATAGGCTTTTCTCAATTGCAAAATCAACTGAAACTGCACAAATCCCTTACTGTTTACTCGCGTTCTTTGAAAAAAAAAATTTTATTCGAGTAAAAACGTACGTAAAACAATAGAGGGTTATTTAAATGTTATTGTTAGGACCAGAGATAAAAAAAGTTTAACGATTGAATACTTGAATTTCATTAATGCAGAAAAATGAACCTAACAAGTTATAGGATTAGTACATTGAAGTATATAGGGTTAGTACATTGAAAAATGTAGTTTTTACTCAGCACAACAGTCCACTTAAATTTCCCTCATAAATGAATTTGAAGTGTAAATCGATAAAAATATCATAGTTCAAAAGGATTTCTATTCAAAAAGATTTAAAAATTAACGGATTTAACAGCTACTTAACCCTGGTTAAGGCTGCTGTGTACTAACCTCATTGGATTCGTTCACCTCAATGTTAACCTATGGAGAATATTTGTCTTCTACACTGCTGGCCACCCAAATTGCAACACCAAGAAAGACAAGAGATATCACAACAAAATTTATTTTGTAGATAACATGTTGACCAAGTATCAAATGATTAAATTTATAGACTTCTGAGAAGTGTGGTTCCTGCCAAAATCAGTAGCCAGAGTAGCCGCCATTGTTGGAGATCACCGCTCCCACATGCCTCGGCATTGATTCAAAGAGACTTTGGATGAGTTCTTGGGGTACAGCAGACCAAGCAGCTTCCACACGTTGCCAAAGTTGATCTGCTGTGGCAGCTGGGGATGGAATCTGGGTCAATCGTAGAGCAATCATGGGCCACATGTTTTCTATCGGCGAAAGATCCGGAGAGCGAGGCGGCCAGGGAAGCAATTCAATCTGGCGATTGACGAAGAACCGTTGGACAATGCGTGCCACGTGTGTTCGCGCATTATCCTGTTGAAATATGGCTGTGGGCAAACCCTGAAGGTAAGGAAGGACAACTGGCTCCAACACCTCGGAGATGTAGCGCTGGCTGTTTAAAGTACCGGCAATGCGTACTAGAGGTGTGCGAGAGTGATATCCAATACCGCCCCATACCATAATACCCGGTGCAGGACCAGTGTGGCGGTGCACAAGGCAGCTTTTCAGCATCCTCTCTTCACGGTGTCTCCAGACTCGAATGCGACCATCGTGGTGTTGCAGACAGAAGCGTGACTCGTCAGTAAAGACAATTTCATTCCATTCGCCGTCCACATACTTCTGTCATCGCACCATTGGCGGCGGAGCCGTCTGTGGTTCTGCGTCAAGGGTAGACAAAGCAATGGACGTCTTGCGGACAGACCACTCTGCTGTAAACGGCGTCGAATGATACGCGCAGACACTGGATGATGCGTTACAGACTGCATGTGCTGTGCTATGGTTCGTGATGTGACTGAGCGATCCGTCACTGCCATGCGCACAATTTGCCTGTCATCACGTGAAGTGGTGCGCTGAGGTGGATGCGATCGAACACGCCGGTCCGTCGTACCCTCCTGTATCCAACGATCACATATCCGCATTACAGTTGTTTGGTTTCGTCCAACACGACTACCGATTTCAATGAAAGATAATCCACAATCTCGGTAGGCCACTATGCTTCCTCTGTCGAACTCGGATACTTGATCAAAAGATGATCGCTGTTTTCGACGAGGCATAATTGATCGCTTTTTTGAAAAAACCACAAGAAAAACACAATTGCCGAACTTAAAATCGTCGAAATCTCCAAGCCTTAAATAACGCTTTGAAGTGGCGCCACAGGCGCGCGTGATGTGAATTTGCGCTGAAATTCTAATCATTTGCATATCTCACCTCCGCTAATGCATGTTGTAAATTTCATGTTATTTGCATGTTTCCTTCGGGTGTTGCATTTACAGTGGCCAGCAGTGTATTTACAGCTACGTAAAGGCTGATAATCCAATAAAAATGGTATTTTCAGATAGCCTGAACTTTTCTGCACCTTGCAACAGGATTCGTGTTATAAATTTCGTCCACCAAAGGAATTTAGGAGCATTTAAAACACACTAAAACAGAATGTTCCCCCGAATAATTTAAATTTAAAAATATTATTTGCATTCTTTTTAAAAAAACGAAAAATGCTCCATTGTGTAAAATTTCTTTCTTTATTGCGCAGTACAATTTTTAAAGAATCAAATCCAAGTCGGCAATTTGTGGGCAAATTTTGCCCATAGGTTAACATTGAGGTGAACGAAATCCAATAGGGTTAGTACACAGCAGCATTAAGCGCTCCATTTCAGTTCTCTTTTTTTCCCCTTCCAAATATATGTATTTACTTAATCTAATGTCCCTTAAAAGTTATACGAAAAACTTTCTCCATTAGATAATTAAAGTGTATTAAAAATAGATCTAATATCTCGACAAAAATATTTTTAAAGATTGAAAATTTAACTCTCTTTAGAACAGATTGTTTATTTCATATAATGGGCTTATATGGAGTGCTTTGTGAATATGTCATTGCTCCGAGCGATCCTGTGCTGTCATTTAAACTAACTTTAGTTCAAAACAATTTTTAAAACATTGAAAGGGATCTGTTCTGAAAATCTTTTTAAATGCTTTGTGACAGTAAAAAATCCAAAGATGTTTTCACTTTTACGAAAAAAAAGAAAAGGGAGGAAAGCAAAATTAAAGTTCAGGGTCTGTTTTGCAGCGAGCCATTTTAAAATCAATAAATAGTCTTTAAAAATAAGTTGGCGTGGGATTCGAATTTTTCTTTCTTTTCATTACCGATTCTTTTTTTCTTTTCTATCATTTTATCTAGAGTTACCAAATGTGATATAATAATTCGAGAGTCTCACTGCACTAAGGGCCTATTCACATAGAATTCGCCAGCGTCAGCGGTACTCGCATTGAAATATATTTAACCAATTACAAACCTCCAAACGATTAGCCACAAAATTGTTAAGTTCTGTGATTGGTTTAAAGTATGTCAATACGAGTAACGCTGACGCTGATGAATTGTATGTGAACAGGGCCTTTACTCTTCAAATGTATCTCTCTCACAAATCAGAGTAAATACGTCTAGTTACATTTAATACGGTTTACAGTTTGCCCCTAATAAAATAGCTCATCAGCGAGAAAATTGGCCTTTTTCTGTTTTGTCAGCTAAGTAAGAAAGAGAAATTAAAACTTTGTCTGCTCTCAGTAACGTTTATTAACTGAAGTTATTTGAGATTATTTTCAGTCGAAGCATTCTGTAGATTAGGAAATTTCCTTATTTCTAAAATTGGTAACATTCTTCTGCTTGCATCTTAATGAGTCTTCATATTGTTGCATTTTCTTTATTCTTATGTTTAAGGCCGTACAGAATAACTAATGAATTGATCATCAAAAAACTTAACAGGTTTTTTAAATCTCTTCAAGATTCAGCATTATCGTGATACTTATTTTCTACCGGTGAGTATAAATGGTTGGTTCGTTGATTGCTTGTGGTTTTATGGCGCAAGGTCCAGAATAGACAAGCTGGCCCAAACACAAGATGAGCACATTCGTTATATATATATATATATATAATAGAGAGAGAGGGGGTGGAGTACTTAGTAAAGGTGATGACAACAATCATAAAAAGATTATAAATTTTGTCAAATGTAGGTGATAAAATCAGTCAAATATTGAAGATGATTAGGTCAGTCAAATATATATGATATAAAAACAGTGATATGTAAAAGTGATAAAAAACACTAAAAAATAAGCTTTATAAAAACAGTGAAGTAAAATTATGAAATATATGCGAGGGCCGGTGAGTATAGAATTATACTTGTTTATCTCAAAAGTGTACAAAAAGTTTATCTCTTTTAAGGGGACAGTGGACTTTCAAAATTGTGAAATTTGTCCAAAAATTCTATTTTTTTATTTTATTGAATTGTGAAACTACGGACGAGTAGGAATGTGTTGCAAAAAGAATTTTTAATTTCTGTGATTACTTTCCTAGTTATAGGCATTTGTATTTAATTTAGATATTATGTGATTACTTATAGCAATAACTTTAAATGTGTTTTTCTCAAAATAAAAATTTTCATGTCATATGAATATTCAAACTGCTCCAGGCGCATTTCTAATTATAGTATTGCTTTGAAATTTAAGTTTTATATACTTAGCTGTATATCAAATAAATCTTATTGAAAAAAATTATGCTTCGTAGCTCAGAATTTGCAAATTTTGTACTTGAAAAGATGATTTATAGGTATTTTGCGTAATAAAAAGGGTGTTTTCAATAATATTATTTTTTTCTCTTTATATTTTTAATGAATGCTTAACATAAGCAATAAGTTTCATTGTTAGTCCTATAAGGTATCATGTAAATAAAAATTACCATATTATATGCAAAAGAAATGCGCATGGAACATTTTTAATTAGGCCAATTTTTGAAAAAATTAATAATTCATAATTCATAAATTATTAATATTTCATCTTTCAATTTTAAACACTTTTACATATCTATGCCACTAATCACATATTCAAATTTCGAGCAAATCCATTCAAAAGAAAAAAAGTTTGAAGGTCCACTGTCTCCTTAAGCATGCAGACGGACGGAGGAATACAGGGGATTTTCGCTGTAACGGAAACGGTGAAAAACGAAAGTATCGGTCAGGATTTGTTTAGCTGCGACAAGAGTATGCACGATTTGCCGTCCTTGGTGCATCCCGAGAAACAAAACAAAAAATTAAATTTTTGGTAGATCAGGCAAGGTTTAGAAATAAATTAATAATTTATGACAAATGCTGCCACATCACAGAGTGATTAGCGTAACGAGCTCCCACTGAGTGGTTGGGCTCGGGTTCGACTCCCTACTAACGGCCTGTTTACACTGAATACGGATCGTTAAGCAGCGTTAACATTAAAAAAATTCTACCAATCACAGAGCTCATTCCACTGACCACGTGACATGTCAAACCAATCGCAAGTCATGTCAACAATTTCGGAGTCAACGGAGTAATAACGACCCTTTGGGCCTGTTCACATAGGAGTCCGTTGCGTTGCGTTAAAGGAAAGATGACGTTGAGACGAAAATAAACCAATCACAGGCGTTAAAAATTTCGTTGCTAATCGTTTGGAGGTTTGTCATTGGTTAAATATATTTCAATACTTTAACGCTACTCAACGGACTCCTATGTGAACAGGCCCTTTCACATAGCATCCGTCAGTGTCATGCGTACAGATTCTGTTGACACTGAACATAACCTGTTTAGACCGAGTGAAAAACAACGGCCGTCAGCCAATCAGATGTGTTCCACGCTTCTGTAACAAAAGCAATGCAAACAGGTTCTCATCTCAGCGCCAACGGAATCTTTAAAGCACGGAGCTGACAGATTGTATGCGAACAGGCCCTAACGCAACGCAACGCAACGTTCCGGATGCAATATGAAGCCTCGTAGGGGGTGATATTGGTTTACCTATACGGTGTTCCCACAATCATCAAGGCAAGGAATTCGCGGTGTGGAATGGAGGAATGTCAAAACTACAAATGCTTGCCACGCTACGACGGGGGAAATATAGGCAAATAAAAAGTTAAAGCCGTGAAAATCCATTAGTCTTATTTTTGTGACTGTATGCTATTTTTTTATTATTACAGATGATATGTTTTTAGATAATGATCTTTCTTTGTCCCTTAAGCCCTAGTGTGCATTACCTCCCACTACCCTTACCTCCACTGTCCCTTAGCCTCCGAGCATTCTGTGCTAATAGATAAAATTATACTCTTCATTCAATCCGTCCATCTTTTTATGGTTATGTATTATTATCTCACTCGTTGTTAGCGATATTTCTAAGTGTCATCAAGAATGATTTTGTAGATTAGTTTGGGTTCGAAGAAAGAGTTTCATATATTATAGCTTTTTCACTTTACATGGCTTTCAAAAGTTTTCTCGGGAAGGCTTTACATACGGAATGCTAGTCGCACATGTATTCCTATTCTTAAGTTGAATACTATTTTTTCCTGTGAGAAAATGACTCTAGGAAATTAAGCATGTGACCTAAAATTTTGATTAAGATATTTTATGATCGACTTTTGTACACAAAACCCGTGAATACTCTGCAGTGTCAGTTTGCATACATTATTAAATTCCAGCGAGTATTTTAATAAGTAGATAGAATTTTGTACACTAAACCCGAGAATACTCTGTGAATACCCATGTACACTAAACCCGTGAAACGTATGCAATATCCGTTTACATACAAAGTTATTAAATTCAAGGGAGTATTCATCTATTTATTCGTATCACACCCTTCAAGGATATTTCAAGGCAATAATTGTCTTTATGAGTGAATTTGGCAATCCATTTAAACAATGCATTTTCCTAACAGACGTATAACCATTTACTCCCCGAAATTGCGTTAGTTACACCTGATTCTCGCTTTGTCTTTCAATTTATTTCCGTCAGTATTAAACTTTGTAGTACAACCTGTACACACACACTCATGTAAATATTCCAGACTATAAGAAATCCATTAATTCAGTATTTCCGATTTCCGTTACACGGAAGCAAATGTTCCCCGGGATCAAAATTATTTAAATCATCGGCTTTCATCGATCGCATAAAGCAAAGCATTAATGAATAATGGCACGCATTATGGGGTCAGTATTTTGGATGAATAGCTATTTGTCAGCAAAATCCTAAGCTTAAAACGTGTTATGTACGCTTTGGTCGGTGAACGGGGGAATTTAAGGTTTCACTCCTCTATAGGACAGTTAATATTCATTAGCGATCAATTCATGCATTTCAGAGCTTTGAAAACAGGATTTTAAAGTGCTGCAGTATGTGAATATTAATTTTGGGTGATTAATTTGGGAAGTTTATGCAAAGTTAAAAAAGATTGGTGACATCGATAAACTTTTAAAAATTAATTTCATAAACAATATCTTCTCAGTATTAATTTTCTCTTCTTGAGTTAAATAAAAAATGGGGGAAAGATACTTTTTTTATTTTGTATTGCTTATATTATTTTAGAATTAATTTTACAAAGTCCTTTTGAAGAAAAAACAATTAATTAAATTTGTAAATGACAGCTTCTTTAAAGTTACAACACAACGTATAAATGGTTTCTTGTTTACGGATTAATAGAGGCACAGTTCCTCTAAAGACCGCAAATCATTAGTTACCTTGATATCAACTTTGATTGACTGACCTGTTTATAAGCTACCATAAAACTCCTGCCCTCCGATTTCGTAAGTTCGACACCTGGGTATTAATTCATATGGTATTGTTTCAGAGAATCAGCTCTATATTTAAAAGAATATTGGTTTGGTTGACAGAGCGTATAGAAAAGAAGACGGCAATACTCCTTGATACGCCAGCTATAATCCTCCAATCTAGGTGCCATTTTGAAGGGGCTTTTGAAGAAATAATTTTGAAGGGGACCCCGGCAAAACATATGGGAATCTGCTATGTTTAACAACATCGTTAGCATAAAGAGCTAAAGGTTTGGTTTGGTTTGGACCGCTACGGTCAATTTCTTTCTACACGAGGGCTAATTAGACCGGTACCTACTGCTTAAAGCCGATTCCGAACGGTCCATGCCACGAGTGGGACTCGAACCCACAGACTCTGGTACCGAAGGCCAGCACACTAGCCTTTCAGCCATCATCCGGCAAAGAGCTAAAGGAGTGACAGGAGTACAAGTAGAGCGCGTAAATATCCAGGTGACTGATGAAACTTCATTTATTTCCCAATCTCCCCAAAACATACACCCTGCAGTACGTTTGTTGCTACTTCGTCGCCAGTTTATAAAACATCTATGTTAAAAGTTTTCTGTTCGGCTACTGGATGAATACGGTTATCTTTCTCTCTAAGGTAATACGTTGTATAAATACATGCCACTGCAGTTTTTGAAATAAAAGCCCTTTCACGTGACCTATTTATGAATATAATTCGAATTTGAAAACATGGAAAGGCACAAAATCTTAAATTTCTGTCTTAAATGAATTTTAAATACTCAAGTATGTTTTTCTACGAAGAACGTGTCATTTAGAGAGACGGCTGTAAGAGAAAACAACGCTTTTATAAACATTAGATCAAAATTACGAACCCATTTGGCGAGAATGGCAACAAAATGCCCGATGCGTATGTAGAAGCCTTAGGTGCAAGGATGTCATTAATATACAGGCCAATCTCAAACTGCTTTAAAAAAATTCCAGATAAAAGAACTTATTGTTTTCTTAATTCATATATCTGACGTGAACTTTCTACTCAGTAGTAAAAAGTTCTCATAATTACATCTGCGAAGCTGTATTTTCCAGTTGACCTCCAAAATTTCTTCTAATTTAATTTTATTTCAAAACAAGAACGCTGACAGCCGTTCCATCATTATCTCTATTTTTGTACTAACTGAATCGAGTATTTCAAGTCAATAGTGAGTCACCGCCGGTAAGTTTTTTTAAAATAGAATTTGTGTTAGAATTCGTAGTGTATGTACTTCTAGAATTTTAGCTGTATTTACATCCTTAAATATAAATACGTAACCTATAAACTCAAGTTTGAACTTTAAAAAAAAATTGTTGGTTAGTTTACGGCTTTGTTGGACTCCTTATCACAGAACTTAATTGTTAAAAAAAGTTGGTTAGAATAGCGAAGTAATAACACAATAATGCTTCATAATAAATACACCATAAGATATCCAACTGATTTAAAACACTTATCCCTTTTCAGCTTGAAAAAAAATCTTTTAAATCACATACTTTTTGTAGATTATAAATAAAACGAAAAAAAATATTGTTGAAAATACCAAAAGGAAGCTTAATAATGGATAAGCAAATAACATTATCCAAACTTTTAATTAACAGGAAGGATTACATTTCTTTTCTTCCAATATTCTTTCAAAATTTAGTTAATTGTGGACAGCTTAATTATAATCTTACCTTAAGACTGGCATCCAACTGTCTTCTGCATTTTGTTTTTGTCTCGAAGTAAAGTGATCACATTCGCTCAAATATGTAGTACTAGATGGCAAAAAGCAAGAAAAATTGTCTTTTTGTGTGGATTTGGATATTCTTTTCACGAAAATGGTGTTAAACTAAACTGAATTAATCTTTTATTTGGTTCTGATGTCCCGTCGATGAGATTTTGATGTTTTGGTGTAGATAGTTATCCCGGTATTCCCATTATATTGGTTGCACTGAAAACCCAAGAATTTTTTAAGCTTTTGGTGAGGGAAATGTCTTGTCACGTCGTGGCCGACAACAAGCCAACACAATCTCACATGAGATCCAGTAATTCAAACTCGACATTGAGATAAGCAGAGGCACGAATTAAAATGAAAATTAAGCTCCTTTATTAGAACTCACTATATACAAATTATTTACAATTTGGTCTCAAAACACAATCTTATCAGCATCCCAACGCTGAGCCAAACTCTGGCCTTCGCTTCTGCTGTCTGACTCGGTCTTCGAAGTCACCTCCAAACGGATTTTGACGCCGAGATTGATGGCATAATTGTGATTGGTTTGACTTATCACGTGGCCATATACGTTGAGCTCTGTGATTGGTTTTCACGTCTCAGCTTCAGTCTTTTTGTACACAATTGTCCTGAGAACGCTGAGAGGAAAAATGGGATGTTGCACGACATCAGTCTCAAACAATGTCTCAGTTAAATAGATAAGAATGTTTTTCGTAATTTCCTTTTCAATTGCATTATACCACTCCTGTAAAAAATCATTTTGAGGTGTAATGTAATCACATTTTTTTTCCGGCAGCCATGGTTCAATACTGTAAATTTTGTTATAATATTATATTGAAATGAAAATATTTCTATTTATTATTTTGAAGGGTTGCCCACGGTTTTTAAACATATCCACGACAGAAGTGCAATTTAACTCAACCCTTACGGCTGCTATATACTAACCCTATTGGATTCACTCTCCTCAGTGTTAACCTGGGAAGAAAATTTGTCAAGGATTCCCGACTTCGATTGAAAGATCTTTTTTTAAAAAAATGTACTCTAATAGAGAAAAAATTTACACCTTGGGGCATTTTTTGTTTTTTTTAAAAGGGCAAATAATATTTTAAAATTTAAATTATTCGGAGAAAAATCTGGTATAGGGTTTTTAGACGCTCATAAATTCCTTTGGTGGAGGAAATTTGTGAAATGAATCCTGTTGCATGGTACAGAGATACCTGAAAATACCATTTTTATTGGATTATCAGCATTTACGTAGCTGTAAATATTAGACAAATTTTCTCCATGGGTTAACATTGAGGTGAGCGAATCCAATAGGATTATTTACACAGCAGTCTTAAAAGTTGAATGTTTTCAACTGCTTTTTATTTACGTAAATGGAAGCATCAAAAAGGTCCGTAGGCAGGCAACTCCTCCCTTAGAAATAGTAATACTTTTTAAACTCTATTTAAATAAATATTTATGATATGCTTAAACTATTAATTCGAGCTAAAAAATATTACGGAACTTCAAATTTTAAAGACGGAACACAAACTGGGTTCCTCTATAACAGTGGTTCTTAACCGGGGGTGCGGTGACCCCTGGGTGTACGAGAGAAGGTTCTAAATTTTTAATGAAAATTACCGCCTGCCGCTTATGAGAAATACGCCTTATTCTCTTCGAGTTGAAAATGGGAATTTAGCAAATTTTCCTTTTCTGGATTCAATAATTTTGGAAAATGATAAAACAACAATTATACCCGAAATTAAATTACACCTCCACCAATTGAGTGAATCATTTGATGGATACTTTTCCACGGGAAATATAAGCAAAATTCATAGAAGGATACTCGATCCATTTTTGTTTGACCCAATTCAATGGACGATAACTTTTTATTAAAAGACGATTTTATCGCAATACGAGCTATTGCACGTATTGAAATGGAATTGGAAAAACTGGACTTGGAACAGATCTGTACGCAGTTAGAATTAGTTTAAGCATCCAGAATTGGCAAAAACAACATTAGAGACACTTTTACCATTTGGCAGCTGTAGTGTAATGTTTGACTAGCAGCGCTGGTTAAAGCGAAAGTGCTGTGCCCCGTGATTCCCCCCACCCCTCTACCAATCAGGGATAGGCTGCGGGAGCGTTGAACCCAAGAGGGTGGAGGGGGTCGTCGGGCAGTCAGTAAGAAAGGAAGAGAAGGAGAGCGTCTATGCTAGGAGTCGGAGGTTTGACGAGATTTAAGAAGGCTCGTTTCACCTCTGGTTAGGTAATTACTTGGTAATTAGAAGTTAAGATAGAGAGAGAGAATCTCGAGAGTAGTTTCAGGAGGCCTGGCAAGATAAAAGCAGGCTCGTCTCGCCTCCAGTTAATTAATTGATCGGTAACTAGATAGAGTGTAGGATAGCCGAGGTCTGGTAAGATATTGCAGGCTTGCCCACCTCGTTCTCAGTCTTCTGTAATTTTTATGTTATGTGTAAAACTGTTTAAATGTTAAATCTGTAAATAAATTTATGTTCGTCTTGTTCAGTGACGACTCATTTTTGCACTACCTCATTTGTCCCTAGGCCATTAAAAAAAAAGAACCTAAGTGAACCGGTGTAAGAAAGAGGGTTCACGACACCAGCACTTACCTTTGTGAAATGAGTTTTTCATCACTTTTGCACATCAAAACAAAGGCCAGGAATAGCATAAAGGCATATGATGACTTACGCGGGGCTCTTTCAAAAAAAAAAAAAAATATCCTCGTTTTAAAAGGATAATTATGAACAAACAACAGCAACGTAGCCATTAAAAATGTAGGTATTATTTTCTATGTAATAATATGGTATGTATTGTAAATCTATTATTCTTTCTGCCATAAATAAATTATCTTGCAATAAATGTCTTTTCCTAAACAAAAAATAGAAACACATTTTTCAAAGGGGTGCGAGAGCATATTTTCAGATTCAAGGGGGTGTTGACTATTAAAAAGGTAAAGAAACACTGCTCTATAATATGCAATCCGAATATAAATTGTAAAATAATAGCCACAAACTTTAAGATAAGCGTGCTCATTGTACCTAACCTCCCACTCAGTTTGTTTGAGAATTATTAAAGGTAAGTCTGCAAACGCGCATACTCAAAATACATAGGTTGAAAATGATTGCTAAGTATCTTATGTGAGATGATAATTTCAACCAGAGTTATATACAGAAAACGAATTATTTTAACCCCTAAAAAAATAAGAATTTTCATTCAGAGTGAAATATGTCAATTTTTAATCATAACGGAGCAATTTTTTTCTTGCCCTTTTGGGAAAACAGTGATTACCATACCTTTGAATTAGAATAAAAGATGCTTTGAGAGTAACTCGCGAGAAAATATCAATACACTTTATAAAACATTTTATAAGACGATAAATATTACCAGCTCAGTAAATAAATCTTTATTTTTTTCTTCTTTAACAGCGAATGATGTATGGGCCGAGATTGAAGTTTGGACAGCAAACACATTTTACGTGACTTCGGTTCACAAAAGGAGTTTAATTTTTTTTAGCAGAGGTAGTTGTGTTTTTCTTATTTTGTCTTGGCCTCCTAACTTCACTAGCCCAGATTTATTTTTAAAGTAATCGTGTTGTGTATCCTCTTGTTCTTTTATATATTCTGTCGACATGGTCCCACTGAATAAACTCGGTCACGTAGCGGAGGCACATATTTTTTAATCGACGTTGTTGATTTATTCTAGCATTATTGACTTGCTGATCTTGTCAATGTAGGAGTTTCTACTGACTATTTAAAAATACTCCTGTAGTTAATTTGAGTTTGGTGGGGAATTCAATTCCCCTAATATATTAGAATCACCACACCAAAAAAGGAGTATAGCAGGATTCCGTGGCCTTACACTGATATGTCTGTTCAAAAAGGTACGAACAAAAGACAAATTAAAGCTCACATGTGATGTAAAGTATTTTAAGCAGAAATTTAAATTTGATAGGGATATAGTGAAAATATCATAAAAAAAACAACGTCAATAAAAGTGAAATAAGTTAATTAATCTACACACTTTAAAATTGTAAATAACGAGAAAAAAATTCATAGCGTAGTTGATAAAGTGAGGGGTGTTTGCCACAATAGCTCCCTGTTTACTAATAAATTAGAAGCACGGACTTTCTTGAACTATTAAATCTAAACATCCCACGTCAGGTTAAATTTTCTGTTTTGCATTCTGGAGCATTTCTTCAAATAGGTCCCCTTTTTAGGATAAATTCAACCAATCCTGTTCTTGTATATAAGAATTCCCTTCATTGTTTTTACACAGCTTTCTAAAGAGTTCGCTTTGAAGAATGTGATTCTTCCTCAGCATTTATTAAGACATGCATTTTAAAAGAAACCGAAAACACCGTACGTCTTTTAACAGTACGTAAGTTTAACAACCACTGGTATACGTTCGTTTACTAGTGTTCTATACAGAAAATCCTCTCACTAAGCTAGTGACAGCAAGTAAATAAAAAAACCTTTGGTTATCAGTCTATTCCAAGGACTTGAATATCACGAGATCCTCTAAGCCAAACCCCCTTGCTGGGAAACTATCAAAATTAGAGAAATATGTATAAGTTCAAAAGATATGTCTCTTTCAAAAATTTTGTAAGGAACTGAACAGTAAGGTGTTTGTTTCTAAGGGGACCTGAATTTCTTTTATGGAAGATTTTTCCAAGAAAGGAGGGCGTGTATATGACTTTTATTGGCTACTAGATCACTTGAAACCCCATAGGTAACCCTACTATTCATATGATTGGTTTGTTTGGTAGGTTAATTTGGAGTGCTACAGTCTTCTTTTGCAACATAACACACTCTAGAAATTAGGCAAATTTCGATATTGCATGCAAATGAAGATTTATTTGGTTAGATTATTCAGTAAAATAGTTCAATCATTCATGTTACTGATAATTCAAAAGTCGAAATTAACTTTTATTCATTATTTGGGGAAATAACTTGCAATCCACTCATCGGTGTGACATTGTGCTGAGACTCTTAAAAGAGTTCAGAACAGAAAACCTGGAATTTCAATCGCAGTGGTAATACAATTTTAAGCGCTCATTTGCTGTCGCTGGCCATTAGCTGAGTCATACACGCCATCTCAGCAATATTTCGCCGTGTAAAATTGAAAGCAATCCGAACATATGCGGTTGGCGATGCCATTTCAAGAGAGGAAAATAAAAGTTGCAGAATCTTGGTCTGTTTGTTTTTGCACCTAGAGTCGTGATGTTGATTTTGTCATTATTTATATGTGATTTATACACACACACACACACACACACACATATATATATATATATGTGTGTGTGTGTGATATATATATATATATATATATATATATATATATATATGTATGCATGTATATATATGTGTGTGTGTGTGTGTGTGAGCCCCCATGTGGAGAATGTGTAATCCAAATAAACTTTTTTTTTGGTCCGATCTGTGTTGTCATCAGTGATTGGTGTCTTGCCTCTGTCATATGCAAATTTCCTCCGTGCGCCCCGATCGTGTTTTTGCAGATCATTCGCAGAGCTGTTTTTTGTGCGTGCATGACGCGTCCGTTTTTTGTGATACACGTACCGTTCCAACGCCATTTAGGGTTTTCACACGCGTTGACCATTTTGCGAAGGGAAAAAGTGGGCGCTGCCATTCGAAAATTTCAAGTGTCTGTACCTATAACCGTAACCGTTAGCGCCACTTTGTTGCCGTTCGCAAAATTCAGAGCTCATATCTCTGAATAACTATATCTGAAATCTCATCTCGATCGGTAGAACGGAACGGCCGCTACAGGTCCATATATCGGCAAAGTTTTTTTATGACCACCCCATATATATATATATATGAAGCATTAGTTACGCGTATTGAGTCAGTTGTCATTGATTCAAAGAGTAAGACGTCAACAAACTCACTTCCTGTTTAATTTTCTCAAGGCGATGTTTTCCTCTTACTGGTGATTCATCTTAATATTTTTATAAGCACTAACTTCACACACGCTTAAAGTATTTTTTATCGTGAATTTCAACCAAGAATAGAACTGAGTTTTCTGGAATCTAACTGGTAATTAAAAGTAGGCAGCTCCCGTTTCAGCTGTATACTTTTCTAGTTCAATACAAAAAGAAAAGCTCAAGTTTGTAAACACTTCACAAACACGACTCAATTTTCAAGCACTTGCTTGAAAATTGAGTCTTTTTTGTGAAGTGTTTGCATTTTTGGAACGCTTTATATTAAAGTACGCTTTGTATAGGCGAGGCTTAGTGCTTGTGTATCCCTGTGTTCTGTGAATAAAGACTGTGTTGTGTGAATAATTTAATGGTCCACGAGTACGTTGTTTCTTTAGTCATTACTGAAATTCCATTTAGTACGAGCAAAGGGCGGTGTGACTCATTGGGGGGGGGGGGGGGGGGCGTTCTCACACCCCACGGACCAGCTGCATATTTTTGGGGGGAATACCATTTTCCAGTTCCCACCGTTTTTAAAACACGTGCAGAGTTTTCGCCTGAAAATTAATCCCAGGCATGGCAGTTTCCCTAACAAGTTGTGGGGATAACTGTTTGGAAAAACAGAAACATTTGCCATCACCATCGTAAAGTTGTCTTTCCTAGCGATAGCTATGCGACTTTGTCACTGGAATGTAATAAAGTGTCAGCCTTACGAAGAACTGTCACCAACTGGGTTGCCGGCCCCCCCTCTCTGAAAAAACAGACGCATTTTCGTGGAATTGGGAGAGTCGCCGACAAAGAAAAACGCCACAAGATATAGGCAGAGAGTTGGAGAATTTTAAGGAGACATCGGCCTATAACATCCAGCCGAACAGACGCGTTTTTTAGGCTCCTGTTTTTGGGCCAAGCTGGGTCCTGCAGCGTGCATTGTAAATCTGCACGTAAATTAATTGAATATGTTGCAATGGTTTAATGTTAATTTTTTTTGTAGATAAATTTGTTAAGTTTTTGTTTTAAAAATTGGCCTTCATATTTTATTTAGGACTTTGTCTTTCTTAGTTATGGATCCAATAGTAGTAATTTTTAGCAACGCCTCAGAGAATCGCCTTACCTACTTATCGTTACGCCAGAGCTATTTATTGGTGATCAGCGGCGGGATCCAAAATCCGTTTTTGAAAGCGGAGTTCAGAATGCCAATTTACGGGTCATATTTTCGGACCCATAGAATGTGCAGATTTTATAACGCAGCCATAGCAGAGAAGAACCGTAAAAGTTCATCGTGGGATCATCGACTCAGCTTCGCAGTAGGGGAATTGTGATAGTACCCCCAATGCTCCTGTGTCTTCTAATGGTGCGGTCAAAAATCCCCTTCCCGAGGAGTGTGTTCCAGAGGTCTTTGACCCCATGTGCTTTCGCCCGCGCCATGAAATTGAGAGTTTTTCGCAGGTTGATGCTGTGTATCGTTTTGTAATCGCAGAGAGGGGAAAACGTCTACTGGAAGTGAAAGTGTATCAACGTGTCAGCTGTGTTTGGAGATGACCCTTGAGCTGTTTGCCTGCAAAAAGGGGTAAGCACTGCTTTAAATACTCGAAGTTGCATTGTATTTTTTTATAGGTATCTTTCGGAAATAGTTTTAATTTTTAAGTTGTGATGAATTGCTGGAAAAATACATATCAGTGCAATTGTTTTGTTGGAAAAATAGAGTGTTTTGTATTTTCTTTATGTAACGTGTGATCGCTAAAAGAGCGATGATGCTGCAAGAAGTGGTTTTAATTCTTATGGAGGGTAAAAACTACCCTGGTTGTACTGTTTAAAATGTTTAAAAAAAATAGATACAATAGTATTTTTTATTCTCGATAATTTTTTGAAACAGTTATTATTGAGTTTTTGATTTTTGAAGGTAACTATCTGTTACAAGCTGTTTGTTTAAAAAAATAGATACAAGTGGTATTTTTTTTCTCGATAAATTTTTGAAACAGTAATTATTGAGTTTTTTGATCTATAGGTACACTACCTATGGCAAACTGTTTGTTTAAAAAAAAAAGATACAAGTGGTATTTTTTTCTCGATAATTTTTTGAAACATTTATTATTGAGTTTCTTGATCTGTAGGTAAACTACCTGTGAGAAACTGATTGTTTTAAAAAAATAGATACAAGTGGTATTTTTCTTTCTCTCGATAATTTTTTTAAAACAATTATTATTGAGTTTTTTGTACGTTAACTAACGTGTTGCTATTAGAAGGTTTCAAATTGTTTTAAAAAGTCAACTAAACAGCTTTTGTGTGCTGGATATACAAACTGAATATTTCAGTTAATTGTTGTAGCGGTATAAACGGTAAACAAACGACTTGCTATGTAGAAGTTTATTTTGTTATTGAATGTTAAAAAGGTTAAATTAATGTTTTGATTTTGGAAAAGTTATTATTGCAATTTTGAAAAGTTAAGCCAACGTATTATATATGAAATTTTTGATATTTTGTTTGATTATGTGTATGATCCCATTGTAAACTACATGGTTTCATGAAGAAAATTCAATTGAAGGTGTATTAGTTGTTTGGAGTTTTTTTAATTTGTACTTATAAATTTGTTAGTTATATAGTGTGTAAAAATGGCTTACCTAAGCAGGGAGAGAAAAGCAGATTTGAAAATTTTGGCAAGGAGGTTAGGCCAACAGCCCGTCCCAGATTCATTAATAATCCATCTAAAACAATTAATCGAGAATAGTCCAAATTATGAGGAGAAATTTGTTAGGGGTCTGCTTGAGACCATTATAGAGGATAGATTACAGCAGGAAAAAGCTACTAGGGAAAGGGAGAAAGCGGAAAAAGATAGGATTTTTGCTATGGAGAAAGAGCGAAGAGATATAATTCGCAATTTTTCTAATTGGAAAGCTCTATCTCTAGCCCGTTTTGTGACCCCAGACTATCCCCAAAATACTGTAAGGGAATTTAGTGCTGATTCTCGGAAACTGGCTCCTGGTAATACCGATTATTGGAGGCCCAGCTACCCAAGAAGTAAAAATACTGAGCAGGAAGAATTAGGGATTTTGACGAATGTAAGGGAAACATTGAATTATGATTTTGAGCAAATAGAAGGGGGGAAGAAGAGTCAGGTAAACTCTTCAGATATTCCGCAAGCGGAAAAGTCCCCCGGAGGAAAAATAGGTTCTCAGTCCGAGAAAAAAGAGGTAGATGGACAAGGTTTTCCCGTAAGAGGTACCGCGGGGAAAATTCAGTTCGGCCACGCGGAACAGTATCCCGTAGCTCAGATTACGAAAGGGGGAAGTCAAGTTGAGTCGGGAGAAATTACGATAGAAGAAAATGAGGGGGTAAGCTTGCCGTGTTTTGAAAACATTCGGGAAGTATTTGAGAATGTCCATCAGAGTTGCGGGGATATGAAGGAAGAGTTACTGTTAGGGCAGGAAGTCGATGAACCCGATGAAAATGACTCGCGTTTGAAGGATAGGACCGGGGGCTTAGGAGAATTGTTAGTGATCCCGAGAGAGCTAGAAAATTTCGGAATTGAAAAGGGATTAATGGATATGAGAGAAGATTAAGAACATGGGGGTAAAAGGGTGTTAAGTTTAGAAGGGAATTTGGGAGAAGAGATAGAGGTAGAGATGGCAAATTCAGTGGTCGTTTCACATGAAGCTGTAATTGCGGTTAAGAGACCAGGGTTACAGCAAGGGCAAAATTATCCAATCCTGAGAGTACCGGTTTTTCATTCGTGTTAGGAACTAAACATCTTGCGTCGGGAGAGATGATGAGAAAGTGCAAAGATTTTTTTTCGGAGGTAGATCGGTCGGAAGAGAAAATGATTGATTTGTATTTAGTTTCGCGTTGTAAGCCTGGAGTGAGTTGTACTATGCATCTACCCGTGTTTCATATGTGTATTATGTTTTCATATTTTTTAATTATCAGTAAGTGGATAGTCCATGTTGAAAATCCAGATGAATACACAGGAGGTTGATTTACCTTATATTGCTAGTATGTGTTATTGAATTGATTTCTTATGCAATAGAAAGGTATAAAATTGTTGTATTTTGGTTTGTGTATTTAAGTGTTTATTATTATTATTTTTTCTTTCTTATCAGTGGATGAATATTGAATTGTGGAATTTAAGTGTTTTTATTGAGAATGACCGCCCGTACAAAATAAATGCACTGAACGTGAATTTAATAGGTTATTAAATTTTCAAAATTCCGGTTATGTGCTTTGTTTATTTGTGCTTACAACTTGAGTGTTAAGAGTGGTGCTGTTTATATGATTTTGCGTGAACTCTTCTGTATGCGGTGCACAAACTGTGTTATTTGTGGTTCATGTGTGTTCAGCGTCCAAACTTTTTCCTCTGCGAAGAAAAAGTTCCGTGGAGCGTGGAGGCTGTGACATAATGTCTTTATGGGGATGCGTTCCCACACCCCACAGACCAGCTGCATATTTTTTTTTGGGGGGGAATACCATTTTCCAGTTCCCACCGTTTTTAAAACACTTGCAGAGTTTTCGCATGAAAATTAATCCCAGGCATGGCGGTTTCCCTAACAAGTTGTGGGGGTAACTGTTTGGAAAAAACAGAAACATTTGCCATCACCATCGTAAAGCTGTCTTTCCTAGCGACAGCTATGCGACTTTGTCACTGGAATGTAATAAAGTTTCGGCGTTACGAAGAACTGTCACCAACGGGGTTGCCGGCTCCCTCTCTGAATAAACAGACGCATTTTCGGGGAATTGGGAGAGTCGCCGACAAAGAAAAACGCCACAAGATATAGCCAGAGAGTTCGAGAATTTTAAGGAGAGATCGGCCTATAACATCCACCCGAACAGATGAGTTTTTTAGGCTCCTGTTTTTGGGCCGAGCTGGGTCCTGGAGCGTGCATTGTAAATCTGCACGTAAATTAATTGAATATGTTGCGATGGTTTAATGGTAAATTTTTTGTAAATAAATTTGTTAAGTTTTTGTTTTAAAAATTGGCCTTCGCATTTTAATTAGGACTCTGACTTTCTTAGTTATGCATCCAATAGTAGTAATTTTTAGCAACGCCTCAGAGAATCGCCTTACCTACTTATCGTTAAGCCAAAGCGGACAGCACCAGTTGCTAGAAAAGAGGAAAAATAGATATTCTATGATAAAAAAATTTGAAGTAGTCCTAAATATTAATTTATTATTTTTTTTATTTTGCTTTTATTTAGGTATTCAATAACTTAATGAAATTTTTCTGTATAGGAAGAAATAATTATACATTTCTCGATGTAATGGAAGTTACTATTATAATCTATCAAAACAATATATTTTAAAGGAATATATTTTTGAACACCACTGAAACTCTTCCCATAACAGTAATTAAAAAGTTGTAACGATCTTTAATGACGAGTGCTTTATCACCTTTTTTATTTCATGCAAACAACAGATATCTCAAAAGGAAAGTGGCAGTTTCAGTGCTCTTATTTTCTCGATATCGAAAATGATTTAATAATAATGAAACTTAATTGCTTTGAAATATTTTCTTTTGTAAATCCTATAACAATGACTTTTGACATTTTACTTTTTCAAACTGTGGTAAAGTTCATTAAAATAGCGTCGACTTATAGAGGACACCGATGTCACTCTGACATGTTTTTTTTTCATGCTGTTATCTTGTCAGACTTACTCATCATTCCTGTCTGTTATACTCCACAAAGCTCCGAAACTTTGTGTTGTAGCTTAGTGGAGCAAGTTATTAGAAAAACGTCAGTCTATAGTCGCATTAAAGTTTAAAATTTTAAGGGTAAAACTTGATCAAAATGGATAGTATCTTTTTGATTTTTCTTGTGTAAACTTAATAGTTGTTAATAACTTGTTATTGCCTTTAAACACAGATGTGAAACTATTTTAGGCATTTTAGGAAATATTTTTCACTATGAGTTATTTTTTTTTTTAGCAGAGGAAGGTTAAAATAGTTGTTTCTTTTATGGACAAAATGGAAAAGTTTTATTCATAAATTAAGTAAAAGTTCATATCCTACGGATTTGCTACTTAGGACCTGTTAACACACAATCTGTCAGCGTTACTCGTATTGGTATATTTTAAACAAATCACAGGCTTTAACAATTTTGTGGCTAATCGTTTGTAGGTTTGTAATTGGTTAAAAATATTTCAATACGAGTAACACTGACGCTGATGGATTCTATGTGAACAGACCCTTACTGTTTAAATCTAAACGCGCAATTTGCAAATTGTATCAATAAACTTTATATAGTTATATATATATATATATATATATATATATGTAGGAAGGAGTTAGTACTCCTTCCTTTAGAAGTGAATCATTAGACTTAATTATTTTGAACATTTAATTAAACTAGACGATGTTTACAAGACAGGACTAACACTTAGTATGAAATTAAAAAAATAAACACAGAAGCATCAAAAGAGCTAAACATCGGGAGCTTGCAGAACAACACATCCGCTTAAAGTCCTTCGTGCCGCAGTAGTAGGAGTGGAAGTTGTAGTAATAGTTCAGTTGTGTTGCCAAACTCACTCTCACACGGCCGTTCTGACTTTCCAGACGTCCGCGGCTGGGTTGTCAACAATAATTCTGAAAAGATAAAAAAAAAAAAAGAGCAGAAAAAGGAAAAATATTTCAAAAAATCAAGCAGTGTTCAACACAGTGGTATTGGTGTTCAGTTTCTGCACCACTGTTTCATTTTGTCCGCTGCAGTTGATGTTATGGTTGGACCATCGTGATGTCCTAACTTTCGAACTTCGTAACGATCGTTGGGGTTGATGTTCGTGATCTCATATGGTCCGAAGAACTTTGGTCGGAGCTTTAATCCGGTTCCAAATTGAGTTCGTTGTATTGCCACTTTGTCACCGATCTTGTATTTACAAGCCGGTTTACGCCGTTTGTTATATTGTCGTATGTTTTCTTCCTGTAAACGGAGGATATTTCGTTTAGCTTCGATACGTAACGCTTCTTTGTCATCAAGAATTCTTTGGTGGTGTTCCTCGTCAAGAAGATTTTTAATCTGTAGATCCTCTTGTTGTTTCATTTTAACACCAATTAAAAGTTGAAAGGGTGTGAATTTTGTACTGCGTGTGGTGGTACTATTTAAGATACGTTGCAATCTTGGGACATATTTAAACCATTTGTCGGGTTCATCTAGAGCTAACTTAGTTAAAACGGGAATAATTGTGCCATGAACACGCTCAACCTGACCGTTGCCACGTGGCACACCTGTTGCTATTGAAATGTGTTCAATTGACTGTTCCTGGCAGTAACTTTGAAATTCTGAAGATGTGAATGCGCTACCTTTGTCAGTAATGATTTTTGAAGGGTTGCCAAATGTAGTTTGTTGCAAGGATAATTTGTCTAAGGCATCTTTCGTAGAGGTGGACTTCACGGGATAGATCCATACAAATTTGGAAAAGGCATCAACTACTGTAAAAAGATACTTATAACATTTTTTTGTCGATGGTAAAGGTCCTAAAAAGTCGCAATGGTAACATTCAAGGGGTGCATCACCTTTTGGAATGGGGTGAAGGTATCCTTCTTGTTTTCCAGATTTTCGCGAGGACAAAATGCAAGGAATACAGTTCGAAATAATTTCTTGAACTAATTTCTTAAGTTGAGGAATGAAAAATTCACGAGAAACAATTAATTCGGTTTTTTGTGAAGCAAAATGACCTTGTGAATGGGCGTTTAGCACTATTTCTTTCTGCATCATTTGTGGTACTACTAAAAGTTCGGCATCCTGATGAAGTTTATAAAGAATTCCGTTTTTAACAAAAAATTCATCAGAAGGTGTAGATTCAAGCATAGATTTAATTTGAGATATAAATTCATCCTGGTCTTGGGCATTTTTCACCTTTTGAGTGATATCATTTGAGGTAATTACAAGAATGGGGTTACGACTTAAAGCATCAACATGTTTCATCTGTCTACCGGGTCGATGACAAACTTCATAATCAAAGTCTTCTAACATCAATGCCCATCGAGCAATTTTAGCTGGTAGGTCTTTTTTGTGCATCGTTTTTTGGAAAGCATCACAATCGGTGATAATTTTAAATTTTGTTCCCAACAAGTAGTTTCGAAATTTTTTTAGCGCTTCAATAACGGCAAGAACTTCCAGTTCATAACTATGATATTTTTCTTGTTGAACTGTAGTTTTACGGCTAAAATAATGAATAGGATGAAACTGTCCATCATCGGATTGTTGCAAGAGCACAGCGCCAAAACCTAAGGAGCTGGCATCAGTGTGGAGTTCTAATGGGTATCCCTGTTGAAAAACACGAAGAACTGGGTTTTGTGAAAGAATGCCTTTCAGTTGTTGGAAAGCTGCTATTTGTTCAAGGGGTTTGGGAGCTTCAATAACTTGAAATTTTGGTTCAACCTTTTCACTTTTGACGGATTCATTCTCAAGGGCATCATCATCGGCATCAAATATTTTTGGTTCAAGAGTTGCTTTGATAGTTCCAATATCAAAAGCATTATCATCATCGTTATCATGAAGCAAATCTAAATCATTGGCATCATCATCATCATCATCACGTTCAAAATCAATTGGATTATCCATTTTCTCTACCCTAGAAATCTTATCTTGAGTAGATGTTAGAGGTTTTTCAGACATGCATATTTGGCCCTGATCTTGAATTTGTTTTTCTACAATTTTCTGTTCCGCAAAAGGGAGTCGTCGAGAACGTTGATTTACGGGGATTTCATCTTGTAATAAAATAGTCCTTTTAATTTCAGTGTCTTGAACTTTATGGGGTTTGTAGGAAGTAACGATATTTTGAACTTCCTCACGAATTTCAGAATTCAAAATGTGTGAAAGATCAAATGGGAAAGCTTCGTCATCAGGAATATTAGCAATATTAACGAAGGTGTTATTTTCAGGAGTTTTGCATAAACGAATACCGTCTTTATCAAATGTAAATTGGGTTTGCTGTAAAAAGTCGATTCCGATAATCACATCAAAAGGAATCAAGTCATCCTCTAGAACATGTATTTTAGCAGGTAAAGTAATGGTTTGAATTTCGATGGAATCCTGAAAGAATCCGATGCTGTGAACTTGGTTTTTGCCAATTCCTGAAAAGGGAATGTTGGTGGGCTGCAATGGTGGCGAACCAATTCTTCGATAGGTTTTCTCATTGATGAGGGTTGCCTGTGACCCAGTGTCACAGAGTGCTGTCAATTGAATTCCTGCAAGTTGAATGTCAACATGCATGGGATTTTTCGATGAAGTTTCAGGAGAAAGTGCATTTACAGTTTTATCAGAAATAGGTTTTTGAGAATCAGGTTTTGGTTTAGAATTTCGATAACTTTTAGGGCAATTAGCATGAACATGACCAAAACTTTTACATCCGTAGCATTGTTTACCATGTGACTTATTCAAACATTGGTTGCTTTTGTGACCTCTCAAGCCACAGGAAAAACATACTGGCTGTGTATTTGGGCTACGTGTATTATCGACTTTCACATTGAGGTAGGAAGCATCAATTTTTTTCTGATTATTTTGTCTGAAATTTTGTGATCTGTTAAAGATTTGTTCATAAATTTTCAACTTTTCCTTAAATTCAGGGACGGATTTACAACCGTAAAGAATAACTTTATTGTTTGTTGAATCAGGAATTCCGTTTATGACATACTCAAACAGAGAGGAGTCATCGAGAGAACCTTTGTGTGCCAAATCTCTCATAGCTAAGAAATATTCTTGTAGGGTTTCAAACGGTTTCATACGTCGAGATTCCATTAATTTATGTAACTGAATACCGTTAATTTTGTCCGAAAATTCGTCTAATAAATGGTGCTTCAATTGTTCCCAATTTGTGATTCCACGAATAGACCTAATTAAAGTTTGAGCGGGACCAGTTAAACATTTTCTAACAAAAGTAATTTGGTGAATTGGATTGTTTATCTGATATAAACAAAAAAGTTCTTCAACGTCAGATATAAAATTCTCAACACTGTAATTATCACGAGACGAGAAAGGTTTTATTAAATCAACAACGTCTTTCAGACTAAACAACTGGAAAGAGAGATTCGCAGTTTCAACTGAAGGCAATGAATTTTGATCTGATTCACCAACGGAAATGTGTGTATTTTGCTTATTCGAAGATTCTTTTGCGTCAATGGTGGGGGAAAAGGGAGATCTATTTTCCTCTATAACGCTGTTAGTTTGGGATGAACGTGCATCCGGAAGTGAGTCATCATTCTCTTCGCATTCCGAAAGATCAGAAAATTCTGCTTTTAATAACGATAAATCACTAAGACTCATAAGAATGGTATTGGCACATTTGTCTGGGTCAGTTGAAAATTCTAAATGAAGTAGATTACAAATAGAAATCAAGTCTTTAAGTGAAAACTCTTTAAGTACTTTCTGTTTCGTTGCTTCCAACACGAATGGCTGTTTAAAACCTGTAAATTTACGTAATCTGGTACGATTTTGTCTGTCGCCGTCTGTACCAAAAATTAAACGATGTAGAACCTTTATTTGATTCGTACTACCAATTTTTAATGATTTTGCAATATTGGGGTAATCGTTGAGAGTAGCCATAACTATATACTAGGTTCAAACAATTATAGTACACAAATATACAAATATTCAAAACCAAAATCAATACTTATAATACGTAGGTACTCAAATTCAAAAATAAAATTTCAAATCGAAATTTCCTCAAATACCAATTCAATAATAAAATATTGATTCTCAAAATATGCATCAAGGAAATAATATAATATTCTTCAAACTGTATTCAAATTGCAATCATTCAAAATATATGTTATGTTGTGGTTTGTTCAAGGAAACAAGATTCTTCAAGTTAAATGTCGAAATTTTCATCAAATCATCAAATAATTTCATCGAAATAGAATTCTCTTCAAGAAAACAGAAGTGATAAATTCAACGTCAAAGACCATCAAAAGTGAATTTAGCATCAATTAAATTCCTGCATCAAAAGAACGTTGAAATATCTTTCAGTTTTCTTAAATCATCAATAAGTTGAGAATTCCCTTAATCATCAAAATTTTCTTGAACAAGCGTCAACGTATGCATCAAATAATTTTAATATGATCCAAGTTACTTACAATTCTGGTTTTGGTTCTCATCATCCCATCAGAGTATCATCAGAGTCCGTGGCACATCACTTTGGCTTTCGCTTTCGATATCCAAATCCAAAATGACAGACAACAGTAATCCAGTCGAAATCAAGTCGAAATCAAGTCGAAATCAAGTCGTATCATCGAAAGAAAATAAAGTTTTTTTTTTAAGTTCAGCATGCTAGGGGTATTTTTCGAGTCCGAGGGCCGAGCACCCATGTAGGAAGGAGTTAGTACTCCTTCCTTTAGAAGTGAATCATTAGACTTAATTATTTTGAACATTTAATTAAACTAGACGATGTTTACAAGACAGGACTAACACTTAGTATGAAATTAAAAAAAATAAACACAGAAGCATCAAAAGAGCTAAACATCGGGAGCTTGCAGAACAACACATCCGCTTAAAGTCCTTCGTGCCGCAGTAGTAGGAGTGGAAGTTGTAGTAATAGTTCAGTTGTGTTGCCAAACTCACTCTCACATATATATATATATATATATATATACACACATACACATACACACAGTGCTCGATTTCTAGAAATAGAGGTGCCAGAACTGTAACCTTCTGGGTGTGTGTGTGTGTGTGGGGGGGGGGTATTCCAAATTATTGGCCAGAAAAAAGAAATGTTTGGTTATAGAAAAGCTGGAACATTTAATTCCAAATTTTATTTTGCAAAACAAGTACAAAAATGTATTGTAGTAAAGTAATAAAAGCAGTAAACAAGCACAGTTTCATGATTATTTAAGTTGTCTGCCCATCCTGAAAGATTGTCCAAAACTTCAACATGTTTTCATCATACTTCTTGTCTCTTGACCTCTCCTTACTCTTTATGGATAATGCTGAATGGTGCCCAGACACAAGCCAAGAGTCAACATACTTACCTGGGTTCAAGAGTCGAAGAGGATATCCATTGATCTTTATAAACAACAGGCTAGAAACTTGCAATATTCAGTTGTAATAACAAGTAGTAGTCCAGACCCACTCACTAACAACAGAGTAATATGTTATTAAATAAATGTTTTTAACTATAGTAATTTTTTTTTCCTACCGGTACCGGTTTTTTTTCCTGAATGTGTGTTCGTCGACTTTTTTGTATCACCATTTTCATTGGCTGTTTTCACCTTTAAGGCAAGACTCTTATTAAAACTGTTAGTATTGGATAGGTAGCTATAAATGTGGAGTGTAAACACGCCTGTTTGTTTTTAAGCTAACGTCAATCCTAACTTAAAAAATTGGTTGGCGTGTTCAACAACATGGTCGTGCCCAATATGAGATCCCAAATCATGCCTAATATGAGATAGAGTGAAAACTAAAATGCCTAATATGAGACCCTAACAGCCTTGTTTCCTCTGAAGCTGGAGATGCAATGACGCCCAGGTGAAATCCACAAGCGTGTAGCAGTAGTGACAATGTGGAAGGTATTGATCAAAAAACGTGTTCAAACCAGTTCTTAGTGACTCCTGAAGAAATAAATCCGTTGCCTACGTTACCTGAGAAAAACACCTCGAAACCAAGTAGGGCCCGTAAAGCCGATATTATCAATTCATCGCCCTATAAAAATAAATTTATTGATAGCATTAATAAAAGAACTGCAACATATTCGAAAAAACTTTGTTTCCTACAAGAAAAAAAGGAATAGACCTAAAAGATAAGAAATCAAAGGATAAACTTTCAAAGGATTATAGCTATGATGATGTCAGCTCATTTGAAGATGATGAAAAACTTTCTCTCCATGACAGCAATGATGATAGCATAGATGAAAACGACGCTGAATGTCTTTTTTGTGGTTGTTTATTTTCAGAAGACAAACGGGGAGAGCAGTGGCGTCAATGTAGGTGTTTCAGGTGGGCCCATGAAGATTGTGGAGTTGACGAACTTTTTATTTGTAAACAATGTCAAAAGTTTGAATCTAAAAACAAAAAGTAAACAAAACCTGTAGTATAAACCAACTAATTTGTTTAAAATGTCACTTTTCTTTTTCACCTATTAGTGTATATAGGTAACTGTTATATAATTATTTTGTACAGTTTTCTTTTTATGAACTTTTCAGTAATTCTAATTCATATTTAGAGTTGTAGAATGGGGGTCTCATATTAGGACTACTTTTTTCAGACCCCAAAAAATGGAACACTTGTGTTTATAATTTCATACATAAAAATTGTAAGGTTATTTTCAATTTTCTGTCATTGTTATATGTAGTAAAATATATGTATTAAATGGATATCAAGTTGGTACTATAATCCCTCTCTTACATTCCTAGTTATAAATGAAAATAAAAAGGGGTCTCATATTCGACATACATGCATATATATGCGTGTGTGTGTGTGTGTAATATATATATGTATATGTATGATGTATATATATGTGTGTGAGTGTGTGTAGTGAGGGGGAGGCTAATGAAGTTAACAATACGAGGAAATCGAGTTTGTGTCTTAGGGGGTAGGGAACCCATAATTATATGATGAATAGAGGACGTACACCAAGAGGAGTACCACACTTGGAACAATGTGTACCTTCAGCCCATCTTCTACTTTATCAGTCACGCTAAATTAAGTTAGCATAATTTCTGTGGAAATTCCACATCTCTTTGAATTATTTTAGCGAGAATTTAATCATTATGCAAGTAAGCTTTCATATTTCTCGATGCCACTGACGTCCGTTCTGGATCCTTTAATACCCCCCCCCCCTGTAATGCGTGTCTAAAGTCATGATTTACTTTAGACACGCATTACAGTTTCTTGTTTTATCTCATTAGATATGATGACGGAATTAGAGACAGATGGAATTTGCGTTTTTAACTCTCACTTTTTATGACGCGGTTTTGGCAACCAACAACGAGCACATGCACATGTATGTACTACCATCTCCAATCGTCACTGAGCGTGTGTCTGAACGTTCCCATGACAAACATGAGAAAAGCGGGCTGGAAGGCTATCCGTGTTTTTGCCTTCGCTCTTGAAAAAGCGGACTATCTCGCAGTAAAACAAGAGTTCCTGCTCGAACATTATCGATTGAGTTGTGTGATGCAATTTAAAAGAGCTTTAATGTAAGTAACTACCAAAAATCCTTGCGTTTAACCTGATCGAGGAATTCCAGTAAATAGTAATTAGGGATGCGACATCGATGTCGATGTTTTCAAAACATCGATGTTTTGATAAAAACATCGATGTTCTAAACATCGATTTATTGAAGCCGATGTTTTTTTAACATCGATGTTTTGTACTCGATGTTTTACGTTGTCTCGATGTTTTTTTTAATGAAAAAGTACCATAATAAAAAAAATTTACCACGTAGCATAATTTTCACACTTAGTAAATGTAAGTCTGAATTCTGAAAAGGACGAATACAAAAAGGGGAGCGATTCCTTAGCAAACAGACAAATGGCAATCAACAACCAATGAACCAATCAGAGCGCTTGGAATGTTCCTGACACTCCAGAACCTTCCATGGAGTTTTATTTTATAAATAGTATATACACGAGAGCAGCCATTTAAGTTTTTGTTTTGTTCTGGTTTTTTATAAGTTGACGTTAATATTATTAGTAAGATGCCTCCCAAAAGTAAAGTTTGGAAATATTTTTGCAAAACCTCTGACAAATTGGCGAAGTGCAATATTTGCCTTAAGTCCCTCAAAACTTCTGGCAATACCACGAATTTATCTGGACATTTGAAGGCAAAACATGGCGATATTTACAATGAGAATTTTGAATCATCAATGTAGCCCAAGACAAAAGCAACCAAGTTTTTGTCATTTGTGTCAGCCCAATCAGAGAGTAAAAATAACCCCCCCCCCCCGACTAATCGAAATAACGTTAATGTTAGAGGTTACTAAACCAGTTTTAAAAAATGGATGTTCTAAAACATCGATGTTTAAAAACATCGATGGTTTTTGGGCGATGTTTTATTAGCATCAGTGTTTTAATATTGAATATCGATGTTTCAAAACATCGATGTTTTGTTATCGATGTCGCATCCCTAATAGTAATGTTGGTCGCGTTTCCCTTTTTTTTTTGGTTTGTTTGTTTGTTTCGACTGAAAAAGGACGTTAGAATGAGACCGGTTCCAGTAGTTTATACTAATTTGTAACGGCTTATGATAAAGATCCACAGGTTATTACGTACAAGTTAGTTACATTTTACATTTACGTTGTTTATATTTATCCATTTGTTAGGGAGCGTTTACGGTATTACAGACATTTCAATCCCAAAGAGCCTCTTTTACACTGAAATTTCAGCTTAGACTGCATGACCTTTCCCTTTACGATCTCATGCCCTCCATCGATAGGAGTTAAGAGTGTGTACTGACCCTACTGGATTCGGTCACATCAATGTTAACCTATGGAGAAAATATGTCTACAATTTACAGCTACATAAATTGATGATAATCCAATAAAAGTGGCATTTTTAAATACCCTGAACTTTTCCGCACCTTGCAATAGGATTCATTTCATAAATTTAGTCGACCAAAGGAATTTAGAAGCGTTCAAAACACACTATTTCCCCCGAATACTTTAAATTTTAAAATATTATTTGTATTCTTTAAAAAAAAGAAAAGACATTTTCTCCATAGATTAACATTGAGGTGAGCGAATCCAATAGGGTTACTACAAAACAGCCTTAAATAGACATATCTAAGATGTATCAGAGAGGTCATTGTAATTAAAAATTATTGATAACTTACATGCAGTAATTCTCATTCCATAACTCTTATATTTCATTTAACTATATTAGATGAATAGCAGTATTCGCATATTTTTATGTATCATATTTTATAGAGCAACTCGTTCATTATTTTTTTTTTAAATCCTCTAATTACCTACCCACAATTTTAATTCACATTTGTGGGCCCTATTTTAAGGCAAATCTGTCGTTTCCATCTGCAATCGCCGAGAAACTGATTCAATTCTCATGAAACATTCATTTTATTATCCATATGCAAATTGTTTCAACTCGGAGCTGCAAATTAAATTTTGTCCCCTTTGCGGTTTTCATTCATAAACATACCGCAGTTGTCGATGCATTCGGCCCTCTCTCTCTCTCACTGCACAGCAAACCTGATTAATTTCTTTAAAATTTCGAATGCATCGCCGCGGTGATATACGCAATGCATAATGCTGTCGATTTAAATGCTTAATAATTAGCTTTAGTTACTGATTATAAAGTTTCCCTTCATTTCACGACTAGGCCTGTTTAATATTGCATTAAATAGCGGCGCGAAGGATTTTTATTCCCAATTAGGATATTTCAGGAAGCGTGAAATGTTGACAGCGTTTGAAAGATTGCTGAATTGCAGAAAGGAATCTGCAAAGGAGAGTAGATATATGTAGGAAATATGCTAATTTTAAAAGCATAAAATATTGCTTTTGTTCTTATTTAAATGCAGACTTTTGAATATATCATTTAAAGGCAGTGGTGCGCAAACATTTTCGACGGCGACCCATTTTCTTTAAATAAAATAATCACTCGACCCCCCCCCCCCCCCCCTAATCAAAATTTTTGGTAGTAGCAAATTTTTTTTATATTATGAAAATGTTAACAAAAATAGATAAATAAATAAGTAAATTTTGACAAACTGTTTTAAAAATCAATGAAATGTAGACTTGGGTATATACATAGGATTGAACTTTAATAGTGGCAACTAGGTATGTACAGATTATACAGAAGAGATACAGGGGGTGAAACTTTTATAGCCCTTCAAAATAGTAACCAGCATTGTTCAGCAACCGTTGCTAGCGTCCTGGAAGCTGCAGGATGCCGTTGGCAGCACCTGATCTGTTGATCCTTCGAATGGAGCGGTCTACAGACTGCAGAATCTCTGGTGGAATCTATGGAGAGGCTTCCATCAACTTGGGGATGAGATCAAAGTCACAGAGACTTGCTCATCCCCAAGTCTCTGTGACTTTGTCATGGGGAATATTAGGGACTGTAGAGCACTTCCAAGCCCCAGAGAGCAAACACTATCCGCAAATACTATCGGCAGTGTGCCCACAAGCATTTTCCTTCAATCGGTACGATGCGACAAACTATTTCGTACAATAGAACGGAAACAAAAACATGGCTGTGTTCATCCTGTCTCTGTGCAGGCGTGTGATGTTTTCGGGGAGAGCGCATTCGCTCTGAGGTAAGGCAGGTATGTGACGTACGTGTGGTATAAGCTGCTTTCATGGGTTCTACAACATCGTGGGGACTCTACAACAATATTGACACTATTAAAGTTACATCCATCGAATTCACTTAGCATAATAAGAATAAAAAAGTCTTGCTTGCCTTCTGCACTTGATATTGGCAATTGTCATGTGATTAAGGGACGACAGATGAATAGCTAGAGCACTGGCATTCGGTACTAAAGTCTGTGGGTTCGAGTTCCACTTTTGATATGGAGAGTTATAGCCGTTCGCAACTGGTTTTAAGTTGTAGATGCCTGTCTAATTAGCCCTCGTGTAGACCCCCTCCCTCCCCCAAAAAAGACTCTACTTTAGCGCTCGAAACCAAACCAAGCCATGTGACTAAAACTTCATATTTAAATGTTAATATGTATTTGTATTTCGTTAAGCTAAATTTATTTCCCATTATCTATCCGCAACACCTTTAATTGTTTTTTCACTACCCAGCTATGGGTTATGACCCATAGTTTGGGCACACCACTACTGTGAGGCAAAACAAAATGCTGCTTCAGGTTATAAAAAGGTACCTGTTTTAGGATCTAATGTTTCTCGGTAGCGGATTTACCTGTTTTGGGTATCCCTCTATTGTATCTTTAACACATTTTTTTACGTTTCTAGTCACACTTCCATTTCAGTAATATGCCCAAAACAGCATATTCTGAACTAGGGTGAAAGGGGAGAATGGAGCAAAAAAGGTTGAGAACCATTGCTTTGGAGGCTTCTTTTCAATTTCCTTGTAATGGATAAATAATATTTTTAATATTTTTCCTGTACAGTGCTACACTGATAAGCCGGATCGAAGTATTATTGCTGTGAAAAAGAGTAATGTTATTTTCCAATAAAAGGGAAATTGAAGTATTCGATAAGACGCTTTTTTTTTCTTCTGTAAATGTTATTATTTTTTTATCACGAACTATTCCAGAAATTTTCGAGGGAATAAATATTTTTATAGATTTATTACCATGCCGAACGTCATGACATATATTTATATTTTATGCCTTTTTGTAAATGTTCATCCAAAAATAAAGCACAAATACTTTTCACTAATATGTGTTGTATGAAATGTGATTTCAATTTTAAAATAAGTTGTTGTTGTTGCTTATGCCACGTGGGCGGAATGTATTCCATACCAGGTCCATACCTGAGGCTCCGGTTTATAATGGCACCACAAGAGTCGGAGTCTGAATTAGCCAGGTGCCACCTCAATTTTGACCGAGCACCCCCAGAGGTGACATCTGGGGGGATCGTACCTTCCCCACTCACTGACCTCAAAAAAGTATTTTCCGGTCTATGGATTTAACGTGCCCATATCCTGCCTAGACACGAACGTATTTAATGGCGCTTGTCGGGATTCGATCCGCCGAGCATCCGCAGTACCGAAAGCCAACACACGACCATTAGGCTACCTCTGGCCCTTAAAATAAGTTATATTAGTGAGCTGTTTGAAATGGAGCCATTCTGTAGTCTTATATTATGTGAACATAAGCTGTGAATTATGTTAGGCGGAAAGCTTTAGACATCATTACTACAACTTGAAACTGAATGTAAGAAAAGAACTGATCATACACAAAGAGTCATACGAGTATAAACTCAGAATACTAAGCATTTGGAGTCCACTAGAATTAAATATTTCGAATACTAACTGTGGCAAATGGTGTATGTCTGAATAATTTACGAGTGAATAAAAAGTAAAGCGCACTCTTCAGACCTCTCCTACACTACTGATTCCAGCAGTAGCTGTATTGTTGAGAAGCAGCAACATGATTGTAACGCCGCTATGGTGAACTTGTAAATGTGTATATAGTTCGAATAAACCGGTGTATCTAGAAGTAGTGAGTTTTTCTTCCCTGGAATCTCTTTTACGCAAAGTATTCGTGACACTAATATTTTGAATATTTATATAATGTAAACAAAACACACTGAAAGGTTACAATTTTTATGCTAATCTAATGTAATTCTTCTAACATTTTGAACTGTATCGAATTTTCTAACAGATATCCTTAACAAAGAAAATTGATATAAACTTTCAAAAAAGTACTTTGTATTCCAATATTGTCATACTGACAGTTATCGATGTTATTAACCATACGTTTCTAATTCTTATATAACTCATTTTGAAATTTAAATTTCTAATTAAAAACATTTATCATTAATACTCAGCCAGGTGACGGTCGATTGGCTAGGGCGTTGGCTTTTGGTTCCGATCCTGTGGGTTCGAGTCTCACTATTGGCATGGATGTTTGTAGCCGTTCGGAATCGGCTTTAAACTGTAGGTCCCGTTCTAATTAGCCTCTTGTAGCACAAAATTGACCGTAACGCTCCAAACCAAACCATTAATATTCCTTTGGAGTCTTTCTAAAAGAAGACACTGTGTTTAGTTCATATTTACTTTATTAGCTCAAAATCCATTCGATAAGAAGCGTTATATAGATAGAATACAAATATTTGCTATTTAAGAAGAGATTTAAAAAAAAAAATTATTGTTGCAGTCATAATATATTTTTTTTTCTCAGACCATTACGTGCAGTGCTAGTAAATGTAAAAGGCAGATTTGAATGAACTGTTCAGAACTTACTGTCATTAATTACAATGTTAGGTTTTTGATAATTGAGTTTTTAAGACGCAGAAGTTCTGATAACTTTTTAGGCATGAACACGAGTCGCAAGTTTCCGCTGAAAAGTATCTCTTCTTCCAGGGAAAACATTCATAGGGTTGATGCGCATGTTATGAATCCAATCTTATTAGAAAATCCCCTTCCCCACTGCTATCTCAGAAATGTTGTCATGGCAAAATCACGTTTGACTTCGGTCCTTGACTTTCTAAAACCGAAAAACGTTAAACATAAAGAGAGGAATGAAAAAAAAAATAAATAAATAGAAAGCCAGCCTTTCTGAACGTGACTTCATTTCAAAGCACGTTCCGTGCCATTTTTGCTAAAATACCCATAAAAATTGTCCGAACAGGGCAGCAAAAAGTTTCGAAATACAGTGGCAGAAACATTACATGGGAACTAACATTTCGCAGTGTTTTAAGCGCTCGGGTCACGTATGTATCTCATTTTACAGATTTTGATCCATTACGATCTCCCCGTACAGCAGATGGACACCAGGAAACGCCTTTAGGGACTAAATAGGAGTGAATACGAGTGTTCTTTAGTAGATAAATAACTTTGTTTCCTGCTCGCCCTTTTATGTGATTTACAGTGAAATCTAGTTATTTTGAGTAACCCCTCTCCACCCCTAAAAAAGGGCTGTTCTGTCAAACGTATTGGTTACACGAAACAATCTCATTCATTGGAGATTAAATGTCATCTAAGAATGTAATTTTAGAATGGATCTCATTTTAAAAATTTCGATCCATTACGATCTTCTCATGCAGAGTATGGGCAACAGCAAACGCCATTTGGGACGAAAGGTTGGTTGGTCAACTTTCGCTTCACAAGGGCTATACCGGGACCTACAGTTTAGAACCGATTTCAAACGGCTACCAACATCCAGCCAGTAGTGGCTTCGAACCCACAAACTCTGGAAGTGAATGCAGGGACTAAAAATAGTGAATATTCGGCTGTAGTACCAAATCCGGACCGTTTTGGCGAAATTTTGGCTAAATTTCGCTCCCGAATGCCAAAATTGGCGTGTAAAGCATTACCACACATATGTGGGTGTTCCCTTTCGATCATTCGTGTATTTTTTTTATTTCGAAGCGGGTTTTCGGGGGGGGGGTCTTTCCCGCTTTTTAATAAATAATTATATTTTTGCATTATTTGTGCATTTCAAAGAGTGTCAGTGGTGCAATGATGCATTTTGAGCATCTAATTCGATCTGATTGGGAGTGGCAACCCTCCCACACGTCTCTAAAGAAGGGAATTCGGTTGTCCGAATTTGGGAGGTTATCGCAGTAAGATATTATTGTCCTCTTTGGCGGACCGGTCCCGATTTGGTATGGCTGCGATATATAGAAATATCGCAGCTATATAGAGCTGATATTTTCAGCTGCTTTACTAGATAAATTTGTTTTTTTTATGGTATTTTTATATGCTATCATTTTAAATTCAGCCATTTTGAAATAATCTCCCCCACCCCCACCCTTTCCGAATAAAATGCCGCTCAGTCTAACATTTCGATTATTCTATGCAATTTTCATTATGTTTGATATAGTGCCAGATGATATTTGTGATAAGTTGAATAAAGGGATCGTAGACATCGTTATTCATGTTTTCCGAATTCAAAATCAGTGATGGGTGTAACTGCGTCATATTTGCTTTGGAAAGTGCGATACTAATTAACGGTGCATTACAGAGCTGACAGACTGAATAAATTAAACAGAAGTTATCCCAACAAGAAACCGACTGTAAGGCAGGTACGAAAGAAAAGGTTAGAGTTTGCTAGAGTATTTTCGTCTGGCAATCATAGCCAGGAAAATATTCCTGAATTTCATAGTAGAGCAATCCATTGAAAAGTATTGAAATTCCTCTCCTAAGTAAGGTAGTGCGAACGATTTAAAGAAACCTGAACTGGGAGAGACTTATCAACATATTTAAAAAAAAGTACAATACTCAGAAAATTCAAGATTTTGAATTTTAAAGTTTTTTTTCTTGTATGAATGTAATTTTTTCAAAAATATTTCTCGTAATTTTCGTTCACTATTATTATCTATACCTGCATACTCGCTTTATTATCGCTCCCTTCAAGAAAAGCTGGACCTTTCATCGACCCCTTATAAAATTGCGTTATAAAACGTCTACTATATGCATTTGTACTCTATGCCACATAAATTATGAGATAGTTAGAAAAGTTATGTTCAATACACATTAACATCATTGCTCTAAATAATCTCTCACAGCATGCTGATATAGAAACACCTTTATTATTTTCTATGTCTCTGTTGTACACCAACCTAACAGTTTCAGTTTGTGGGGTGAGGTTAAACAAGCTCACCTCTTATTTTAGCGAGACAATATTTATTACCACTATCGATAGGTTTATCGTTTTCTAAAATTCTTTTCAGTCATATTTTTTAGCTAAACGTCTCGTTATGCTATAGTTTATAAACTATGAATTTTAACCCAACAGGGCTTGGAGTTTCTGTATTTTAAGGGCCACTCTGCTCTGACATTTAATTGGTTTGTCCTGCCAATCCCTGTTCGCTGTTTGCTATTTTTCATTTAAGAACGTGAAAGAGAATCAGTCATTGATTGCTGGCATATTGATTACGTTCTTCGAAGGTCTTGTATTGAGATAAGGTGTTGATCAATAATATAAAGCTGTTACTTTGTAGGGAGTGGTATAAACGCCCCTTACATGCCAGGATTGGTCTAAAGCAGTGGTTCTCAACTTTTTTTTATGCCTGAGCACTCCTTACCCCCTTTAGATGACCTTCAGACCCTACGCTCCCCCCCCCCCCCTGGCCTGAAACATACGAACATCAGTTTTGAAATATCAGAAAGTGTAGCAAAAATAAACAACAAATAACAAAGAAAAAAAAAAAGTGTAAATAGGGATTCCGTTGGAAAAAGTAGAATTCATGATATGGCTTATACTGTTGCAATCATACATGATTGCAGTCGTAAAGAATAACTCAAAAAGTAACAAAAATACGATAGCTGTTATATGCCTAATCACTGAATTTATTTTTCGTTTACACAAATCTTCTAAAAATACGTTCTACGTATATTTTTTGCTAGCCAACCTCCATCCTCCTCCCTTCTTCCGTCCCCGAACATCACTTATGCCTCCCCAGGTTGAGAACCAGTGATCTAAGGGTTAGAACATTAAGGTGGTTTGGGCACTAGGATGTCCAATTATCGTGGGTTCGATTCCTATTCAATTGTTGTGTTGATATTATTGAAAGAATAATTATTAATTTTATTAACAACCGCGATTTTTTTAATATAGTAACGCTAAATAAAAGGTTTAAATAAAGAATGTTTAAGTCTCTACTGAATTTAAAATGATTTAACGTGTTAAATAAGTTTGTAAAGTGGCTTGGTTGAAATTATTCTAATTATTCTTTGTGAGCTGGTGAATTGTACTTAAAAGTTTTCTCTTTGTAAGCGTCTATCCTATCCTTATTTCTTATGGGTTTCGGCCTGGTAATATGAAACCACGGTTTTTGCCATTTTCGTGGGAAATCTCTCGAGAACCCAGACTTGAAGATGGATTTTACAGGCCTCAGGAATGTGAAGGGGGTCAACGGACATCAACCGATCCCCGGCTCAGAGCGATGGAGAGAGACGCGCAAGGTTACATTTTTGACGTAGACAGCGGTGGTGCGGAGGAATTTTAATAGAGTATGAAAGCAAGTTCAAAAGAAGAAATAAAATTGTTATGAAGATCCAAAAGATGAATTTTGCGGCCTTCATCCTTTTTCCTGGAGGTTGATGTTCGGAATCGACGGCGCGAGATTGGACTTGACGGCGAGACGCGCATGAACACATGGGGTGCGGCGGCGGACCTGAGAGAAAAAAAAATGGAAGCGGGAGATTCTGAGCGTGGACGTTGGCGGCTAAAGACTTCGGTCTTGACGCTCCCAGGAAAATGCAGCCTGATCCCGGAGAACCACCTTTATTCGGGTGAAACCCAAATTTTTTTCCTTTCCGTTCTTTTAGTTTCTATCCTTAATTTCCCTTTATTTTGAAAGCTATAGCGAATCCCTAAGACTGTTTATTTTATTTTATTTTTATTTTAACTTATTAATAATGCTAGCAATTAAGATCAAAGTTGAAAAAGGGTTTTTATTATTATTTCACCAGCCACACTCTTATTAATCTTCTTATGTTATTGATTTTTGTTCAATTAATAGTGTGTAATCAGTATTAGAATTGAGTTTATCGGAATAGTGTTGTGTTAATTAAAATTTGTAACGTCGGATTAATATTTAAAAGAATGAATGTATAGGGATGATTACTAAAATTGTACAAGTATGTTATGTGTGAATCAACTGTCCAAATAAAATGTTAAGTTAAATGTTATCAGTAGTTTGTCGTCTTTACCAGTGTTGAGTTTAAATTATTTTTATTTCAGCATTATTGAAGATTATTTTTATTTCAGCAGATGTGAGTTAGGTTTTTCTTTTAGGAGAAGTAGATTTTGTTTTAGGTGTGCTTCTAGAATAGGGAAGTAGTTTTCTTTAATTTTCTAATGATTTTAATTTAATTTAATTTTTTATCCTTGCTCATATCCACCACAGTGGAGTAGACAGTAAAAAAACGAACCTGGTATAAAGTTAAAATTATATGTTATTGGGTTATTGGGGTTAAAATTAAATTCTTTTTTTTTTGAGGTTTTCACAACGCGCCTCAACTTAATTTCTTTAAAATGCACCAACCTTTTTTCATTTTTCGTTCCAACACTTGCAGGCAGTCGATCGTGAAACTATGAGAAATTACTAAGCAAAAAATAATGTTCCGAAAAACTGAAAGGACATATATATGTATGCCGACAAAAATATGTATGACCAGCAACCTTCGTCAAATTAAAAACCGAGCATATTGTTCATAGGCCTCTGAATAAAATGGTGAGAATGTAAGGGATGGTATTTGTACGTAATATAAAATTTACTGACTCCCGGAATGATGTAATGGTAACGTTTGCTGCGAAATTCAGATGTCATATCCTCGATTCGTACTTTTGGCAGGAGGTTGTTGCAACTTGATGTTCGAGGAATAAAAACTTAATTTTAAAGTCAGCGGCTTGTTTTATATTCACAGTTTTTATGCTGGCTCAAAATTGTATGGGCGACTGGTAGTAAACATACGTCTGGACGTTTAATGTAGGAATTCTGATTATTGTATTGTTGTGAAGACTTTTGTCTACTGTAGAAAGGGGGGGGGAATATGCCTTTCCAGTCCCTCCCTCCCCTCTCTTCCGTTTCGGGAATGTCTTGTCGCGGGTGTGGGTCGAATGTGCAATCGCCACCGGTCAGGAACATCTGCCGCCGTCTTGGGGTATCATTAATCTTTCAGACGTCCCCCTCTGGTGGTTGGAGGTTTTTGGAGAAGGGCTATTATCTAGGCTGGGTCAGCACTTCTGATCATTATGTCCCTGTCACTAGGGTATGGATGCTGGCCCACCTTTTCTTGGCAGGCTTTGTTTTGTTGGTAGTTTTCGGGAGGCTCACATTTTCTGGAAACCCCTTCTTGAGAAGGGCTTACACAGCCGAAAGAAAGGAGTTCAGTGGTGAGTTGTCAGTTGGAGATGTCTACCTTTTGACTGGCGTTAGAAGTCAGTTCGCCGTGAGCATATGTTATAGCAAAGTCTTAAAAACGTCTTCCACGAGGTAATTTTGTGGTTCCGGAGTCCTGTTTGTACTGCAGCGTCGATTTCTCTTCCTGCCAAACACAACGCAAGATAAAACGCGGTAGAGGAGGAATGTTCTCGTAGGAGTATTTGCATGGTTTAGAACAGGGGTTCTCAACCTTTCAGGCTCTGTGCCCCCCTTTGAACACTGATGTAAGGTCACGCCTCCCTCCTTCCCTACCACCACCATATGTGGTCAATACAAGTAGTACAATCGGAATTTGAAACTGAAGCTGGTTATTAAATGAAAGTATAGAATAGATAATTTCATACACAAATTTTAATATTACTACACATCTTTATTTAGAACATATTATTATAAGAACATATGAAATCAAAGAATTAAATACAGATAAAATAAATTTGAAGTAATCAAGGATCTAGGTGAGGTTGGCATGTAATACCAGTCACTTTCACAACATTAATGAGAGGGCTGGCACTGTTTGTCCTTGACAAGTTTTTGAATATTAGGTTGTAACTATGACAAAGCCCACCTCAGATCACTTTCAACGTCCAGCTTTGCTCGATATTTTGACTTTATGTATGCTAATGCTGAAATTCCAGATTCACAGAGATATGTGGATGAACAAGCATGAGATATGTGGCAGAGATATGTGGCAGCAGAGATATGTGGATGAACAGAGATATGTGGATGAACAGAGATATGTGGGTGAACAAGCTCCCCTCTTATTTTAGCTAGATGATATTTTTTACCGCTATCGATAGGTTTATCCTTTTCTGAAATTGGCACTAACAACAGGCACTAACAACCTCAAAGCTTCCAAAGCAACTTCTCGATAAACAGGAAAATAGCGTAACCAAAAATTTTTAACATCCATGTTTTCGAATTCCGCCTTTGCTTGAGAATCACATTTTAAGTCGATTGCCTGTTCCTGAATATGATAATATGGAATATGATAATATGGTCTAATATGGAAGTACATTCACAAGGGAAAAATTAATAACAAAGGGAAAGCAGCTGAGCGAGAAACCGTTCTCAAGCTCTTGCAGTGTTGCCAGACGTACAATTATCGTGTTCGTGTTCGTATGTCGAAAATACGTTACGGTTACATTGTGACTGCAAAATTAAGTACAATAAATTACAGTTAGTTTTACTTTTTATTTTTATTTTTAAACTCACGCCTCCCTTGAAATTCTTCTACGCCCCCCAGGTTGAGAGCCGCTGGTATAGAAGATTTCTAGTCAGTCCCCATAAGTGGTTCATGAATACTTAAATGCAGTATATATCCACAGGAACATTATAATCCCAAAATACGAACGACGCACTCCAATATTTGCGTAGTGCTTGTGTATTGTTTTCTGTAAACTTTCACACCACTGGCTGACGACGTACATACATATAACAAGAAAACTAGTATATAATACATACTTTCGTAGGTAAATTAAAATGCAGGGATTTATTTCATATAAAATGGTGACACGATTCTTCATTTAACGACCCCAAAAAATCTCCATCCACACAGACTTTCACGGAAATTAGCTATGACAGCATACAACATTACCACCTCCTAACCCCGATTGGGTATTATTTGGGACACACACACAAAAAATAAAACTAGTTCATTTACTTCGTGTTCAATGATACATGACTTAAAATTATTTTTTTAAAATTTTTATAGAAGGTATCTTATTTAAATGTGTTCATGTTGTTCCTAATTCACCCTGGCCGAAGTTCTAGACCAGGTCCATATAAACTTCGGGCTGAAAAATGCAACTCTGTTTTATAATAGTGACACAGGGATTGGAGTCCGGCTTGGCTAGGTGCCACCACAATTTTGACCTAGCTACCCCAGGAACGACATCGGAGGGATCGTACCATCCCCACCCACTGACATCATAGAAGGACTTTCCGGTCTACGGATTTAACATGCCCATATCCGGACAGGACACGAAGGTTTAACGGTGCTTGATTCGAAACAAGCACACGAAGCAGACCGAAAGCAGAACCGAAAGCAGACGCGCTATCGATAGGCTAAATCGAATCGAGCCCTTAAATGTGTTCATGTACGAAACGATTTTTTGTCCATCGATCAATACAGCTTATATATGTTAAAATGCGATATTTTATCAAAATAACTGAATATAAATTCCTAGAGTTTACTGCTAATAGAAAATTCAGACATATGTCACGACAATTCAAAATCTCGGCGTTCAATATTTGGATTTCTTTTTTGCCAAATATGTACGTATTTGTAATATAAATCATGTTTAAATAGCTAATGTATGGTGCTATTGAACTTTTGCCTGTATCCATAAATTCTGCCATCTCACGACTTATAACCGAAGATAAATGTACACAAAACTTGGCAAACAAGTTTAGCGTTGAGGAGTATATATACATACATACTGCACAGAATACGTAATACGAAGAATTTTTTTCTATGTTTGACAAGAAATTTTTTTTTTACCTGAGGTAGAACATATCTTCTACAAACAAATATTATTGTGAAAGCGTTTAGTTTGGAACAATATGATATTTTAAATTTTATATTTATTTAACGCGAGTTTCTATTCTTATATTTAATGTAAAAAAATGAAGAAAACCACATGCTTTGCAATACTAAGGGTAGGAAATTATGAGAAAGTATAATACAATGATTATTTAGAGATAGTGTTTTGTTTCAAAAGGGAGGGGGGGGATAAGTGAAAAAAATTCTCAAAAATAGAGTCAATTTCCTTTTCTGGATTCAAAACATTCCATAGATCTTTTAGAATCATATAATACTAACCACGCGCTTCTACGATGTTGACATTACTAGATTCAAGATTTTAATTCTGCATTTGTCTATGCATATCCTGCTAAACACCCGTACTTCAGGTCTTTTTTTTAGCAAATCATGAAAAATTTTGTTATCTTTAAAAGGATATAAATGAAATTTCTCAGGGTCATTTCAATGAAATTTTGTACAGCGCTCGTTTTTATTATCCGCTCTTACCTTTGGGATTTTTTTCTTTTTAAGTTCCTATAATAAACATGTGTCTTATATTCTAGGCTAATGTATTCTAGGCTAATGTCTACACGACAAGTGCCTCCACTAAAAAAAAATTAAAATTTTTCAAGCATGTATTTTATCTCTACTTATTTTATAAAATTTAATAAATATGAACAGTTACGTCATCCAATGGTATTTGATACAGCAGAAAATTTAATTAAATTATATTGTATCATTTAACCACATTCGTATCAAGAGATCTGTCGTGATCAAGCAAATCTAGACATAGCTCTGTATCGTTTCAGCGCATCAAAGTTTCGTTGATTTTACACTACCATGGTCCACTTGAAGTCGGTATTTCACCAAAACATCAACGAAAAAAAGCGACAAGGACGAATACCTTGTATCTCTCTCATCGTTTTGTATCCTGATCTGTCAAGAAACCTCATATGTGATATGGTGTCCTGACATAAACGTGGGCTCACCGTGTGATACAAGTTTATGTCACTACACCATATCACATATGGTGTCCTGACATAAGGATGGCTCTGTATAATCATCACCATCCTTATCATCATGTATCGCATAATTTAGGGATCATGATACAGATGGCTGATACGATCCTTGTTTTAATTTATTGTCTTCTTAAAATCTTCCCATATCATTTGGCCGACCTCTATCGCACATTAGCCCTGCGTCCACACTGCTATATCCGTTTCTCGCGTTTTTTTTTTTTTTTTTTTTTTTTTTTTTTTTTGGGGGGGGGGGGGTTATTTGTTGTTGTTCTTTTGTTTCGTTTTGCTTCAGAGAGACCAACACCATTACCATAATCATGTCATATTAGCGTGCTAACATTTCATACACGGTTATGGAAACAAGTACTGTCGAATCTTGCTCAATCGTGATTCAAATCTTACTTTGGTTAAATGATCCGAGTATGAACGCAACCTAAGGGCCTGTTCAGATAGAATCCGTCAGTGTCAGCGTAAAATTTTTTAACCAATCATATACCAATCATTGACCTATTTAACCAATCAGCGCCAACGGAATCTTTAAAGCTGATGCTGACGGATTCTATCTGAAAAGACCCTTAGGCCTTAGGGCATGTTCACATAGGAGTCCGTTGCGTAGCGTTAAGGGAAAGATGACGTTGAGACGAAAATAAACCAATCATAGGCGTTAAAAATTTCATTGCTAATCGTTTGGAGGTTTGTCATTGGTTAAATATATTTCAATAATTTAACGCAACGCAATGGACTCCTATCCTATGTGAACAGGCCCTTATTCACACTGAGTCCAGAAGCGCTACTCGCATCAAAATAATTTTAACCAATCATAGACCTCCAAACAATTAGCAACGAATTTGTTAAGGTCTGTGATTGGTTAAAATTATTTCTATAAGAGTAACGTTGAAACTGCGCGGCACTGAAGGACTCAATGTGAAAAAAGCCTATGTCACTTCAAAACACACATTTTCTCATTAATCTAACGATTTTATATGGCTTTAACTACTATTTTACTTTTTAAGGCTTTAACTCTAATCCACTTTCAAATACAAATGGCCTAAGAGAGATCTACAGACCTTCGAATCTATGAACAAAAGCGCTTACCAGTCACACCGCTGGCTCAATATACGATTTTTACCGACTAACATGACAGCACCTACTTTGATAATTAGTAGCTGATTGGGAGAGATACAGTCATCTTTAACCCCACGAAAACTATTAAAATGAGAACTACAATTTAAAAACCGATTTGGAGCGACTACACATGTCTATGCCAGCAGTGCGACTCGAACCCCAGCACAGATTCTGGCATCGAGTCATTTTGATTGCATGAAAATTATCCCGTCGATCATGCTATTTATAAAAGTTTTTTTAAAAAGTTATGTAGTAAATGTTATTTGCTCCTAAATACTTTAATGTTATTCAGAGTACAATTACGTATTCCATGATTTTTACTAGAAAACAAGTATCGTTAATATGACGTTGTATTTGGATTTACAGGTACTTTAATTAAATATTTAAGCCCAAAAATTGGTTGATCACACCTTAAGTCTATTATTAATATAAATTATCATTTATTGATCTGTTGTTTCAGGCAGTATGTTTTATTTAAATATTAATATATTATAACATATATTCCAACATAATATATAGTCGAATAGCAAACGTTGAACACTTCTCAAATAAAATTTCTTTTCAACTTTATCGATATATATAACACAGTTCCGTAACTGACTGACTGACTGACATATAACGCACAGACCAAACCGCTGGATCTAAAGGGCTGAAATTTTGCATGGCGATTCTTCTTATAGTGTAGGTGTGCATTAAGAAATATTTTTGAAAAATTATTCTTAGATTCTTTTAAATTAAATTTTTAAGCTGTTTTTATAACATTCTTTTAAGTTTGCATTTAAAATAATAATCTGAGGGTTATAAAATTTATATCACGAGAAAGATCATAAAAATTCCTTTAAATTGAAATCTTTTTCAAATCTTTATCTCAATTTTCTGATTTTTGGTGAATTTTTAAATATGAATTTTTAGAACTTAATTTATTAAATGGTGATCACGTAATTTCTTTTTATGATACTTTAAATTACATTACGTGCATTACGTGCATATCAACGAAATATATTGACAAAAAAAAATACAAATACGTTAAAAGATAAAATTTAACCATCGGACTAATTGGGATGAAAGTTTTTAAAAAATTTAATTCAAATTAGAATGTTTTATGGATATAAACGTACAAATTAATTGCATACATTGACCGTTGTATTTAATTTAAATGTACTCCGTAGCGAAGCACAGGTATTCAGCTAGTCTATTTATAAACGGTTCTGTATATACGATTTTTGCCGACTAACATGACAGTACCTACTTTGATGATTGTCTGTTTGAGAGAGATATACTCGCCTTTAATTCGACAAAAGCTATTGAAACGGGAACTACAGTTTAAAAACCTATTTCGAACGACTACACATGTCTATGCCAGTAATGCGACTCTCGAACCGAGCACAGATTCTGACACCGAATACCAGCGCTATAGTCCTTCTCCAATCATCCGCTGTATGAATTTTTGATTGCATGAAAGACTATTCCGTGAATCATGCTATTTATAAAAGTTAAAAGAGGTTATATAATAAATGTTTATTTGCTCTTAAATGCTTTAATGTTATTCAGAGTACAATTACATATTCCGTGATTTTTGCTAGAAAACGCGTATTAAATTATTAATATGACGTTGAATTTGGATTTACAGGTACTGTAATTAAATATTTACGCCAAACATTGGTTGATTGCAGCTTAAGTCCATTATTCATATAAATTATCATTTATTGATCTGTTGTTTCAGACAGTATGTTTTATTTAAATATTAATATATTATAACATATTTTCCAACATCATATAGTTGAATAACAAATGTTTGAATTAAAATATGTATTCAAATTTATCTTTTAATACATTACTAAATTTCAAACAAGTATTAAAATCATTTCATACACTTTCCTTTTGAAAGAAAAAAAATCCATAAAATTACAACAAAGGTTTATTCCTCTACATAATTATGGAAATTTATCTTAAGATGAAAATTTCACGAAATTTTGATAAAGAAACTCCTAGCTCAAGGCATTTACTCATTTGGAAAGAAAATATTTTCACAGGATAAAAAGATAGCAGAAAAATTCGAACATAGAAGCACTTCGTTTATGAGAGGGAAGCGAGAAATCTTTTTGGGGTTTTCAGAAATAGTATTTTTATTTACACCATGAAAATTTCCGGTGCGTCTGATTAAAAAGGAAATCGATATATCGCTCTCTCTCTCTATCTCTCTCTCTCTACGTTTCTGTGTTTTTACTGTTTTTTTCTTTTTTCGAAGAACATGGAAAATATTTAAATATTTTCACCTTTTGCGTCGTGTTCTCAGTTTAATGGAACTGTCATGTTTCACACGTCTCATAAATGATATGCTGCGGAGAGTCTGATGTTAAAATTCGAGACTGAGGACTGACGTTAATCCCGATTTTCGATGCATGGAATAGAAAATGAAATGCCAAGTAAGGAATTCAAAATTAAGAATCTTAAGAAATAAAAAAAAGTTTGTGACGTTTATTTTCACTGAGAGATATGTTTTAGTTATTATGATACACAATATAGGAGGGTCACGTTTATGTGATTAGGATGAAATAGAAAATGACTAGAAAATGATGTGTGAAGTAAATAAGAAATTTGAAATTAAGAATCTTAAGGAACAAAGAAGTTTAAAGATGCGACGTTTATTTTCACTGAGAAATGAGTTTTAATTATGTTACACTATTTCGGAGAATCAGGTGTATGTGATTAGGATGAAATAGAAAATGAAATACCTGGTAAATAAGAAATTTTAAATTAAGAATCTTAAGGAACAAAGAAGTTTAAAGATGCGACTTTTATTTTCATTGCGAAATGAGTTTTAGTTATTATGATAAACAGTTTCGAAAAATCGGCTGTATGCGATTAGGATGGAATAGAAAATTAAATGTAAATTAAGAAATTTGAAATTAAGTCTATTAAGGAGCAAAAATAATTAAAGATGTGATGCTTATTTTCACTGAGAAATGAGTTTAACAAATTATGTTGCACTACTTCGGAGAATCAGGTGCATGTGACTAGCGTGGAATAGCATGGGACTAGGATGGAATAGAAAATGAAATGTCAAGTAAATAAGAAATTTGAAATTAAGAATCGTAAGAAACAAAGAAGTTGAAAGATGCGACGCTTATTTTCACTGCGGAATAAGTTTAAGTTATTACGAGAAACAATTTCAAAGAATCGTGTGTCTGTCATTAGAATGGAATAGAAAACTAAATTCAAAGTAAAAAATCTGAAATTAAGACTATTAAGGAACAAAAATGGTTAAAGATCTAATGTTTATTTTCACAGAGAAATGAGTTTTAATTATTATGTTACACTATTTAGGAAAATAAGGTGTATGTCATTAGGATGTTATAGAAAATGAAATGCCTAGTAAGTAAGAAATTTGAAATTAAGAATCTTAAGGAATAAAAAAAAGTTTAAAAGATGTGACATTTGTTTTCACTGAGAGATATGTTTTAGTTCTCATGATACACAATTTCGGAGGGTCACGTTTATGTGATTAGGATGGAAGAGAAAATGATGTGTCAAATAAATAAGAAATTTGAAATTAAGGAACTTAAGGAACAAAGAAGTTTAAAGATGCATTTATTTTCACTGCGAAATGAGTTTTAGTTATGATACACAATTTCGAAGAATTGGGTGTATATGATTAGGATGTAATAGAAAATTAAATGCAAAGTAAGAAATTTGAAATTAAGACTATTAAGAAACAAAAAATAATTAAAAATGTGATGTTTATTTTCACTGAGAAATGAGTTTTAATTATTATGCTACACTGAGAATCAGGTGTATGTGATTAGGTTGAAATAGAAAATGAAATGCCTAGTAGATAAGAAATTTGAAATTAAGAATCTTAAGGAACAAAGAAGTTAGAGATGCGACGTTTATTTTCACTGTGAAATGAGTTTTAGTTACTATGATGCACAATTTCGAAGAATTAGGTTTATGTGATTAGGATGGAATAGAAAATTAAATGTTAAGTATGTAAGAAATTTGAAATTACAACTATTAAGAAACAAAAACGGTTAACGATATGGCGTTTATTTTCACTGTGAAAATTGTTTTAGTTATTGTGTTACACAATTTCAAAGAGTCAGGTTTACGTGATACCGAAGCAAGTCATGTATATAAAGGTTTACATGCAAATTATTTATTTATTTATTTATTTATTTTTATTCCCTGAAATTGTTTTCGCACTTAAAACCGAATGTAAAGCTTTTTGGGAGAAAATGAAATCTGAAAATGAGTTTTTATTTAGATTCTGAAAAAGTTATCTCAGATTTTAAAAAAATGTAACTGTAAGATTAATCAAAATGCTTATCAATCCAATTTTAAGCTTTTTTTGGGGGAAAATTAATTAATGCTGTAAACGTACCGAAGTTTAATCCCGTATTCTATACATATTTAAATATTGCGTTTTGCAATAAGGAAGTTTTAGAGAATTCATTGTTGTAGCTAAGTTTACCCCAGAGTTACAGAATGATAACAACCAGTCCCAATGTTAATTACATTCATTTCTTAGGTTTTGAATCTACAAAGGAATTAATGAGTGGATCTTCCAATTAAAAGCTAATATAAAGTATAAAAACCGTGTCTTTCTCCTCGGTGAAGTTTACGTTAGTATTTATGACTGTTTGTGTTCTTGAAAATCTTTAGAAGTAATATCATTTTTTTAGTACATTTTATTAACTTAATAGTAGAGAAGTTTTAAAATAGTGAAAAGTTATTTTTAAAGAAACTAAATTAAAAAATAATGGTTCTCAAGATATTTAAATAACTTCATGCGATATCAACCAATAAGTTCTCTCTTTGACAAATAAGTCAAACATACAAAATGTTTTGTTACATCATATTAAGTAGATGATTCATTATTAAGTTTGGTACTCTATGATGGCGACTGTGGTGACAACTAAAATTCGCAGCTGTGTAATCTGTCTCTGATATCGTATTTAAGCCGAATATGAACGTTGAGAATTCAACCACGTCATGATTTTCGCATGTGCATAGATTACCGCATAGATTATTGTTGAGCTTCTCCGACATTGTGCGAAGTCTAGTTTTCGGTCATTTTCCTCATATGACCATTCAGTAATCTATCATATGCTAAAATAAGAGATCTGTGGATTCCAGTAGTTTAGATACATCTGTGGATTCAAGTATACGTGAGCTGAGGTCATGCGACGTGTAGAAATAGAGACGTCTCTGAGAGACGTTCCTCACACACTGATCTTTACATTTGGATGAAGTCCGCTAACTTTGGTTTCAATCCGTATACCTTTTTTTTTCTCGTCAAGCACCAAATATATAATATTTTCTAAATATAAAACGATATTATTTTCCTGAAGAAAATAGGAACTTGAAATATTTTTTGGGGAACTAGGAGCTTCGCCCCTAGGCTCGCTACGCTTGCTTTTGGTACGGGGCCTTCGGCCCCTAATAAGGCTTCCTCGTAAAAAGGCTTAGTAAGGCTTAAAAGGGAATATTTTACTCGTAAAAAGCCCCTAATAAGGCTTACTAGTAAAAAAATATTTGTTATTGCAATGTGCATTAACGTGACTAACTTTATTGAAAACATCGATTTTCGACAATTGGTCGAATATTTTTTTTTATTTCTGTTTCTTATACTTTGGACCTTCCTCTTTCGAAAGCTGTTTTTCTTTTTTCTCTGCGTGATTTAGAAGAAATTTTATAACCATTATAAAACATATCGTTTGATTCAAAATCAATGCTGTAGTAAAAACGTAAGAATGTAATATAAACTGAAAGCAAGAAATACTGAATATAATATAAACTGAATATAATGTATTATAAAAGGAATATAATATAAACTGAATTTGATATTAGTTTCTTTTAAATTATTTTTACATCTTTCCTCTGTTAGGGCTAATAGCGAGGTACATAAGGGTGATTCTCGGGCAATGTAACAGCTTCCATCCATTTACCGTTGTCACCCTTATGCGAAGGGCTTTTCATCACTGTTGAATTATCAGCTTTAAAATTCAATTAAAAATCGAAATTTTAAGATAGAGACTTGAAATGAGGTTTATATGAATAAGAAAGCTTTCATCTACCAGGTGATGTAAATATGTGAATATTTTTTTAAAAAATGCTCAAGTTCTATTTTCGTCAAAAGCTGAGGTTTTTTTTTCAAAATTTAGTTGTACTTTATGAAATTGTAGATGAAAATCCATCAAAAACATCAAAAGAAACGACTACAATCTAAAACGTAACAAAGTACAATGCACTCTCTTTACAAACAATTCGAGGTTTTCCATGCATAATTACCGCCCGAATTCTGCTTTTAAGGTAAGTAAAATATATTTCTCACGGTTTACATTTCCTTCTTTATCCAAAACAAATATATTTTAAGCAGTTTTTTTTCTTTAAAACCTCTCGGTAGCAATTTATTTCAGAAGGAAACGGAAAAGCTTTGAATTTCTTTTGTTTTATTGAAACTGTGAGCATGAACTTCTCGTACCATTCATTCCACACACACACGTACACACGCAAAAAAAGAAAAGAAAAAATCAATAAATTTGTCATTTGTTGTTTGCTTTAACATGAAGCATCCTGAATAAGGACAATGAGAGCGAAATGTGTTTATATTTTTAAGCTTTCGTTGTTGTTTTTTTTAGATTGCTACAGATGAAATGAGCTTGAGATAGTTTTTCCTGTGCTGCGTGTGTTTTTAGTGTTATTTGCTTAATGGAAAATTTATGTTGATTTACAGGAAAGAGGGATGCTATGTTTTAAAGGGGGAAAAAACACCTCATGTAAGAAAATATGTACCGGTGAGAAATTGTAAAGCAGCACATGGATGTAGTTGAACGATGTTTTCATTTTAGAAGACTCTTAAGTTATTTTGAAGGAAGTTCTACAACCTATCTCGCTGAGTCTTTTCTCGACACAAAATTAAAGTTTGGTTTTTGCTCGGCCTTTTACGAACAAAATGTAATTACAAAATACCTAAGCTCTTGCAATCAGGGATATTATTTTCTTATTTAGACTTACTTTAATGTTTCACTTCGTTTTTGAAGGAGTTTTAACACTTACATAAACTTTTGAGATAGTGTGGAAAAAATAACAAATATAGCCACATTTATGCGGTTAAATGGTTTGCTGGCCATTAAAATTGCAACACCATGAAGGAGGGATGATACAAACATCGAAATCGCATGAAAGGAAGAAGATGCTGGGAAATGCAAATGATTAGCATTTAAGCGCAATCAAACGACGCAGGAGGGAGAAACGGTATTTCAAACTCTGTATAAAAGTAAAGTTACGCAGCTAGTTTCTCATTCTGAAATCGCATTTGAATGTTGGTTGTTTGTGAGAAGATCATGTTATGCTTCGTATGAGAAGGAGAAACGGCTACCAGCACGTGTCGAAATTCGATAGCGGCAGGATCGTGGCCTATCAAGAGTGCGATTTATCGTTCCGCGATACTGCTGCTCACATTGGTCGGAATCCAACGACTGTTATGCGAATAGGGAATCGATGGGTTGAGGAGGCTCATACTGAACGCCCTGCAGGATCTCAATGACCTCCCTCCATTAACGTCCGGGAGGACAGACATATTGACAGGTCAGCCTTGCAGGATCGTACAGCGACATCACGGACTTTGAGTCAGGAAATGGGCTTGTTTGCAGCACAAGTATCCGCACGGATAGTTCGACGACGTCTGGAGCAGCACGGTTTGTCAGAACGGCGACAATTATTGCGGCTTCCTTTGAAACTGAAGCATAGAGACGCGCGGCGACAGTGGGGCGCCCAGTGACAAAACTGGAGACAGGAGTGGCACCACGTCGTCTTTTCAAACGAGTCCCGGTTCTGTGTGCAGCATCATTATGGACTAGGGCGAAGCGTACAAAAAAAGTTTTCGATCTTGTTTTTGCCTAGTGCGGGAAAGTTGTGTACTGGTGGGTAGGTCATGTATGTAAAGTTTTGGGAAAATCAAAAAATATCTTCCGTTTCCATTTCGTCCGTGATTTTTAGCAGATTTTTACCATTTAGTTAAAAATGTTTATTTCCATTGTTTTGTATGCAGCTCTTCGTTTTTTTCTGAAACAAAATTCAGAAAAAACCCAGAATTCACCACGGGGGGGGGGGGGCTGCATTGCGAGTTCCACCCGTGCCCACCCATCCACCCAACCATATGGGCACTTAACTCCTTTGCCCTTGCAGTTTTTCCGGTTTTACTCGGTACACGCATTTGGTTTGAAATGATGGCATAACTTTTCTCGATTCTGTGCGGGTTCTAACTAAACCGACTCGCTTATTTTCTCCACACGCAGCCGCAGAAACCTCTGTTACTAGTTTCCCAAAACGGTCAACACTTTGGGTGTGGGAAGGAAATTTTAGGTTTCCCAGGCGTTGAGCTACAGACTCTCTACTGGAAATCAAATTTCTCAAATCATCTTCTGTTAAGTGAAATGTTATTCGGGGTTCCGTCAAATTACATTTCTGCCAATCAATAAGGTCTATATATGAAAGTGCCTCGAATTTGAGTTACGGAATGTTGTAGTGTTTGATTCCTTCCTTATTTTTCCTTTCTTGCTCGTAAAATCCTACGTAGTCCAAGTTCTCAAATGGGCTGTCTGTCGTCTGCGATCATTGACAAGATTATTGCTTCCGGGTAGCCGAAATAGCCATGTTTCTGGATAATGGGATCGACCACAGTCTTTAATTCGTTTTTAAGATAGCGCGAGACGTTTATTGTCTTCCACAAATTTCGTGGACCATCCGTGCAATATATATTTAATTTGACAGTAAACCACACAGGTGCGTGCACTTTCATGATGAACTCTTCCAGAGTTTGAAGTTGGTTTGAAGGCCCTGTAAAGCTAATGTATAAACGCATTATTCGATTTGCAGTTTTTAGCCAACGTTGCTCACTGAGGCGAAGATTGCTCAATGAGGCGAAGAGAGACCTCGTCTCCACCGGTGCCTACATGTGAATGTGTCTTGTTATAGCCCCTAGGACATTGGTTTCCAACTGGTGGTATGCGAGATCATTTGAGGTGGTACGTAGAAGGGTTCAACAATAATAAGTACAATGGGCTAGTTGAACCTGACACAGAAACTCTAATCTATATGTATAAAACAGTTCCGTGACTGACTGACTGACAGATAACGCACAGACCAAACCGCTGGTCCTAAAAGGCTGAATTTTTTCATGGCGATTCTTCTTATAGTACGGAAGTGCACTAAGAAAGATTTTTGAAAAATTCTCCTTAGATTCTTAAAATCAAATATTTAAGCTGTTTTTGTTACATTTTTTTAAGTTTGTATTTAAAATAATAATTTGAGGGTTATAAAATTTACATCACGGAAAAGATCATAACAATTCCTTTAAAAGGAAATCTTTTTCGAATCTTTACCTCCCTTTTCTGATTTTTGGGGAATTTTTAAAGATTAATTTTTAGAATTTAATTTATTAGTCAGATCATGTGGTATCTTTTCTTTTTGTGATACTTTAAATTTTGCGTCACGTGCATAACAACGAAATAAACTGACCAAAAGAAATATTAAAATACGGTAAAAGATAAAATTTAACCACTAGACTAATTGAGATGGAAGTTTTTAAGAATTTAATTCAAATTAGTATGTTTTATGGATATTAAACATACAAATTAATTGCATACATTGACCGTTGAATTGAATTTGAAAATTTTCTTCTACATTATTTTGTCTATAAAAATATCCGTTACGATTTTTTTATAAATATATTTTTTGGGGGGAATTAGTTGCATACATTGGCCTTTGCATTTATTATAAATATTTTTTTTTGCATTGATTGCATACATTGACCGTTGTAGTTTATTTTAATGTACTCCGTAGCGAATCACGGATATTCAGCTAGTAAGAAATAAGCATAATCAACGGCAAGTTTCTCATTAAGCATCCTGATAAAGACCTTTTAGTGTTGGGATATTGCATTTTCCCTTTGATAGTGAGAATTACGTACAAACAGCTTTTTCTAGTTTTATGGTTTTATTTTCTGTATTTTGTTTTATTTATACTTATACATATTTTGTAAAGTTATTCATATGTGTATAGAATTTATATGACCCCCCCCCCCAAAAAAAAAAAAAAAAGTTCTAACATAACCAGTGGTACTCCACGACCCGACAAAGTTCTCAGGTGGTACTCGAATATAAAAAGGTTGGGAATCACCGCCCTAGGAGATTCTCTACTGTGAAATTTTATAGACAAGTTATATTTTTTTCGCGGTTCTAATGTAAATTTAGAGTTTTTCCGTCTTCAAAGGTTTTTTTCTGATTGACTCGAGCTGGCTAACGGTCATTACCTTGGAGGGAAGCTATTTTTTTTTCTTTCTTTCGGCTTAATAATTTCGCAACGTTTTGAACTTCGAAATTTCCTTTATAATCCCATACCCTCTATCGATAGGAGGTAAAGTGACAACATTTGTAACTAGATACTCCAATAAGCCAATACTGCCTTGCCTTGGCTTGCCAACGTCATTGATTTGTTCTTGGTTAGAATGTTGATTAAAATTTGAGGACTTGATCCCCCTCCCGGCCATTAATTTTTTTAATAAGACATGCAGATGTCAGCACAATGGCCTTTCATGTCGAGTTTCAGCAACGGTATAATAAATGTAAAAATATATTCCTGTCGTGGGATTAGAAAAGAATTTCCTTAAAAAAATATACCTCCCATAAATTCTCCAGCACTGTAAAAATGTCCTAAACATCCTGTGATGTAATTATATGTGGTTAATAATTAAACAAATTATAAACATTTTATAGTTAACAAAGAAATCATTTATGGTTATTATCTGAAAAGACATTAAATCACAAATCATCTTTACTCGCTCCTAGGGCAAATTCACTATAGCATGGCTATCCTGCTAAATAAGTTCATTAGTTCTAATCAACAACATATGATTATGTTATTAATAATGTCTTTCATTAGATATCTTTCCTTATAATTATGCAGCAATTAATGATCTGAAAGATTCAGACGGACTGAAAAAAATATACTCTCCAAAACGTTTCATTAAAGAATACCAAGAAATGGTATTAAACTAAAGAAAGGGAGGACAATATAAAAGGTAAAGGTTCAAAGAGATTAATTAGACTGGATTCACAAATATAATTAACGCAATAATTCTTGGCTTCAACATAATAGCATTTATTTCTCTGAACTTTTATTATACATACAATAAGTCAAATTGCAAGCATTGATCTGATGTCATCAGTATTCAGAAAATATCTTCTCCAGAAATGCCGATACTCCACCGAGATCGTTTTTTATTTTATATTCCAAGCGAGAAATTGAATTCTATTGTTTCTTAAGACGACAATAGAAGGAAAAGAATGAATTTACGCTCTGATTAATATTCACATTTCATCGATTTTAATGAAAAATCGCCAGCTTCTCTGACCCTAACGAATCAGTAGAAGAAATCCATTGAAAAGAAAATAACAAGTTGGCATTTTTTTCTCTCTCTAGTTTTTAATTGTCTTTATATTTTCAACTAATGCCCTAGTCCTATCTACACAGTGATCCTCAAAAATCAAAAATTGGCCTCCTTAGGGAATTTTCGGGGAATAAAACTGCCAAACTTCAGGCAAATGCTTCACTATCTCACTTATATTGCAAATAATATAAGAAATGAACAAATCGATTCAGCCAAACGAACCTAAATTTTACCTTACCAGTTGCTTGATAATTTCTATCGGCTATGAAGCAAGATATTGATAGTCGGATCAAAAGTATGATAATAAACGTAACAAAACCATATTCTAATAACCAAAATGCTAGTTGGAGATCTCAGTAAATGGTTTTGGTATTGGCCAAATACCGAGAAGCTTCCCCCTTTTCATTATTGCTTGTCAAAATTCTGTATTTTTACCAAACCAGGTGCTTAATAATTTCTATCTGCTATGAAGCAAGATATTAATGGTCGGATCAAAACTATGAAAATAATAATCGTAACAAAACCATATTCTAATAATGATCATGCTAATTGGAGATCTCAGTAAATGGTTTCGGTGTTGACAGAATACCGAGAACCTTCCCTCTTTTCATTATTGCTTGTCAGAAATCTGCATTTTACCTAACCAGCTGCTTGATAATTTCTATCGGCTATGAAGCAAGATATTAATAGTCAGATCAAAACTATAATACTAATAATCGTAACAAAACCATATTCTAACAATCAAAATGCTAATTGGCGATATCAGTAAATGGTTTTGGTATTGACAGAATACCGAGAAGCTTCCCCCCTTTTCATTATTGCTTGTTAGAAATCTATATTTTACCAAACCAGCTGCTTGATAATTTCTAGGAACAATGGAAAAATACTAATAATCAAAATATAAGTATAGTAATAAATTATAACAATAATAATAATAAATGATAATGATAATTATTCTTCAGTAGTCAATATGCTGAATGGAGATATCTGTGATGGTTTGGAATGACGGAATTATTCCAAATCAATGCTATCCCAGTAGTATTTGTTAGGAATCTTTTATTTTGCCCAACTAGTTGCTTGGTCACGACAAGGGAATCAGTGGTACGATATTAAATCTGTAGACTTAATATATAAATATGACTACTCTACATCAACTAGAAAACTAAAGATCTTATAAAGTAAAAATATCAACCTAATAATATTCACAAAAGACACCTAGTTGAAGGCCGCACCACTGAACGAAACTTCGCTTCAATGCAATAATCCTTCGAAACTTCGCTTCAATGCAATAATGCCCTGGCTTACAACTGATTCAAAAGTGGCACAAACCCGGCTGAGTTAAAATCTCTTTTTCTCTCTCAGATCTTCTTATTTTGACCATTTTTAGCGATGTTAAACTTACTCGGTCTTCAGGAGAGCACCTTCAAATATCAAACTTCTCAGCTGCTACGCGACGACAAACCCATTCTAGGACATGGCCCACCACCGTATTTAAGTTGCACCACTGCCGCTTAGGTCAATTTTCCCGAATTAGCTCACTCTGGCTCATTCTTTGGTCTTGTGAACGTCTAGAGACAGTGTGAAGCTTTGCGGAGAATGGCTGGTGGGAAGAGGACTGTAAGAAAACGGGTCAAACACAAATCATAGTAATGTAGTACTTCACATGGTTTGACTGCAAAAGATGGGTGAGGTGTTGAAATATTTACCTTAGAAATCTCAAGTCATGCCTACAAATCTTTAGTGACTTTTCAAGCTGTGACATCGCTGTCTAATGTTGCCATAACATTAGGTAAATCTTTTTTTTTCTAGCAGAGGCACTTGTCGTGTAGATATTCGCCTATAATTCACCGCAGTTGGCCATTTTATTATGGGGACAACATATAGGCGGACCAGCATTACTCCCTATGAAGGGACGACAGAAACGGAGGTATTTCAGTGGCGCGACGCCGGGATTCGATCCGAGCACCCTCAGCACCGAAAGCCAGCTCGCTGTACCACAGGGCCACCACAAGCCTTTGGGTAAATCCTGTTTCGTTATCGCCTGATATCACGGATATTGCTTCCTGTGACAAACTGCCACTAAAAATCTACGAGTTCAAGTAACATGTTGACTCAAAATTCACTGCATCCGCGGACAAATATTAACCTTTCATAAGTTGAACATTAAATGTCACAAAGCATTTTTACCCACATCGGTAAAAATTTCAGTTGTGAGTATTAAATGTAATGGCCGAATACGTTTGATAATAAAGAAATCTTAAAAATCTCTCTGAACAGCTGTGAGTGGAAGACTTAAGGGAATCTGAGGATATTTATTGAATATTCTTGAAAAAAAATTGCTTTGAACAGGAGATAAATCTCCCGTCAAATAAAAAAAATACACAAATTATGAACATATTATGAAAGTTATCGTAAATATGTCATTGGCTTAGATCATAGTGAATCTCGAAATTCAGATAATTTTCTAAAGGGAAATTTTCTAAAGTAAAAAGCAACAATTAATAATATTTTTAAGATGTTCTTATCCTATTACGTTAATAACTAATTCAGCCGTGCATTCAAAAAACTACTCTGCGAATGCAGAAGTGCGTAACTCTTATCATTTATCTTGCATAGAACCTCATTAATTTAGAAAATCTGTTTATTTCTCTTGTAAGAATAGATTATGGTAGGTTTATTACAGCTTTTACTCATTTACTAGATTAACTAGATTCTATCTACTCTAATTCAGGTCAAAATAATGTATTAGGAAACTAAGCATTACAGTTATTTCTTTCTTCTTAAATGAAACAGAGTAAGATAATAAAAAAAACCTCCGAGAAAGTTCAATTAATTTTCCTGGAATAAAATTATTAAGTGCTTGCTTTAAAAATTCCTTTTTTGCCGTGAGCTTTCTGGAATTTTATTAGTTGACAAACGCCTTCTTTATGAAAAAAAAATTCTAATCTTTATCAGTAATAGTGCTAGTGCTTTTTACCTTATAAACTACTATTTTTCTGCTATGTAAACAAAAACGGGTTTTTCTTAGTAAGTTTTGGATTTCTCCTTAACTGAAAATTTGGTGAATTTCTAGTTTAGCAATTTTTTCTTTCTAATTCTTAATTTGGCGATTTGGTAAATCTTATTTTCTGGGGATCCACATTTTTATTTTTATTTATTTTTTTTTTTTTTGGGGGGGGGGGCTATCTCGAAGTCAGATCAGAATTTCTAAATAAATTCTGATCTGACTTCCGGTAATTAAACTGTAACCCAAATAACAACCAAAATTTTACTACCACTCAACTTGAATATAAAAGTAAAGACAAAAACATATATCATTCTTAAGTAATAAAGAGAATAGCAATTAGTTTTAAGCCAATAAACGTACAAGATGGCCACTGAATGACTAAAGGGTTTGAGAAAATTATAACCTTTTTTGTTTTTAATCTTTTTTATTTCTTTTTTGTAGGAAAAATGTAATGCGCGAATACTTTTGATAATAAAGAAATATTGAACTGTTGAACTCATGTCACAACGCATTTTTTACCCACATCGGTAAAAATTACAGTTGTGAGTATTAAATGTAATGTCCGAATACTTTTGATAATAAAGAAATTTTGAAGATCTTTATGAATGGCTGTGACTGGAAGACTTAAAGGAATCTGGAGATATTTATTGAATATGCTTGAAAAAATCTTTCTTTGAATAAAGGATAAATCTCCCGTCAAATAAAAAAAATTATACAAATTATGAGCATATTATGAAAGTTATCGTAAATATGTCATTGGCTTAGAATCTAAGCCAATGATCATAATTTGATCTAAGCATTAGATCAAATTATGATCATTGGTTATAAAGCCTCCCTTGGAGATTAAAATGGCTACATATGATGTCCAGCAACGAGTAAAACTTATAGTTTTTCTACTCCAGTGAAAGTTCAATCATTCTAACTCCAAGAAAATACCACCAGTCTGACTTTCCACATTTTCAAAGAAATAAACTCAATCAGCCATAACACCGCACCAGATAGTGCATCTTTGGGGGTTCAACTGATACTGTTGTAGTGCCCTTGGGTTCTCAGTGTCTCAAAATCTGCAGTTTTTCTTTGTTCTAGATCAGACTGGCGGTATTTTCTCTGAGTTAGAATAATTAACTTTTCACGGGAAAAGAAAATCTCAGACTTTTACTCTTTGCTGAACATCTTACCTAGCCATTTTAAGCTCCAAGGGATGCTCTACAACCTACCTTCTAGGGAACATTAGGTATAACTGCTTTTGTGGACAGTTCACGAATGCGATGATCGTTAAACTCTTTGATATAAACGGGATAAACAAAGGAATTTTCCATAATCTCGTGAGAGTTGCCTGCAGAAGCACAGACATGAAAAGGGCTCTTCTAGCAGAGGAACGGGGGTGGAGAAATTTATATGCTCAAGCCTTCGTAAAAGAACACACCTGAAAACAAAACAAATAATCAAGATAAAATTAAAACGCATGAAAATGAAACCGAGATAACTGATTTAAATCGAAATTAAAAAATAAAGGCAGATCAAATGGTCAGATGAAAGAAGAAACACCGAAACGCGTTTGAATGCAAATATTTTTCCTTGCAGCTGAAGACGAGACTGGTCATTGAAACTAGAACCTAAGAATTAGTATTGATAGCAAAATTTTCTAGAAAAATCTAATTCAAATACAGAGTTACTGTGAATAATTTTAGCTTTAGAAATTTTAAATTTGAGTCAAAAAATTTCCAAGAGTGTTTAATTATCAAGGATTAAGATATTTTCTGATTTTTAACATACCTTAAATACTGTTTTATGCTTGTATAAAAAGCAAGTTTCATTTGTACAACAAAAACGAATTACAGCAACCTGAAGGCATGGAATAAGCACCCTTTAAAGAACTTGAAGTTCTGCAATTTTCAAGGGAGGACAACGAAGTTTATCATCGAGTTTAAATACAACTTTAAAATTAAAATTAAACAGGATTTTTCTTAATTTAAACACAGTGGCTTGTAAAATGGGACGATCATTTACGTATCATGCTAATTAGATCTGCGTGTTTCTGATTTTGAGTATTCCATAGGTTTTAATTAAACAATGTACAAGTAACGGGGAAGAAAATGTCACTTGATAAATGAAATTGTAGAATACTGCGACAAGAGATCAAGCCACTAATGAAATCCACTTTGAACTTCAAGCCTTGCTTCTCATCGCACTACCTACTTCTACACACGTGGCGCTTAACCGTCTAAATTAAATCTTACTTCTTCGCTGCATCCACCAATCTGGACGATAGCTGATACCTTACTGCTTACGCAAGCTTCTTTCAATCGGATCTACGTCTAGCCCAGGTGAACTCTCACTTTATTCACCGTTCTCACTCCTTTTAAGGAGTCATTTTACTACACCATGCTTCCTCCTTACCTGTGACATCATTTCTTACTCTCGAACCTAAAGGCCTATTCACACTGAATCCCGAGCGTTACTCAACGTCAGCTTTAAAAATGCTAACAAATCGCGTGAGCTCAATTCATTGACCACGCGAGACGTTAAGCGAATCACAAGCCATGTCAACAATCTCGGATCCATCGTAGTAAAGGAACGGAACGCTTCGGATGCAGCGTGAACAGGCCTTATGTGGAGGTTGTGTAAAGTTCTAAGAAGGAAAATGACAACAAGAGAATGATCTTCGGGGAAACTGAGTAAAAACAAATTAAAAATAATAATAACAGTAAAATACCTGAAAAGTTGATTTCTGGAGGAAAATAAATAATATCCCTTGGTGTCTAATCTATATACACTGTTGGCCACTGTAAATGCAACACCCTGAAGGAAACATGCAAATAACATGAAATTTACAACATGCATTAGCGGAGGTGAGATATGCAAATGATTAGAATTTCAGCGCAGACGCACATCACGCGCGCCTGTGGCGCCACTTCAAAGCGCTGTTTAAGGCTTGGAGATTTCGACGATTTCAAGTTCGGCAATTGTGTTTTTCTTGTGGTTTTTTCAAAAAAAAAACGATCAATTATGCCTCGTCGAAAACAGCGATCATCTTTTGATCAAGTATCCGAGTTCGACAGAGGAAGGATAGTGGCCTACCGAGATTGTGGATTATCTTTCAGGGAAATCGGAAGTCGTGTTGGACGAAACCAAACAACTGTAATGCGGATATGTGATCCTTGGATGCAGGAGGGTACGACGGACCGGCGTGTTCGATCGCATCCACCTCAGGGCACCACTTCACGTGATGACAGGCAAATTGTGCGCATGGCAGTGACGGATCGCTCAGTCACATCACGAACCATAGCACAGCACATGCAGTCTGTAACGCATCATCCAGTGTCTGCGCGTACCATTCGACGCCGTTTACAGCAGAGTGGTCTCTCCGCAAGACGTCCATTGCTTTGTCTACCCTTGACGCAGAACCACAGACGTCTCCGCCGACAATGGTGCGATGACAGAAGGATGTGGACGGCAGAATGGAATGAAATTGTCTTTACTGACGAGTCACGCTTCTGTCTGCAACACCACGATGGTCGCATTCAAGTCTGGAGACACCGTGAAGAGAGGATGCTGAACAGCTGCGTTATGCACCGCCACACTGGTCCTGCACCGGGTATTATGGTATGGGACGGTATTGGATATCACTCTCGCACACCTCTAGTACGCATTGCCGGTACTTTAAACAGCCAGCGCTACATCACTGAGGTGTTGGAGCCAGTTGTCCTTCCTTACCTTCAGGGCTTGCCCACAGCCATATTTCAACAGGATAATGCGCGACCACACGTGGCACGCATTGTCCAACGGTTCTTCGTCAATCGCCAGATTGAATTGCTTCCCTGGCCGCCTCGCTCTCCGGATCGTTCGCCGATAGAAAACATGTGGTCCATGGTTGCTCTACGATTGACCCAGATTCCCTCCCCAGCTGCCACAGCAGATCAACTTTGGCAGCGTGTGGAAGCTGCTTGGTCTGCTGTACCCCAAGAACTCATCCAAAGTCTCTTTGAATCAATGCCGAGGCGTGTGGCAGCGGTGATCTCCAACAATGGCGGCTACTCTGCCTACTGATCTTGGAAGGAACCACACTTCACAGAAGTCTATAAGTTTAATCATTTGATACTTGGTCAACATGTTATCTACAAAATAAATTTTGTTGTGATATCTCTTGTCTTTCTTGGTGTTGCAATTTGGGTGGCCAGCAGTGTATATATAAAACAGTTCCGTGACTGACTGACTGACTGACAGATAATGCAGGGACCAAACAGCTGGACCTAAAGGGCTGAAATTTTGCATGGCGTTTCTTCTTATGGAGTAGGGGTGCACTAAGAAAGATTTTTGAAAAATTCTTCTTAGATTTTTTTAAATTAAATTTTTAAGCTGTTTTTGAAACTTTTAAAGTTTGCATTTAAAATAATTATCTGAGGGTTATAAAATTTATATTACGTGAAAGATCATAAAAATTCCTTTAAAATGAAATATTTCTTAATCTTTACCCCCATTTTCTTACTTTTGGTGAAATTTTAAAGATTAATTATTGGAATTTAATTTATTAAATGCTGATCAAGTGGTTTCTTTTCTTTTTGTGATACTTAAAATTAATTTTGCGTCACGTGCATAACAGCGAAATAAATTGACCAAAAAAATATTGAAATACGGATAAAGATAAAATCTAACCACTATACTAATTGAGATGGAAGTTTTATAAGAATTTAATTCAAATTAGTTTGTTTTATGGATATTAAACATGCAAATTAATCGCAAACATTGACCTTTGTATTTAATTTGAATATTTTTTTCTATATTATTTTGTCTATAAAAATATCCGTTGGGATTTTTTTATAAATATATATATATTTTTGGCATTAATTGCATACATTGACCGTTGTATTTAATTTGAATGTACTCCATAGCGAAGCATTGGTATTCAGCTAGTGTGTTTATAAGTGTGTGAGAGTCAATTCCTTTTTGGATTACAATATTACAATCAAATACTGTGTTTATAGCATCCATGCCGTCTTCGCAGGACGAAACAAACGCTCTTTGGGGAATGAGCCAAATGGGCAAAATAAAGTTCTATACTTAATTGAAAACTTTCTTTCCTGCCACATATATGTCACATATATGGGCAAATTAAAGTTCTATACTTAATTTAAAACTATCTTTCCTGTCACATATTTTGAAAAAAGAATTAAACATTAGAAAAGAGAATTTGGAGATAAGATATTAAGAAACATAAAATTACGAAGAAAAAGATATAAAGAAACATAAATATTAGAAAAACAGGTAACTGCAAATATAGTTATGAAATATCACTTACTTTAATTTTAATTATAATTGTAGTTCCTTTGCTAATGTGTGATAGACGAGTGACAAATGCATGTGTATGTATGTATGTATATGTATATGTATGTATGTATATGTATATGTTGTAGGGTTCGCGTGTTGCTCAGATGCAAATTTCTGCTAGCAGCGCTGTACATGCCAGCCAAAGTGAGTTCGGCGCAGATGTTTGAGCTATTTAAAGGGCACACGCTGAGTTGGCAAGAGCCCAATACTGAAAAAGCCCAAGACGGGAGTAGCGATACTGAGAGAGCTCAAGACTGGAGTAGCGATACGGATAGAGCGTGTATTGGTATTTAGCCGAGGTGGCTGCACGACTTCGAGAATTAGCTCAGAGCCGAGGTTTACGGGTATGTTTAGTGAATTCATACTCTGCCTGAGGGATTCATTGCGACCTTTAGTTTCTTAGTACCGCGGGTTGCGGTACTGATTGTGTATTATTTTGGAAGCCCCAAGTCTGTATATGTTAGTATCCCTCGCACGAAGAGTGCCAAAGAAGTTATTCTAGAGTTATCCCTCGCACGAAGAGTGCCTAGTGATGTAGAAAAAAAGAAAAGGAAGAACCACATACTGGCGCCCGAACATTTCGACCGAAAGAGAGGTGAGTGTTTGTACATTATAAAAAAATTGTGAATTGTGTTCTATAGTGCTGGGGAGTTCGCACGAAGAGTGCCAAAAAAGTAGCGATTGTGTATGGTGTCATTCTATATAGTAAAACTCTGAGTTTTGTCTAAAAGTATAATATCTACGGCACTAGCATGTCAGCAGAGGAAGTAGCTCAGCTACGCGAGCAGTTAGAACAATTAGCATTAAATGGCCGGGAAGAACACCAAACAGGCCAGACTGCAGGGTGGCAGCATTTGGCTAATTTTGTGGCCATGACTGCACCACAAAATGCTTGGTTTTCGGGGGAAGGATCTGTCATTAGATATTTAGAGGCAGTTGAGGAACATTGCGTCAGCTATCCTGTCTCAGACGCACAAAAGTTGGTGATTGCAAAAAGAGGGCTGCGGGGAGCGGCTAAGCAATGGTATGATGTTATTGGGTCCAGTGGGATCACTACATTTGAGCAGTTTGCTGAAAAGCTAAAGAAAACATTTCCAGAAGTAAGGGATACCCTTAAGTTGGAGCAGGAATTATATGGAGTATGTCAAAAGCCAGAGCAAACCGCGTACGAGGTGGTCATTCGGAAATGTGAGTTATTGAAGAAACTCAATGAGAACCAAACGGAAGAAAGGAAGGTTAAATTAATTACAGATCGATTAAACCCTAATGCGCAAGATTTTTTAGAAATTATCAGGCCCAAAGATCTAACAGAGCTAATTGAGGGGGTGATAAAGTACGACCAAAGACACCCACCGAGTATACGAAAAGTGGTTCCGGACAATGTTGGGGGATTTTATAGAAGGCCACAAATGGATAGAGGGATCCGACAGAGTGGAAATTGGTCATATCCTCCTAGGTATAATAGGCCACAGGCCATTACAAACCCTAGATACCCTGACATTCAGTATGAGCACAATTTAAACTAGGAAGGGGCAACAAGAAGAGGGGCTCGTTGTCCAACACAGGTGGAAAAACCCCTAGGAAAGAAATTAAAAGTTTAACATTAAGAAATGTTGAGCTACCATATGTGGTTGTGCAGCTGGATCAAATCCCGGTGCGCAGTTTATTGGACACAGGGGCTACGAAAAATTTCGTAAGTAAGAAATGGTTTCGTGATACATTTCGGAATAAAACTGTGTATAGAAATAATCAGATCCAGGTTTTGTCGGCGCAAGGTAAGGATTGCACAGTATGGGGCCAATTTGCAGCCATGGTGCGGATTCAAACTGAAATACTACATACACATTTTCATATAGTACAGGATCTGCAGGAAGATGTCATTTTGGGGATGGATTTTCTGCAACGGGCTAAAGTAGTTATGGATTTTGAGAGAGAGTCAATGTCCGTGCAAATGAATCAAGAAAGTAAAAAGGGAACGAAACAATTGGATATAAAGTGGGAAGACTCCGTTTTAACCCATAACCAAAAAGAAAAATTAATGCATGTATTAGAGGGCTTTTTCGAACTTTTTTCTGAGAATCCTGGATTAACTCATGTTAGTACTCATACAATCGATACGGGCGAAGGTACGCCAATTAAATGTCGACCATATAGATATGACCAGATAAAAGAACGGATCATCGAACAACATATTGAGGAGATGCTCAAGCAAAATATTATCAAACCCATTAGTAGCCCGTGGGCAAGTCCAATAGTGCTTTGTAGAAAGAAAGGGGATTTACCGTTAACAGACCCTAAAGCATGGAGATTTGCGATTGACTATCGCGCATTAAATAAAGTTACTAAGTTTCCGGCCTACCCGATGCCGCTAATCGAAGACATCTTACATAGTTTTAAAGCAGTTAATTATTTAACAACTTTGGACCTGACATCGGGGTATTATCAAGTAGCGGTGAATGAAAGCGACATACCAAAAACGAGCTTCATTTCAAAAAAAGGGTCGTATGCCTTCGTGAGGATGCCTTTTGGGTTATCGGGAGCCCCCGCGACTTTTCAACGTACGATGGATACAATCCTCAAACCAGTGTTAGGCCAAAATGTATGTGTTTATCTGGATGATATTATTCTATCCTCAGAAACATTTGAAGAGCATACCGAGCTATTAGCGAAGGTATTAACATTGATAAAAGAAAGTGGGCTCACGGTAAATTTGAAAAAGTGTAAATTTGCACGGAAAGAGCTGCAGTATCTTGGGTTCAAAATTACGCAAAATGGGAGAGAAGCTGACGATTCAAAAATTCAAGCGGTAAAGGAGTTTAAGATTCCGAAATCAGCACGGCAACTTGCATCGTTTTTAGGGCTGTGTTCATATTACAGAACCTTTATCCCATCATTTTCAGAAATAGCTGAACCATTATATATGCTTCGTAGACAATATACTAAATTTCGTTGGTCATCAGAAGCGCAGGACGCGTTTGAGAAATTGAAAGCTGCCCTGATTCAAGCCCCAGTACTTGGTCATCCAGACCCGCAAAAACCTTTTATAATACATACGGATAGCTCAGCAGTGGGAATTGGCGCAGTGATGTCACAAGAAGGGCGACCCATTGCATATGTATCCCGAACGCTAAATGCAGCAGAAAGAAATTATACCACAACAGAGCGCGAAATTTTGGCAATTGTGTTTGCGGTGAATAAATTAAAGGGATATTTTACAGAAAAGCCAGTAGTGATTTATACCGATCATGCAGCACTCACGAAATTATACACGGGGAAAAATTTAGCCCCAAGAGTTATTCGCTGGGCACTTAAGCTGCAAGAGTATAATTTAGATATCCAGTTTAAAAGTGGGAAGGAAAATAGGGTGGCTGATGCGTTATCCCGCGCACCATATCATACTGAGTCGGGTCAACTGCGATGTGCACTACTCACTACAGCGGTGTTGGAAAATCGAGAGAAGTTGGCGGCCGAGATAGAAAGGGATCCAAAGTTTGCAGATATCTACGCTTATTTGAAGGATCCGGCCAATTATCATGCCCCCAATAAAATTGAAATTCAAAATCGTAGCAAAAACTATGAACTCATCGACGAAATCTTGTTCTATACCCTACATCGAAACGAGTTTGGGGAACTTCGACCCGTGATTCCAGAATCTATGAGAATGGAAATATTACATGATTTGCATGATTTGCCAATTTGTGGCCACATGGGGATCCGAAAAACGTTTGTGCGAGCAAGAGAAGCAGTATATTGGCCTAAATTGAAAGAATGGGTCACGCAATATGTTCGAAGCTGCGACACATGTCAAAGAATAAATTATGTGAATCACAAGCCTGCAGGGTACCTCACAAACATTGTAGCGACATTTCCTAATGCTATCGGCGGAGTGGATTTATTGGGATCATATCCCAGAAGTGCCCATGGAAAGTTTAGATATTTGTTAGTGATCGCTGATCATTTTTCAAAATGGGTGGAAATTGTACCCCTGAGGCGCGCATCAGCTCAGGCAGTCACAAACGCGTTCATGCAGAAATATGTATTTCAATATTCTGCACCAGTACAATTAATTAGTGACAATGGCCAACAATTTGTAAGTAAGATATTTGAGGATATGTGTGAAAAGTTAAACATAAAGCACTGCAAAATGGTCACATATCGAGCGCAATCTAATATTGCGGAACGAGTAAATCGAAATATTGTGCGGATGATCGCAGCTTACATTGAGAAATACCACCAAAATTGGGATAAGTATATTCAAGAATTTACTTATGCACTTCGCACGGCTCAGCACGACTCCACGGGGAAAACACCAGCAGAAATTTTTTTGGGACGAAAATTAATGACACCCTTAGATCGAATGTTTTTTGTACAGCAGCGAGAGGCTGAATTTCAAATGAAAGATATAGAACAGTTATTACATGAAACGCGTAAATGGAATGATGCCGCTCGAAACACCCAAAAGAAATACTATGATACCAAAAGGCGAGAAAATAATGTTCAAGTTGGAGATTGGGTACTCATAGCAACACACCATTTATCTAGTGCTCAAAAGCATTTTGTAAGTAAATTTTCACCAAAGTTTGAGGGCCCATATCTAGTGCAAAGTTCCCGAAATAACGTTCTGACGATTCAAAAGCACGGGAAGCAGATCGCGGTAAATGTGGATCAGTGTCGAGTGTATATTAATCGACAAACCATGGTGGATTTAGATCAGAAATTAGAACGAAAATCGAAATCTACACAAAGTTCTGAACTCCAGGGTCAAAATGAAGCAGGCCCCTCAAAATCGCAAAAACGTGTTGCAGACACACCGATTGAGAATTCCGAAAAGAGACAGAATCCGCATTTTCAAAATGAAGCAGGCCCCTCAAAATCGCAAAAAACGTGTTGCAGACACACCGATTGAGAATTCCGGAAAGAAACAGCAGAATCCGCATTTTCAAAATGAACATAGCCCTCCACAGTCATGCTTGAAACGGAAACATGAAAACGGAGATCAGACAGCAAAAAAAGTCCAGTTTAGAATCCCAGGGCCGCACATAAGGAGAAAACGAAAGTTTTCAAACGGTAATGCAATTCCAGGAAAAAAATGCAAGAAGAAAGAGGGTCCAGCAAAA